>JANIHZ010000002.1:16933646-16952067 GCA_027478365.1 Erythroxylum rufum | reverse complement strand
GTAGGTGAGCAACAAAGTTACGTGGGTAGGGTAGAAATGGACCATACATAATTATGAGAATAAAAACCTTACATTCTAATCAATGAGTCAAGACGAAAGGTTTTAAAACTTTAAGACATGAACGAGGTTGCTGTCGTGTTTATAGGAACAGAGCCACATAGGTGGATAAGATAATCAGTTGGAAAAAAAAATGTTAGAGACAAAAAATTACACGAAGGAAGGGGAAATTAGCGTTAAAATGTGTGGATTATTTTGGAATAACATAGGTAGGTCCTAAATAATATATATTTTGTGGTAGACAACCATTTTATGGTTTTTTTTTCCCCTTTTCTTGCATTCTCGATGCAACAGCCCTTCTGCTTTCTAGGAATATCAAGTTTTATCAAGGGAAAGATGAAAGAAATGCAGAGTTATGTTGTTTGTTGCCTCTTTATCCTGTTCTTCAGACCTGGTCTGTAACTATTATTCCGGTAAACTAATTTTGCAACACTTATTGCTCAGCAATTCTGTGCCAGGGAGAAAGAACATATTTTTCAGGCAATATGTGGAACCGAGCAGAATCTTTAGTGACGGAATTCAGTTTATTTTGGAGTAGAATAAGCTTTCAAAATTCACCCAGCTGGATGAAATTCTGTCATTTTTTAGACTCGTAATTTATGAAATCCTAATGGCATAGAAATAAGGAAAAAGTGCACCTCTTAGATTGATTTACATACATAGTTCTAACGGAAGCTGACATTTGTCAGTGCAACTTATTCTTTTGAGGTTGAACCGATTGTTCCTTGGGCACATGCCCTTAGCAAGGGGGCAGTTCCTTCTCCTCGGAAGTATTCTTGTAATTAGATGTCCTATCTCCTGAATTTGGTGTTGTCTGGTAGAAATCAACGATCTTCAGTTCCAGCTAAAACCATTCAAGTCGAGCTGTTTGCAACTGGACGCAGCTTCGATTTCTCCATGTGAATTGAGGTCTAGTTTTGTTGCAAAGAAAGGAAGCCTATACCCTGGTATCAATTTCTCTTCCTCTAGCTTCGTTGAGTCTGGCCTTTTGTTTGTCTGGTCCTGGAAATTGTCATCCTCATTCATTCCACGAAGTCTTCCCTCAGGAAAGATACTGTTCTGGTTCACTCTTTCTGCATGGAGTCCCACACTCATGGATAAATCACTGCAACTTCTTTCTACTAAACACGTTCTCCTTTCTGCGCTGTTTCTTATTGGAGCAAGAAACATTTTGTCATCTTTCAAGTCTTCAGCCCATTTGAGTTCAGCCTGCTGAAGTATGTGCTGTTCTGTTATCTCTTTTGGCTCCAAGAATGGATTGCCATTGTACGGCCTCAACCCCATTCCGGTTGTGTGTATTTCTTGCTCCTTTTGAGACCCTTCGCAAGTGGTCAGGCAACTGTCCATTGAGCAGTCGGTGGGTTGGTTTGTCTGTGCCTGCTGGGGACATAAACCCTGCAGTTCTTTCAACTCGGAAAATGTAGAATTCAGGCATTGAGTGGACACCTTGGACACCAGCTCAGAGAGTTGAACTTTAGCTGCTTCAAGCCCCACTGTACCCAGGTTTTGCCTTCCAAGTGTTTCTTGGGCCTTCTCTAGTATTGCCTGCAGATACTTTCCCTGAACCTCTATGCGCAGCTGTAAATGCCGCTGGACCTTGAACAATTGAAACAAATTATCAGATCTATAATCCTTACATCACCAACCACATTACGTCACAAACAAGCGTTCTAAGAAATACTTTGTCGACATCAAGTCTACTAGTTTGTCTTGAAATTTCAAGAATATTATTGATGTTGGACATTTTATCTTGCACAACTTACCAAATCAGTGAGTTTGTTCATTTATAACGAAGACATTTGCTACTTCAGAATCAAGCTACAAGGATTTCTTTTATCTTCAGATATGCAACTTGATACGAAACATCAAAACAGGCAGGATCCATGTTCTTTGACTAGGTATTTATGTTTTCTTTTAGAAATTTTAGAGCACTTCTCCTCCAAGCAATGAGTGAAAGTGACTCAAACCTTTGTCAATTCATGTTAGATGAAGTGTTGAGCAAGAACTAGCGCTAACATTGACAAATTTCTATGATATATGTAGAAGAGGACTCTTAATTATTATTATTATTATTATAATTCTGACGCACCTCTAGTTGCTCATGCAGCCTTCTCTGGACTTCAATTTGAATCTGTAGGGCTTCACTTATCTGTAAACCTCTGGATTTAAATAATCCATCGTAGTGTTAAATAATTGCATAAATATTCTGCAATTTGAAAATATTTGAATTGAACGCAAAGCATATGGAGTCACCGTACTTGTTTGATGGGGAGCCAATGCTTAAATTGTTCATCTGAGTTCTATTTGCTTCTGAAATTCTATCAGCTGCCACCGCGACAGTACCTGTGTAACATGACGTGTATCATTCTTGTTTCTATTAGATGAAAGCTTTAGGGAAATGGCAAGGTTCTCGTACCAATTTTGTTGCTTCCACTGTTAGCTTGTCCATGAAGATTTTTGCTGAGCCTGTATTTCTGCTAGTCCAAAGTTAGAGTTAGCATTTGACATGCATTAATTTTGATATGAGACATAAAATACACCCACTCTGTAGCACTCTTTAACTACAACAGAATTTACCTGAAGATGACTCTTGAGGTGGTACAAGGTAAGTCCATGAATTCCCATTAGCTTCATAACAGTTTTTGGTGTAGCCTCTGCAAGTGAAAGAGAGATAGTTAAGCATATATGATGGATTCAGCGTTACATGCGCTGTTATGTTGCATGATACTTCAAGCGTCTTGTATACTCACTGTCTGCTCCTCCAAGCTGATTGACCGCTTCTACAAATCTCTCATGAAGATCAGGTGTCCATTTTAATCGAGGCTTTGCATCTGTTGAGAGGACGAGTCCAGAATCACCAGGGCCATTCCCACCTTGCAAGAACAAATGCCTCTCAGGAGGGATTGACATTCTGGAAGAAGACTGTATGTTCTTTGCTTGATGTTGGTGATGATGGAACATGTCTCCTCCGAGAAATGCAACTTCTGATGGACAAGCCCTAACAACGCCTAATTGTGATCAAAATCAGTGTTTGTCTGTTCAAGTTGATGCCTTCTTTTACCTCTCGATCCAATCTTTTGCTCCCTAAAATCTTGAAACTTGATAATTCAATAATCTTCGATACAAATCCACGTCCTGATATTTCTAAGCAGAAACTTTTCTATGACTACTACGGCTATTGCTTTTTTGCCTTGGAAAATGCTCATAGACCGAAAGACCGCAGCATGGCTTTTATAAAGGATACACAGGCGGGTGGGTGGTCATATGCGAGGCATAGAATCTTGAACAGAGCCAAGGAATTTGCCTGACCCAATCCAATATTCACGGTAACTTCAACACAGATATTGTCCTTCCCACTTTCTTAACTGTGGGGCCTCTCCTCTTAACTTCACTTTCTATTCTAAGATAGTTTCTACCTAATTGAATTCCTCTGCAAATTTTCCCTTCCAGAACATGCTCACGCTTGCATTAGATACTGGAATTGATCCACCAAAAGCTTTTTTCTTTTAAGTTGAGTGCAATGGTATTTTTTCGTCTTGCAAAAGCAAGAATCTTATTCCAGGATATGAGAGGAATTTTTCTGACTTGGGTTTAGGGAATCCACTTTCTCAGTTGTATTGAGACCTTCTTGATCACCCTCTCTCATTCTCATGGAAGATCCTCAGATTTCTTATATGTATGGATATATATCTATCCTGGTCCATCACCATGGCCTGTGGGAATCGGTTGTTTCAGTTGTCAAAGTGCATGGTGAATGTAAAGGTGCTATAAATGGAACTTAACTGAATGTTATATTCAACAAAATGAGAGCAGATAGAGACCCAAAAACATTGTTTTAGCAAACTAGTTTTGGAGGACAAAGAAGATTGTTGACCAGAGCACCTGGAATCATTGGAATTATATCAATTTACTGTTGGAAAGATGCTTGTCGTTGGACATTGTTTGGAGGCAAGGTATGGAATAAGGAACACATTCTCTTTTGTCTCCTTCAGTAAGTTTGGAACTTATTCAGCCCACACAATATATATAAAATCAAAGAAGGGGCCCAAGTCTTTCTCATTCTTCTATTGGCATAAGACATCCGGCCACTCACAGATGAATCCTAAGCATCTGGGACCCCTTTACACCCTAAAAAAGATGATTGTACTTGCTTCCATACTTCTCCTGGAGGAAGGACACGACAAGGCTTGCCCTGGAGATGGCCACTTGCCCTTGACTCCTATATTTGTTCAGATTCTTTTGTATAAATCCACTCGCTTGTACTACTTTATTTATTATTATTTCATATAAGTGTATAAACTTGTTACATGGCCATTGCACAAAACTGATTATCTCTTGCATGCTGCTCTTTGCAATTTTATTTGAGTTTGCAGATAATATGGAATATATGTGCATCGGAGAAACGGATAGTCTTTTATTCACTTGCGCACATTAGCAGTTTTTCTGAAGGAATAGAAATATGTTGTTAATTCATTTCTGCTCCTACAAGTGTTGCACACATTAGCAGTTTTTCTGAAGGAATAGAAATATGTTGTTAATTCATGTCTGCTCCCACAAGTGCAGTCACTAATTTTTGTCTTTAGCCTCTAGCAGTATAACAGTTAGCGTTCTGCATCTCCTCAGTCGATTTCCTTTTAACTAATAATTGGAATGATATAAATAATATATAGGATTTGTTTTGTGGATTTGCATTTGTAAAAGCTTGATATGTGTCAACTGCATGTTCTTGATGCTTATGCTGTTCTATTTTGCAATGCAAAATGAAGGATTTGTTCTTGAGTTGATCATCAAGAATTATGCTATACCTATATAAAAATGCAAAGAATAATATCTCTATAATCAACATCAACTCGTATATTGAGTTATATGGAGAATAAATCTGCCAACTTATTATTAAACCCACACACCAGAGACAACATTAACGACATATCTTCTATGCCGATTCCCATCTATAGAGAGGTCTAAAACAACTAATTTCTATACTCCATAGAAACTATGAGAAGTCACTTAGACCAAATTGTAAATGAAAATTTTTTATTCCTTGAACAGAATCTTCATATTAGTTGCAATTGGCCTTTTTAGGAAGATCATTTGATTCTGATAGGCGAGGATATTTTTTCTAAGTTTGTGAGAATCTGTGGAAAAGGCTTTTACGTAAAGTACTAAAGTGGTATTCTTAAACAGTTAGGTTGCATGTGGATGGGAATAAATCGCACAAGATGCATATGATTGTGCACCATGCAAGTTAGAAGAACAAATTACCTGCAAACTCAGTATTACCTCTTTCAAGTTTCGACTAGGATCAGCGTACGTGATGTCATAAATTGCTGAGGAAGACATGGTAATGACTGTAACTCATCATTGCATAAACAATGTGACAGTACAACTTTAGAATAACAGGCATGGATGATGCTACCGAAACACCATACATTGGTTGAGCATCCCACGATGATCAATGCAGCGCATTGAGAAACCAAGAGTGTAACTTAGTGGTTAAAACCTGCCAACTTTTTGTATTCCTCTTTCTTGATAAGTAATCGATCGGTGAAGAAATACAAATTCCACCATGTGTATTAGTTAATTATATAGTGGTTGCTTCATCAAATACAGTTCATCATTCTATAACAACTTTGACTGTACTTCTTGTATTGATTTGTATAATCATTAGATAGTCTAACAAGGAGTTGAAGAATGGCCGAAAATGGAATAAGCACAGAATTATTAACTTTCATTTCATGTCTCAAGGACTTTCCTAGCTATAATAGTACATGTGAAGTACTAACCTTTACAATGATGTTGCCAAATCTGCTTATAAGTGTTTCTGCATGAAGAGTCTTTCTTTCTGTCACTTTCTTGCTCTGGCGCTTGTAGTTGTACTGTACAGGGGAATATTTAAAGTTTTCTTTATCTGTTATCTAACCGTTATTCCTTGCTCTATGGATGATATTCCCCACTTTGGAAGAGAGGACTTGGACGTTTGTTCTTTCCTTGTACTTACGTTTGCTTTAGTGGATTCTCTACAAGTATAAATTTCCTTTCAAGGAGAAACACAATTAAGTAATAGAATCATATTCATAACCTAGTCAATCATGGGGAAGGGATTATACGTGTTAGATGTGGACTGTATGCATTTTGTTGACCACAGTTACGATATGAGCATTGGATGAATTAGAAGAAAGTGAGAAATGATCACGGAATGTATTCCCATGGAAAAAAGCTTTTAAGAGAGGAAGAAAAGAAAAGCTGTTACAGATTCTACAGAATGAGAATGTCAGAATCTTAGCTCAAAGTAAGGCCAATGAGTCATATTCCCAAGTCAAGAATTTATTTATTCCTCTCCACCCAAGGCCACTAAAAATGGGTTCCTCCCAACCATCTTTTCCCCTTTTGCATATATATTTAGTTAGATGCCTCTTGGACATTCATCATTACTGTTGTGTCCTTATAAGGTGAGATGAGAATATTGCCATGTTTAGAGACTTCTTAGGTTTAATGCCATGTTTAGAGACTTCTTAGGTCTATTTCATAAATATGAGACTCACTGTCACAAGTAACTGCTTCTTTAAGCACTCATTGGTTCTGGTAATGCTGCCTATCCAACTATGGAAGCTCATGTTCAACAGTTTTTAGTTCATACAATTCCTATCCCTAACGTGACCTAACGTTAAGATTTTGCACTCTGATAGGATATTCCTGCTTCCATTCTGAAATATCTCATTAGCTCTTGAAAAGATACACAAAACTTTGATTGTGGGGGGCACATTCTAACCAATTTGAGTCTAATGAACGGCCCTGATGTGCACAAGTGTGCAGTCGCAATGTACGAAGTCGGCCACTTTGGGAAGAATATGATTCCTATAAAGGCGAGGCTAGACCCGAGCATGGCAATTCCTGCTCCAGTTGCCGCCTCTCATTCTTCAGCAGCACCTCCCCCCATCCACAAACAAAAATATATGCGTGAGTAGTGGAAAGAATATATAATTTACAATCAGTTCATTTATGATAAGTGGTCAGTCATGTTACCAATTGAACAGAATCCTACGTGATATATGACATTCTATAACGGTTGCATTAGCTTTAATATATAGATAAGTATAACTGACGACTAGTTTAGGGCGGATTATACGCATTCTTTTCTTCGTTGTTCATGAGAAATATATATTTATGATTTTTCCAAGTAAATAAATAAATAAATAAAACCCCTTTAGCGCTATAGTTTGCAAAGAGTGTCTTTTAAATGCTTTTTTCAAATAACCTAATTTCTTATTCTACAGATTAAAATAATTTTAAGATCATTTTCATATATCAAACTATTTTTTCAGTCTCACAATGGTTGTGTTTTCTGCTTTAATTTAGGAACATTGAATCCGAAATAACAAGCCATTAATTATATAAAAAATCATAAATTTAGTCAATTTTATATTACTAGTTTAAACTTTAAAAATTAGTACTAAAATGTTCAAACTTTTATTGGTTAGCAAAAATGGTCTGATGTTAAAATTTTCATTAATGTTTGCCACGTCAAATTAGTATTTTTGTCACATATAAATTTTATTATTTAATAAATTAAAAATATTAAACATACTAAAATAATTATTAAGTAAAGCATTTGGAGTGTATAATTTTTTTAAGATTTTTAAGATTTTTAATTAAATAATAAAATTTATATGTGACAGTTATTTGGTAAAAATACAAATCTGATATTTGTTTTAATGCTACTTTTTAAGATCATCAAATTAAATAAGGTTTATTTTTTTTAATTAATCCAATAATTTATCTTGCATCGATAACTATCAATAATTAGGAACTAACAATTCCCTCGTTGAGTACACAAGAATTTTACTTGCAATTTAAGAATAAGAACATGTAATTTTGAAACTGATGAATACTTTTAAATTTTAAAATGTTTATTTTATCAAAAACAAGATAATATATAAATTCGAAAAAGATACTTACATACCATCTTTATTTTATTTTGTCATGGTGGAACAAATGTTTTGAATGGATAAGATAATCATAAATATTTGTTTATATTATAAGAAAAATTTTAGACAGTTTATTATTAAATTATGTCTAAATAAAATATATCCTATGACGGATATCAACAGTATTAATTTATTAACTTACAAATATTAGAAATTTATTTAAATTTTTTATAAAAATATTTTTTACTTTTGAAAGTTTCTTTTACAAAGTAGCTAGCCCACATCTACCTTAAGCCATCCATTTCATAGTTAACGTTCTACAAGTAGTTCCTGGCGTAAGTACAAACACAAATAGTACTTTAAGCTCACTCGTTTCTTCTTCTTTTTCTAACTCTTCCGATATACTTTCACCAGTAGTCAACAGCTTCATGCATATATTCTCGGCCCTTTTTTTTTGCAAGCCAAGTTGTTTATATGAGAAACACGGTAGAACTAGTGGACTTACTTGCTTCTGCTTTTCCGGTCCAAACTGCATCTTTCTTCTCATGATCTTTGATCCTTCCCACAAATTCCTTTTCTATCAGAAAGAGACGTGCATTTGCGCGAATTGTCTAGCCCACTTTAGTTAACGAAGAAACTTGCATACAGAATAAAAATCATTGGCGGGCTTGTAATTGTATATTTATGTTGCTGTCCTACTAGGTAGGGAATATTCAATGAACCAGAAACAAAAATAGAATAAAAAGAAAAGAATAACTGTGAAAGCTACAGTGACTTCATGTGTGTTCATTTTCGTGTAAAGTTGTCAAATTGGCTTTAAACGACTCTAAAATCGTTATTGTGGTATCTCAACCTTCAATGAGTACGTAAATAATTCTCTGGTAGGCGACATTTACTTGAATCATAGACAATATAAATTATTAGCTACAAAATTTTTTTTTTAACCTAAAGCACTATAAATACATAACCAAATATTGAGAAGAAATCTATGTTGGCCAGAAATAAACTGTGGTACCATATGAACGACAAAAAAAATGTAAGCAATATTATTTGGCTATGTTTTATGCTATCGTAGCTATAAATGTTTTGATATGTCTTTGCAATTCCCTAAGTATTGTCTTTTAACTACAAGCGTGTGAAAATATTGCCAAAAACCTTTTCCAACTTTTTGTGTAATTCATAGTATTAAGCAATTTCCATTATTTTCTATATAATATATCTCAACATATTTTTCACTGTAAATTATTTGCTCATTATTATCAAATTACCCCTTCCTAAATAATTTTTAGATGTTCACCATTAAATTTGTTTAATGTCAATATTAAGTTGAGTGCCAATAAAGCAAATAAATATTAAATTATAAAGAAACGGTATTAACTCAAAATGATTAGCATTTCTTATATAAGTAACATTATATACTATCATCAAATTGTATCAACAAAAGTAATATAACATTAATAGGCGATTCTTTGTTCCTACCCAAAATATTAATAATAGTTTGAGCATTCAGGATAGTTTGTAAACAAAACAATATGGATAAAAAAATCATAAATTGGAATATGTCTGAACTTATTGTCAAAGATCAGCCAAAAATATTATCCAAATTCATATACCTGTAACAAATAACAAACTTGGTTAAAATTAACTAAAATTATTATGAGAAAATTGATACACTAATTATTTGGTTTAAATTAAAGCAAACATAATATAACTTTACCATTCACAATATGGTCACTAATCAGTTGCATCTTCATCCATTCTGTAATTCAAAAAAAGTATTAAAATTAAATTAGAGTATATCTAGGAAGTGATGGAACAAGGCTAGGACTTAGCAAAGCTCGGATTGCTAATTTAGCTCGAGTTTCTTCTCCTTTGATTATATAAGCCTTTAATGCAGCCTTAAGGTTATTGTTCTCCTCTTGAAGCTATTCAATAATAATCTTATATGTAGATTTTAAAACATTTGGCTTGGGACCGCTAAATGTGTACCAAATATTGTATCATAAATCTCATTTGCACTGAGGTCAATCCTCATATTTATACTTTTCCAACTTCTTTTTTATCTTATTCTAAAATAAAGAAAGAAACCTAATATTCAATCAACATATTATTATTATATTAATAAATAAGCAAAAATATTAAGCAAACTTTTATAATTACATAATTGCTTTATGATTCTTGTGACACTCATCATTTACCTTTTTTATAGTAAGTAAGTTTATATAGTGTGATCCTATTATATTGTTATCCTTCTAGTTCTTTCTCACTCTATTTTATGAAATAAAAAATCAGGTGCAATATATAATTTAATTATTATTCATTAAAGTATAACTTACAAACATATATCTCATATATTTATTTCAGATAACTACCAATGACTTGGACCTTTGATTATGAGGTAATTTCATTTTTAATTTGCTCATCCTTACCTTCTCACAATGTTTTTAAATTCAGGAAAAAATAGAGTTAGTCGTTAATTCATCTGACAAGATTAATGCAAGGAAATATTAAGGTAAAAAATCAAACATAAATTTTTGGATTAGACCAATAGTGACACAAACTATTATAATTTTGTTCAATCATTCTTTCTAGTACGTGGCTTAATGCCTCCGTATTAAAACCAAAAGACTTATGACACTTGAAACGATGATCCCTAGTCTTTTATTTCAATAATGAAGTAAGACAGTTTGAAGCTTTTAGGTTCCCAACATCCATAACATTCAATTTCAACTTTGAATAATAAGTAGAAAGATAATTAATCTCAAATTCATTGAACAATGTTACATAAATTTAAAGATTTTAAATAATTACCACAACTTTTTCCAATGTATATTTAAGTAACTTATCTTCGTTCAAGTGCTTAACATGTTTCAAACAAGGTAATTCTATTATTGCAATAATTCCTAATTTATTTGATAATTTTGCATATTGGACCTTGTTTACAGGATAACCTTGCTCATTGTCAATATGTACGGATAACCTACAATTCATTGCAACATTTTTTCATTGTGCAATTCATAACCTCTAGTCTTATCTTTACCTCTTTTTTTTAGTATTAGCATTGGAAGGTATTAACAAATGGACGATAAGAAAATGTTTAAACTATAAAAATATATATTAGAGCATATGTACACTTAAAGAAACATGCAATACTAGTTTCGTTATTGTTTGAGGAAGAATTATTGGTGTATAGGAGTCAAAGGCAGAATGTTGTTGTTGCTATATTGTAGCAATGTACTAGAAGATGCTTTATTTCCTTTAACAATAAATGGATATGATAAAAATATGTATAAATTATAAAGATATATATAAAAGTATATGTAAACTTGAAGGCATGGAGAATTTTCAAACATGCATTACTAGCTTTATTGTTGTTTTAGGAAGAATATTGTTATTAGCTAGGAATTGAATTTCTAGCATTAACTGATTGATCTGGTTAAAGTTACACATTGCTATGTAAAATTTTCTAGCGCCACCTTCTTTCCTTTATTTCTACTGGGCGTTATGATGTTGGATGTATATAAGAAAAAATAAACATCATATTGAAAAAAATAAATATAACATAGATGAAATAGGATAAAGAAAAACCAACATTAGTAAGACAGATAACATATATGAAATAGAATAAAGAAAAAACATAATATTAACATTAGTAAGACAAGTGTTACCAATATTATAGTAAAATAATAGAAAGAGCACTTTTAAGATATATTCAATCATTAAAAACAAGATCTTCAAAAGTATCATTATTAATTGCATTATGATTCAACTCTTTATCGCTATTATATTAAGCCAAAGTATCATCATTTTCACATAATTCTTCCTCAAGATAGTCTTCACCCCTTTTCATAATAAGATTGTCTTGTACTTCTGTTGCTTCTAATATATTGGGATCAACATCTATCATATAAAATGATGATATATCCTTATCTTCAATTTTAAGTGTTGTATTATTCCCCTGTGATTCAATCTCTTGATATAATTCATCACTATCTTGATCCATTTCACCATTTCTCTTTCACATATATAAAAAAGATTTTAATATTCAAACGTCTGGACAACTTGCCAATTACTGCCCAATATAGTGTCATTGAGATTGAACACTTGCTTTACTTTACTCGCAAGTATAAATGGTTTATTTTCGTACCAAGTATTACAAGCATTCATCCCTTTGTCACCAAGATTAAATCACTTGAACTTAAATAGAACAACCTTTCTATCATTGATTTAATCTAACCAAGATTAAATCACTTGAACTTAAATAGAACAACCTTTCTATCATTGATTTAATCTAACTCAATTATTTTAGAGATAATACCATAGAAGTGAATAAAGTCATCCTTATATTGTTCTTTAACAATAACCCACAATTTTGGCTTCTAAAGTGACTGTAACATTCTTTTTTGTGAAATCTAACCTCATTAACAATACAACCTATATATTTTTTATTACACATATGAGGCTCACATCCCAAAGCATATAATTTTGCAACCATATCATCTTTAAAAAAAGAAAAATCACTAAAACTTAATGTTGTAATATTAACGACAATGTTTTTTTAACTTTTACACAGATAAATTATTCGAGTCCTAAACTATGAAAAGAAGTTTATCTTATGCCTTTCTTCAACATTACGTTTATTTCTAATCTCACTTTTGCGCTCTCTAATTAAAATGTAAAATGAAATAAGAAAAAAGAAAGGTTGAACATTAAAATATAATATGAACTAATGTATGAAAAGTAATATATATACTCCATATATAAGTCAACTTCCTCACAATTATTCAAAATGTACCAATAGCCAATTTCAAGTTCATATTTAGTTAACTCTAAATATTTTCCTATTTTAACTGGCCTTACTTTTTGGGAGAAAATAGATAAGCCACATTTTAGTTAAAACTGAAGTTACGTTCTTTTCTATTAAATTGTGTATGAACATTATGTAAGTACATAGAATAAAATTTCAAACATTTATTTGACACATAGGCCTCTATAATATAGCCTTTAGGTCAAGCTCTATTGTATACATAACGCTTAAGAGTGCCTAAAACCATAAAAAGTATAAAAGATCAATATTTATTACTAAATAATAGTAAAAGATAATTATTATAGAATTGAAAATAAATTATCTTTCAACCAGGAACATCCAATAAAATTGAACTGAGCCATAAAGTTTTGTCTTTTATGACAAGTGAATTACCAAATACACCATAATATCAAAGAATGATGGCAAAAAAAAATATTTTAAGCTTACAAAGAATCAAAGCAATGTCTTTTTCCATTGGTTCAAGTTTTTCTATTTTCAGTATTCTATAACATAATTGCTTTAAAAAAACCACCCAATTCAACTAAAGTTGTCGATACATCCTTCAACAAACACTAATATATTCTAACATGAAGTAATAGTTATAGAAGCACATGATAGTCATGGCATTTTAAGCCATAAATTTTTTCATCATTTGCATTAACACAATGAGCTATATTAGAGGCAAACACACTAGAAAACTTAAGCAATTTAATAAATTGGCAAAAAATTTGTTTCTTATTTTTTAATATAGTGTAACAAATAGGTGGAATCATGTATAACCTAACATATCTCCTTTTTAATTGCAACTCTTTTCTCATAATCATATCTTCCAAGTCTAATCTAAGCTTAATTGTCTATTTAAATTTGCCATCAATACCCATCAAAGTGCTTAAATATTCTCATAAATGTTTTTTTCAATATACATGATATCAAGATTATGCCTCAATAGTAAATATTGCTAATAAGGTATATTTAAAAATATTTTTTTCCAATTGTGATAGATATAAGTTTATTTTGGTTTCTATTACTTAGGTGTTTGTCAGATGTAAACTCTTGCAAAAATGATAATTGATCTAGCACATTATCTCCCAATAAGTGCAAAAGAGCTTTTATATTCTACTTTGATATTAAACAATTTGCTTCTCCTCCATCTATGCCTACGTGCCAAGTAATGATGGTGTCCCATATAATATATTTTCCTTCGTAGCTTCATAGAATGAGTTTGATTATTACACATAAGGCATGTCATATACTATTTAGTACTTCATCCAAACAAATTGTCATAGGCTGGAAAATCATTAATAACCCACAAAAAAACCATATGCATTTTAAATTTTTCATTGACTATAGCATCATAAGTTTCTAACCCAAATTCTCAAAGATCTTTTAAATCATCAATTAATGGTTGCATGTATATATCAATATTTTTGATAGGAGAAATGGGCTTTAGAATAAGCAAAGACAATAAGAAAAAAGCAATCCTTCATGCAGTTCCATGGGGGTTAATTATATGGCAGAATTATCAACTACATATTGTAATAAGCAATTATATTTCCAATTAGATTAAATCCATAGAGGCTAACACAAGTCGAACTTTACGACAATCTTTTGTAAACCATTGAAACTTACCATTAAATTCTTCTTATGCTTGAATTCTGTTGTATGATGTATGACATTATCACCATTGCATTTTTATTTATGTCACCTCATGTCTATGACTATTTTAATGAAATAAAAAACCTTTATAATCATGGTTTAATAGGGAAAGTATCTCAAGTTTTTATGAGGTATCTTTTTCCTTTTTCCATCATCCACTAGCCATCTTGATATACCATAAACATTCTTGAAGATATTTAAACTCCTTCCAAAAGATGAAATAATCATACTTACAAGTATGTGTGTGTGTGTGTAGGTTTGTCAATAATTTTTTTGCTTCATAGTAAGATTTGGACAATTGGTACTACGTCTTTAAGTAAGCCAATTAACATGTTAAAATATTTGTTACTCCACCAATTATAAACTTTAAGTGTAAAAACTTCATAACAAAAAATAGTTATAAGAAATTGGAGCACCCCAAATGTAATTCTTCTTAAGATTCTTTTAATACCTTATCAAAATTATCTTATGTAATTCTACCAAATATATCAGACATGATATTATCATCTATAGTCTCCATATAATTCACTACATCCTCCAGGATTTTTTAAATTTCATCATCTACGTTGTTATTGTTATCACCACCATCAATTCCACATATTTCATCACTTAGATCAAAACTTTTAGCATTATTAACTTTAGAATATTCATAATGATAAATCCATCAAGTATAGAATTTATCTATGCCTCATATTAGCAAGTGATTATACACCACATCTTTACTTTAATTGTTAAAATTTAAGCAATATATGCATGGACAATGAATTTTACGTTCTAAACTGGAACATACCAGTCCTATAGAGCATAATTCCAAACATACCAGAGAATATTCGAGGACATACTCTACGAAAAGGATACATTACGACAATCAAATTAACTAGATCTTAGACCTCGAACATATCATAAGCATTCAAAATAGTCATTTCTTCCCATTTCTTTCACAAACATATAAGGTCACATATGTCAACATAAATTAGAATCCATTATAGACATCACACATCATTTTCGGCTTCAATCTCAGTACAAACATATATTACACAAGTTACACACTAGAGATATTATGTATCATGATATGGGATGCTAATGCAAAAGACTCTAACTAGACTCCGTAGATTCATCTGATCAAACCTTTGAGCCATTTTCATCCCCAAAATGTAAGTACTAAACTTCTACTAAATCGCTTTAGTAGCTAGAACTCCCCTAAATCTAAAAAAAATGTTACAATTTTGATGATTTTGCGAACTCAGTGAGTGAACATCATCGATGCACTCACACAAGTCATATAATAATTTATTACACTTCAACAAATATACCAGATAAGCCAGTATTGCATATCACATCACATTCTCCATTGACTTTAGTTGTATTTCACTATTTCAAAGCAATTCAATAAGTCATTTCAATTTAATCATATGATGCATGTAGGGATGCATATGCAAATGCACATGTGTTTTCATTCTCATTTTGTTTTGTGTGACCAAGTGCCTATCAACGCAATTTGTTGTCCCTACCCATCATGGGTACTGAGTTCATGGCTAGCCCGTACCCATTGTGGATATCGAGTCTATGCTATCGGAGCCTGAGGCTCTTTTTTATAATTGAGAGCTCAAGCTCTTTTCTACACATCGGTCACTCTAGTCACAATTCCTTTATCTGATCATGCATTTTAATATGATGAGATGAATCATTTCATATGATATGCTCTTATTACCTTTCATTTCGGTATGCTTATGCCATATAACTGATTCCTCGAACATAATTCTGGCATTTATCAATTAGTTGTACACGAATTTCATATTAAACATATAATTCACATAGAAACATATATAAGTGAGTTTACACATCTAAGTTGACTCACAGTACACTCCAGAAATGATATTACCTCGATGTTCCAGTAATGTCTGGATGTTGATGATCACCTTGCACGTCTAACGTCATGCAATACATACACACATAGTTCACAAATCACTAAGTTCTTTAATCATATAAATATACAATCATGCATATGTATATGTGTCATGTTTCAATGCATGCTCAATTGACTTTCCAGGTATGTATTATTATGCATAGATCTGGACTATTCATTTTGTGCTTATACATCCTAAGACCATTCAAACATTACAGCTTGTATACTACCATTTTGGAATCAGGTTTATACCTTTAAGTTAGCTTAATTTACTCCAAATTAATCAACCATACATTACACTTATCCTTATACATTTTCATAATCAAAAAGTCTCTTATAACACACACATAATTGTTACTTTAAATCTGGAATTTCAACAAGTTAGATCTATACACTCACCAAACTTTTTCTAGCAATATATATTCATACATTTACCCAATTCTCATTCATAATTACCCCATGTTCTTCAATTCTCATTCATCCATACCTTATATACATTCCTCATGTCCTTAAGATCATGTTTGCATTAAAAGAACACATTTACTTCTTTAACAAATCATAATTTCTAGCTTTGAATACAACCACATCAAAATAGTCCATTCTTTATATTATGACATCAATTAACCACAGAAACTTATCAAGCTCCTAACCAATTAATCAAGCAACAATCTAGGCTCATTCCTAAACTTAATCAAGTCCAAATTTACCAATTTAGAGTCAATTTTCTCAGGTGGTTTAACATGTACACAAGGCTGAAATTAAATTTCCAGAATTTGTCATCGACATCACTAATGTTCATCCATACATTATATACATTACTCATGTCCTTAAGATCATGTTTGCATTAAAAGAACACATTTATTCCTTTAGCAAATCATAATTTTTAGCTTTGAATACAACCACATCAAAACAGTCAATTCTTTAGGTTATAACATCAATTAACTACATAAACTTATCAAGCTCCTAACCAATTAATCAAGCATCAATCTAGGTTCATTCATAAACTCAAGTCCAAATTTACCAATTTAGAGTGAATTTTCTCAGCTGGTTTGACATGTACACAAGGCTAAAATTAAAATTCCAGAATTTGTCATCAACGTGTCACTAATGTGTGTAACTTTACCACCTTCAATACTTCATGAAATTTACAAGCTTAAAGACATTACTAACACCTGAAATTTTCCAACTTCATGTCCTTTAAAATTACTTCATTTCAAGTTAATATAACTTCCATATTGGCTACACTAAGGCTTAAAAAATTTTTGCTCACTTATGTCATTAACTGTCACTTTTTACAAACACACCTACAACTCTAATTTTCTAGATTCGAAAACACCTTAATAGCATGAATTTCTCATCAATTATACTTCAAATCCTAACTTAAATAATCCATACAATAGCCTATAAGCTGTTGTTTTTGTACATGCAAAAATAGAACAAAAAAGTACCCATTCATTCTTCATTTTTTAGCACATCTTTAACATCAACACCACATTCAATCCATCCCTAATTAGCTATAATAAAATTCAGCTAACATATACCATAATAGTTTAGCATTTCACTTACTTGATTAGCTTAAATGCCACTTCAAATGTTAAGCTTGTTTAGCCTCACATGCAAGAACAATTCAAGAACAATGAGGGAGTATGATGGGTTCGGCCATGACCAGAAAATGAAGACAGATTTTTTACAACAAGATATGTATCAACATTCAGCCTCTCTAGCTCTCTTTATGAAGGATTTTTCATGGTTTTGGGGTGGTGATGGATAGAACTAAGGCTAAAATTCAAGGGTGTGGGTGAGATGAAGGTTTCGACGATAAGAGGGAGAAGAAGGAGATAGTATACGGCAACTGAAACTTCAAAGGTAAGGAAAATGTGAAGTGAATCACACGTTAGTAAATGACAATCAAATACACAAGAAGGGGGGTTGAATTGTGCAATCTTTTTCGTTAAACCCTTCTTATGAACAATAATTGTTCAATTCAGATTTGCTAAAAACTTTTCGTTCGTATATAATTCTCTAATATCTTGCGTAAGTAATAAAACTAAATCACAATAAGATATGAGA
>JANIHZ010000002.1:16895729-16907891 GCA_027478365.1 Erythroxylum rufum | reverse complement strand
AAAAATAGAATAAGAAAACAAAAGCCACTTTTTATGATTTTATAATTTTTAAAAATGGGAAGAAATCAAGACAAAAAAATAGAAACCAAAAGTTCAAATAAAGATATATTTTCCCAACAAAAACAAAAAATAAAAATAAAAATAGAAATCATCAGTCCTAACTTATCTACTCAAAAGACACAAACATTTTAAGAAACCTAACTAGAACCTCTAATTGAAGCAAATAAATTTTTGTTGAGCCTCCATAATGGAATTAGAGATATGAATCTTCCCTTGTAAACTGGTGTTAGGTTTGGCAACATTTGTAGTAGAAAAAAAGGAGTATAAAAATGTCAGAATGTCAAACCATACACATCATAGCTACCAAATGGATTTTTAAAAAAAAAACTGACCGGATTATTTACTCTAGCTAGTTAATGGCAGAGATGACTATTTATTTAGTTCTCCTCCTCTCTCAATCCCTTCTTCTTAGTTCTTAATTATCAAACTATATTTCATGTCGAATGGCCATGAATCTCTGAACCAGTTAACGTTAAAGGGTCATTCCTGACCAGAAGCTTTAATTAAATCACGTCCTGACATTTCAACCTTTTTCTTGGCCGATAAGGTAGAACTCTGTCCCAACATGCACTGTGGTTTTTCCATAGTTTATGTCTTTTATTGACATTCGGAAATGTATCTAAAGTTCACGATAGTTTGGCTTTTGGAGTCCTTTGTCTAATTATATTTTCTGATTTCTGACGTTTTTCTCAGCTTATGCAACTATGAGAACTGGGAGTGAAATGGAAGTAAAACGTGGTTTGACGAAGTCGAAGTTGATGATATTGAACTTGGAAATTATCAACAATCAAGTTTTAGTTCATGGAAGAAGAAACTTTACTATAAAAAATTTAAGAGTTACAACATTTATCTATTTACAAGGAAAAATACTAACTCTTTCAAGAAACAGGAGTAACAATCTCTAAATTGTGAGGATTGAACCGAAGAAGAGAAAATTTGGTTGATTTAAAATTGTTGTCTATGTGCAATTTTCTTCCGTTTCTTTTTGACTTTGGCAAGTTGACAATAACAATCTCCTACTTGAAGATTTGATTAAAGTCAATAAAATCTTTGTATCTTTCTTTCTTCCTTGCCATTTCCATGTTGTTTATGTCTCCATCAAGCCACAAGAGGATTGACACCAAATTAAATTTGTTAGTGTTGACCGTTTTTATCATAAAATCTATGATGTTGTCTTTGGTATGAATCTTCTGAATATCCACAGTTCTTTCTTCGACTTTCTCACGAACAAGGTGATATTGAACTCGTATATGTTTTGTTTTTAAGTGAAAAGCTGGATTCCTTACAAGGTGCAAAGCACTTTGATTGTCACAAAATAAAGAAATCTTCTTTTCCTTGTGCCTGAGATCCTCCAGTAGCATTTTCAATCAAACTGCTTTTTTATTGGCTTTTGTAGCTACTACATATTCTGCTTCTGTTGTTAACATAGCCATAACTGACTATAGTTTTGGAACCCAGCTTATAGCCCTGCCAACTAATGTAAACACATAACTTGTGGTGGATTTGCTGCCATTAAGATCACCTGCATAATCAATAAAGTTTGGTCTCACATAACATAATACAACATCTGAGGTCTCTTTAATGTATCTAAGGATCCTCTTTATCTGCTAGGATTTGTCATGTACCAACTCTCTACTCCCACTACATGTGCAATGTCTAGTCTTTTACAAATTGTAACGAACATTAAGCTTCCCAATGCTAATGCATATGGTACTTAAGACATCCTCATCCCCTCATCTCCACTGCTAGGACTCATATTGGAGGAAAAGTTGAAGTTGACAAGAAGTAGGATAAAATTTGGCTTACAATCTTGCATGTTGAAGTGTCATAAGATCTTCTTCGAATAATTCTTCTGAGAAAGTAAAATCTTCCTGTTACTTATGTCTCAGTGAATTTGTATCCCTAGAATCTTGTTTGCTAGTCCAAAATCCTTCATTTTAAATTCCTTAACTAATTGAGCCTTTAATTTTATAATACGATCTTTGTTGAGACTTGCTACCAATATCTCGTCTATATACAACAGCAAGATAATGAAGTCATTTTCACCAAACCTTTTAAAATATACACAAGGGTCTGCATTTAGTTAGTTGTATTCAAGGCTCATAATGAAGGAATCAAATCACTTGTACTAATACCTCGGCACCAACTTTAGATCGTATAGAGATTTGTTCAACTTACAACCTAAGTTCTCCTTTCATGCTTCTTCAAATCCTCTGGTTGAAACGTATAAATCTCTTCTTCAAGATCTCCATGAAGAAAAGTCATCTTTATATCTAACTCCTCTAAATGTAAGTCAAACCTAGCATCTATTTCCAGGACTACTCAGATTGTAGTAAGTCGAACCATAGGGGAAAATATTTCATTAAAGTTAATCTTCTGAGCATATCCTTTCACCACCAATTTCGTACAATACCACTCCACCTAATCATCGCCATTTCGCTTGATCTTATAGACCATTTGTTGCCAATGGCCGCCTTCCTTCCTTATGGTAGTGACACAAGTTTCCAAGTTTTATTCTTATGAAGAGTTTCAATTTCTTCCTACATTGTTATCATCCATTGAGATGCATCTGAACTGTTCATTGCTTCCCCGAGAGTTAATGGCTCCCCATCCTCAGTTAAAAGACAAAATGTAACATTATTCTCCATAATATAGTCTGAATGTCAACCTAGTTTCCTGTTTGGCGATTTGATCAATGAGTGTCAAGAGCTTCAGATTCTATTGGTTCTTACCTCGTGCTCTGGTGTTGTTTCAGAAGAATCCATCTGGGATTCCTTTTCCACTTGAACAATAGTCTTTGAATCTTCTTTTAATGTATTATCATCTTCTCCTTTCTTTTATAGCTCATCTATAAAAATTATGCTCTGCTGATGACAACCTTATGGGCAGTGGGATCCCACAAGCGATACCCCTTTACTCCATTAACATACTCTAAAAATAAGCATTTGCTTGATTTTGGATCCAATTTCATAGTTTTTTGGGGATTGTGCATCACGTACAGAAGACTTCCGAATATATGGAGATTTGAATAATCAACTGGCTTACCAGTTCACATCTCCATTGGTGTTTTCAACTCAATTGTAGTTGGTAAGGCCGATTTACCACATGAAAAGCAGCACTGACTGCTTTTGCCCAAAAAGTCTTGTCTAAGCTTGCGGTTGCCAACATTAACTCTAGTTCTCTCTAACAAAGTTCTATTTATCCACTCTGTCACTTAATTTTGATGAGGAGTGTATGTCGATGTGAACTGCCTTTTGATGCCTTCTTGCTTGCATAATTGATCAAATTCATTACTAGCATATTCTCCTCTATTATCTATCCTCAGACACTTGATCTTTCTACCCGTGCTTTGTAAACTTTAAAGATTGGAAACACATCTACCTTTCTCTTGATTGGATACACTACCATCTCTTAGAATAATCATCAATGAAGGACACAAAGTACTTTGATCCTCCCAGGAACATAACTGGTGCTTGTCATACATCATAGTGAACCAATTCTGGAATTGATTAGCTTTTAGAATTTGATGTGCTGAATTTCAATCGATCTTGCTTGTTTATAACACAATGCTCATAGAAAGGCAGAGATACCTTTGTGAGCCTTGAAAGTAGCTTTTTCTTAGCAAGAATCTTCATTCCCTTTTCAAACCTATGTCTAAGTTTCTGATGTCATATCATTGCATTAAAACATCCTGAAATAATTGATCTTTCTGCCTCCTGCAAAGTTTCTCCCTTCAGCAAATACAAATTTACGGCTACCTTTTCTCCCTTCACAAGTACAAGTGTACCTTGAATTATTTTCATGATCTTGTTTTCAATTTCAAGCTTGCAACCAATATCATACAGTTGTCCTAAAGACAACAAGTTCTTCTTCAGGCCTTTTACATGCTGCACTCCTTGGATAGTATGAATTGTACCAACATATAACTTCAGCTTTATGGTTCCTACACTAATAATCTTTAAGGCTTGAACATTCCAACTGTCACAGATCCTTTTGAGATAGGTTCATAATGATAAAACTATTACCTTTGAGAGGTCTTGTAAAAAGTAGCTCATGAGTTCAAAAGCCATACACTGACAAATCTTTTTCTACTTTCATTTGTTGTCACTACCTCACAACACAGGATATTACCATCATCTGAAGTGCTTGCCACATTTCTTTGAGGATTGGAATTTATCTCATTCTGACAATCTTTCTTCACCTGGCCTTTTTTGCCACAATTGTAGCGTCTTAAAATTTTCTTACTTCTTGGCTTTCCCTTACTATGATTGTATTTCTCACTTTGGCCACGTTCTGTTGATCTCCCTCTCATCACCATCAATGCCTCTGCTTGTTGTGAAGTTGCTTGCGTGTCTTCCTTGTCCTTGCGTTGATTTTCTTCTTCAATAATAGTGATCACAAAATCATCGAAGAATAGGTGGTCCTTACAAACATTATCTATTAAATATGAATTCGGTAGACTTTGAAGAAGAAATTTAGCACATTCTTGATACTTTGTTTTATGACCCAGTGATGTGAGTTGGGAAAATAGAGTTTTCAAGGTGTTGATGTCCTCTGTCACTGAAGTGGATTTTGAAATCCAAAGAGTGTACAATTTTCTCTTAAGGAAAATCTTGTTATGGAGCGACTTGGCTAGTGAGATGATCCCATATCTCCTTTGCTATCTTCTTATCCTCTATGCTTGACAACACCCTATCTGCTCAGATGAAGATTTTTGAACTTTTGCAACACTGCACTATGATTTCCAAAAATAAACAAATCATCAACATATACCAATATATTCATTTGGATATCATGTTCATAAAATAAACATAGGGAATAATTTGAAGATGATTGCCAAAAGCAATAATTTTTTAGTGCAACACTTAATTTTGCAAACCAACATCAAGACGTCTAAGAAAGGCTATAAAGAGACTTCTTTAAGCAATGTACCTTGGTTAGGGCTTTATGACTTAAAACCAGGAGGGAGCTTCATGTAAACTTCCTCTTCCATATTTTCATGCAAGAACGCATTATGAACATCCAGGAGGGAGCTTTATATAAACTTCCTCTTCCATATTTTCATGCAAGAACACATTATGAACATCCATTTAATGTAATTCCCAACCATTAGCGACAAGAACCGCTAAGAAGATTTGGACTGTGACCATCTATATTGTTGAGGCAAACATCTCATTGTAGTGTATTTCTTCCACCTGATTGTTGCCAAGAATTACTAAACAAACCTTATAGGATTTAATAGTAACATCTGCATTGTATTTGATCTTATAGATTCATTTGCATCTAATAGTTGTCTTTCTGGAGGATAAGTCTTCTATAACCCACATCTCATTACCCTCGAGAGCTTATGTCTCTTTTCGCATTGCCTCCCTCCATTTTTCATCTTTTATTATTTATAAAATGAAAACTAGGTTCATGTCCTGCAATTACAACTGTGAAAAAATGATAGTGATGAAAAACAATTGTCACAATACACATAATATGCTATAAGAAAGGGCATACGTAAGGACAATTTTTTAGGAGACTAAATCTTCGAGGAACTTGTACGCGCAGTATTGATAACATAATCTCTCAATTAAACAAAGACACTTTTATCCCTTATTCCTACGTCTCGTGAGACAAAGAAAACCCTATGATCAAGATCGTATAAATTCCATCTCTTCTTTTTGAAAGGATATCATAGAAAAATGCATTTGTGACTCCTATTGGTAAACTTGTCTTTTTCACGATTCTCATTTCTAGCACAAAACAAGCACCCAAAAATTCTTATATGTTCATAGGGTGGTGCACATCAAAAAATGATCTCATAAAGTGTCTTACCCATCAATAAATTTGAATGAGTTCTATTAATTATATCTATCTAACCATTCCATTATACTCATATGGTTTGACGCTTATAATCCAAGATATACATTTTGACTTACTTAAAAGACGTGCTTCACTCGAATTTGAATTATGGGTATTAAAAAAATTCATTAATGTAGTCCATTGCTTGCTTAACAACCTGCATAGACATGCTTGATCATCATTAATTGTTTTGGTCTGTGTATTATTAGATCCGCTTGCTGTTGTTTGTGTCATATTCAGCTTGACACTTTAAGGGGGCTAACCTCCTGAAAATGAGATGCAGAAAGATACTAAAGGGACAATGACGAGAAGAAGAAGAAACAGTTGAGAGATAAATCATAAGGGAAAAGTGTAGTGTAACTTATTATTTGACAAATCCTTGGCAAGCCACAACGTCATAACAGAATTACAAAGTAAAGTTTCCAACAATATCCTCCAACAACTTTATCTAACAAAAACAATTCATTAACTAGGCACATAGTCATCTAATTTCTTGGGTTGATGTTTGATTCTGATGGGTCTTCTATTTGCAATTTTAGGCTCATTCGTATTCGTATCATTACCTACCTTATCAAGAGCAACCTTGTCCTCAAGGTTGAAGGTTGGGTATGTTTTTCTGAAATTGTCCAGATTTTCCTAAGATGCTTCCTCCAATGATAAACCTGTCCATTTAATTAGAATTTGAGAAGTCCAACTATTGCCAATCTTGATGTTGTGAGAGTTCAGAACAACTAATGGAAGGATTAGAGGTTGATTATCCATAGTAGAGGAAGGAAAAGCAAGAGATGGAGTTGTTGTAGGGTTGGGGCATAATTTCAAGACTGATATATGGAACATTGGGTGAATCGGGCATCCTTCAGGTAGCAAGAGTTTATAAGCCACTAAGCCTACCCGTTTGATGATTTGAAAAGGTCCATAGAACTTCTTACTGAGTTTGGAATAGGAGGCACCAGCTAGGGATTTCTGCTTGTAAGGTTGTAGCTTGATGTAACACCATTGACCTGGTTCAAAATGGACTTTAGTGTGTTTTTTATCTGCCTAAATTTTCATTCTTAGTTGAGCTTGCTGCAGCTTGGTCTTTAATGAAGCAAGGAGTTGGTCTCGATCTAAAAGAAACGAATCAGTGGCTTCATTTGAAGAGGATCTTGGGATGTAGGATGGTATATTCGGTGGTGGTTTGCCATATACAACCTGAAAAGGAGACATTCTAATGGAAGAATGCAGGGATGTATTATAAGATAATTTTGCCCATATTAGATACTTGGTCTACTATGAAGGTTTGTCCATCACAAAACTCCTCAAATATTGTTCTAAACATCGACTAAGGACCTTTGTTTAACCATCTATTTGAGGATGGTATGCACTGGAAGTAGCCAGAGTTGTACCACTACACTGGAATAAGGCTTTTCAAAAACGACTCAGAAAAATTGGATCCCTATGAGAGACAATCGTTTTAGGAAAAGAGTGGTGCTTAACCACCATTTCCATGAAGAGTGATGCCACTGCCGAAGCTGTAAATCTTGTTTTCAACACTCCTAAATGTCCATATTTGGACAATCTGTCAATCACAACCAAGATAACCAAAAAGCCAGTAGAAGGTGGAAAACCTGTGATGAAATCCATTGAAATGTCCTCCCAAATATGTTGTGGAATTGGTAATGGTTGCAAACTACCTTGAAGCTTCTCAATGCTATATTTAGCTTGCTGGCAAGTGTGACAGTTGGATATATATTGCTTCACACAGCTACGCATTTTATCCCAATAGAAACTAAAAGATAATCTACTCAATGTCTTATGAATACCAGCATGTCCCACTATTGGAGTGTTATGGAATTCAAAAAGGATTTTAGGAATCAAAGGAGATTTGTGGTTTAAGCAAATTCTGTTCTGTTTATAAACCATGCCATTTTTTAATGAAAAAGTTGGTGTTAGTGTGTTGCTTTCTTGTTGCTTTTGCAATAGTTGATTATAGTAAGGATCAGAGAGGACCTCTTTTTTAATTTTTGCAATGAGATGGAAAACTAGAATGAAGAGAGCTTGAAGTTCTGATTGGGATTGAGTATCTGATGGAGGGTGAAATTGCCTAGAGAGTGCGTCAGCAATAACGTTGGATTTCCCAGTCTGATATTGAATGTCAAAGTCATAGCCCATAAGTTTGACAAGGAATTTATGTTGATCAGGAGTGTGTATGGGTTGTGTGAGAAGGTCAATCAAGCTATGATGGTCAATTAATATAGTGAAATGGTGTCCCAAGAGATACTGTCTCCATTTACTAACAGCTTGAGTCAAAGCATAGAGTTCCTTTACATAAGTTGAAGAATTAGCAAGGTTTGGTGATAGTTTTTTACTAAAGTATGCAATGGGGTGATTTTGTTGCATAAGGACAACCCCTATACCTAAACCAGATGCATCCGTATGGATTTGGAAAGGCTTTGAAAAGTGTGGCAGAGATAAGATTGGGGCAATGGCTAAAGCTTTTTTAAGAGCTTCAAAAGCATTTTGGGAATCCTGAGCCCATTGTAACTTGTCTTTCTTTAGCAAATCGGTGGGGGCATGAACAATAGAGGCATAATTGCATACGAATTTGCGGCAGTATACTGTAAGACCTAGGAAACCGCGAAGGGATTTGAGATTGTGTGGTACTTTCTAGTTTTGGATGTCAGAATTTTTTTTGGGATTAGGATTAACACTAGAAGCTGAGATAACATGGCCTAGGTAGTCAATTTTGGTGTAAGCAAAGTAACGTTTAGATTGCTTGGGGAACCAGGAGTGTGAACGTAAACATTCTAGAATGATTTGAAGGTGAATAAGGTGATCCTCAAATGTTTTGCTCTAATGTCATCGAAGAAGACAATGACAAGCTTGCGGAGGAAGGGCTTGAAAGTGAGGTTTACGATAGCTTGGAAGGTAGAATGAGCATGGTTAGACCAAAAGGTATTACAAGAAACTTGTAATGACATTCATGTGTTTGAAAGGCAGTTTTTTGGATGTCATGGCTGTGGATATGAATTTGGTGATATCCGGCTCTCAAATCAAGTTAGGAAAACACCGTTGCACCATATAATTCGTCGAGTAATTCATCGACTATAGGAATGGGAAATTTATCTTTAATGGTGACTTGGTTGAGAGCCCTATAATCGACGCAAAAGCGCTAAGTGCCATCTTTTTTTCGAACCAGTAACACAGGGGAGGAGAAAGGGCTGTGACTATGCCTGATTATACTAGAACTCAACATTTCATAAACCAAACATTCTATTTTAGTTTTGTGGTGATGGGGGTATTGGTAAGGTTTGACGTTTACAGGTTTTGTGTTAGGAAGGAGATGTATGTGGTGGTCAATGGCACGATTAGGAGGTAAGGATTTGGGTTCCATAAACACATCCTCAAACGATTCTAGCAACGAATTCAAAAGATTAGAGTTAGAATATACCTCTGTCGAATCCATTGGGGTAGAAATGAAAGAAAATAGTTGGAAGCATTTTGAAATTCCCCTTGTGGTTGCCATACGGCAAAGCTGATGCAAATGGACCTCATCCAACTAGTGATGTGAGTTTCCTATCAATGTGATTAATTTTCCCTTATACTGAAATTCCATGGTAAGATTTTGGCAGTCTGTTGTGATGCGCCCAAGACCGGCTAACCATTGTACTCTAAGTACAATATTTGCTCCCTGCAAACTGATGACAAAGAAATCAATAAAAAAGGTTTCATCTCCTAATTTGAGTTTCACCTGCGGGCAATAGCCTTTGCAAACTAATGATTGGCCGTTTCCTACCATGACATTGAAGTGAGGTGAGGTGACTATCAGTAGCTTTAGAAAAACAGCCACTCTCTCTTGAATAAAATTATGGGTACTACCCCCATCTATGAGTGTTTGAACTAGAACACTTGCAATGTGCACTTGCAACTTCAATGTACGTGGACAAAATTGCCCTGTCATAGCATGAAGATTGATCTCTAGAGTCTTCAGCAGTGAGTTCTCGGGTGAAGGATCTGAAGAACTGGCAATATCTGTTGAATCAACATCAGTATCATCATCCATCATCAGTAGAAATAATCAGCCTTTACAGCGATGACTTATATGAAATTTTCCATCTCAATTATAACATAAACCTTTCTCACGACGAGCCAGCATCTCTGAGGTGGAGAGTTTCTTGATAGGGAAGGTATTTGAGGTCTTTGTAGGAGAAAGTTATTTGGATGCTGGAGGGGTGGGCAACAAAGGAGGATTGTTGTCTGTTTTTGGTTGTGTATAAGGCTTGGTCCATGGTTTATCAGAATTTTGATGAGATTGAAAATGATGATTAGAAATGTTATCTGAGTACAATCGAGCTATTGCCATAGCTTGTATCAGGGACTGGGGTTTGGCAACTTATATCTCTTTACGAACGTCAGATCGTAACCCTGAAACGAAGTAGCCCACTAACACCTATTCAGGTATATTAGAAGTTTTGTTAACTAATTGTTCAAACTGGGTTTGATAATCACTGAGAGTTTGAACCAATTTGCTTAACTTTCCAAAATAATCTTCATATTCCGATGGTCCAAATCTCTTCTCAACAGCCAGTAAAAACCCATCCCAATTAACAATCAGATTACTATTGTTCATCCAATCAAACCATTCTAGAGCTGGACCGTCTAGAAGAAATGAAGCAATTAACAATCGTTGAGCAATCAGAGTGTTATAATAGTCGAAGTATCTTTGGATGCGTGATATCCAAGCTAAACGGTTATCGCCGTTGAATCTGGGAACATCGCGCCTCATGGTTTTGATTGGTGGTGGAACAGGATGTTGGTGCTCCAAGGGTTGTTGTTGGATGATGTGTTGTTGGAACGGTGGAGGAACTGGTTGTTGTTAAAGCTGTGGTGGATGCCTGTGAAATCGCTGCTCAACCTTGGCATCTAAGGCCTGTAATCTAAGAGCAAGATCTTGCAAGGATGCGGTGATGGCTTCGATATTTGTGATGTGGTTTGTGATGGGATTAGATTGGGACTCATGCAATGCTGGAAGTCGAGCAATCGCCTCCTCCATTCGTGCTTGCCTTGTACCTTCAGCCATTTGGATTGTCGGGAGGAATCGTTTCTCAACGAGAGCACCAAAATGTTAAGAAAAGCCACTTCAAGGGGGCTAACCTCTTGAAAATGAGATGCAAAAAGATACTAAAAGGACAATGACGAGAAGAAGAAAAAGAAACAGTAAAGAGAGAAAGCAGAAGGAAAAGTGTAGTGTAAATCATTTTCTGCCAAATCCTTGATAAGCCACAACGTCATAACAGAATTACAAAGTAAAGTTTCCAACAATATCCTTCAACAACTTTGTCTAACAAAAACAATTCATTAATTGGGCACATAGTCATCTAATTTCTGTTGGACCAATGGTGGTTGACAAATTAAATCCTTCTATGTTTTGATAATAATAAAATGTATAGAATTGGTTAAGAAAAAATTTCAAGTATTTTGATTGAAATTTAAATAAAGGCTTTGTGCAAATCAAGATAGCATTAATCTTCAATGTGCAAGAGATAAAACATCGTGAAATCAAGATGGAAATTATCTTTAACGTGCTAGAGATATTCAAACGTGAAGATTATAGATGAAGAATTCAAACTATTATCTCAACAAATCAAAAGATTGAAGATTATATCAAATCTATCCGTTGGAGCCAGCACTAGTCGACTAACAAGTAGCAAGTCGACTAATAATATCAGATCTGACAGTTCGTGCCAAAACAAGTCGATCAATACATTGCAAGTCGACTAAAAACAACAGACCTGTACGTTGGATTAATGGGTTAGTCGACTATCATCACATTAGTCGACTATTCGAAGAGCGGAGATGAAACTCGCATGAAAAACATTAGTGTTAGTCTACTGATTCCTTGAAGACAAGTTGACTATAATACATTAGTCGACTATTACTAGTGGACTAGTCGACTAACAGGTGCAGCTGAACATAATTGACTGCGTCAATTGATATCAAACGGTATAAAAATCATTATACAACGGGTAGGAGCATTCCACAACGGCTAGGAGAGTTCAACAACGTCTAGAAAGCATCTGGAAGCTTGCAAATAAATATTGGAACATCAAATGATCGATTACACAAGTCCAACGTGAAGAAAAGTCACATAGTTCCATATTTGTTCTCAATTTTCCTTTTAGCTTGTTCTTAATTCCATTCAGCTGTACTGAGAGTTATCATTTCAATTTTCTATCATTGTGATTATTGTGAGTTGAGTGATTAGAGGAAAATCAC
>JANIHZ010000002.1:16843896-16859006 GCA_027478365.1 Erythroxylum rufum | reverse complement strand
AATGAAAACTAAATATTATAATAAAAATAAAATCAAACGGAGCTTGTATAAGACCAACAAGTCAACTGTAATGAAAATATAGGCGGCTTACTAGCCAAAACAGGTGAAGAAAAACGAGGGATTAATTTATGTAAAAAAAAAAAGAAGAAAAATCCACAGTTATATTTATATTTCATTTTGGTCCTTTTTAATACTAAACAAGTTTCTATGGCATTGCACAAATCTCTAAATTCAAACTTGGCCTAAAACTTAAAAGGCAAATTAGAAAGTGTCCTTCAATGTTTTGAATGCAGTCTACTACCGCCCAAATTCAAGGTTATTGTCAGTTGACTAAAGAAGGATGACAGTTGTTATTATATGTATAATTCTATTTGGTACAGTAGTCCCCAAGAAAATAGACTGGGTCGAACTTGTATCCTTGTAGGACTCAACACGTTAAACCCTATATATATGTAAAACCTTAGCAACCCCGTCAGAGTAACAGGATCTTGTAAACTTTGTTTTGTAGGCTCTGCAAGGTAGCAATATAAATATATATAGCATTGCCTATTCAGTGTTGTATCGTCTTTCTTGCTTCGTCAGAACGTTAAAAAATAAAAAATATACACGAAGATGCAGATAGTATTGGGAAGACAAGGTTCGTCTATGGTGGTCGATCAGGGACGGCCTAAAACAAAGATAGTGTGCACTTTGGGGCCTCAGTCTAGGTCTGTTGACATGATAGAGAAGCTTTTGAGGGCTGGCATGAACGTTGCTCGCTTCAACTTCTCGCATGGAACTCATGATTATCATCAAGCGACGCTTGACAATCTCAGGATTGCCATGAACAACACCGGCATTCTCTGTGCTGTTATGCTGGATACCAAAGTAACCCCTTTTTCTCTCTTTTTTTTTTTTTCGGTTACTTTGGGATAGGATTGTTTTCACTTTTTTGTTACAGAATTTTGATTATGCCCTTCATATAAATTTCCTGTAACTAGAGCTTTGAGATTTTTTATTTTTTTCCCTTTATATTTGAGGCTTGATGTGTTTTTTTCCAAGCGTCTTGTTTTCAAGTGTTTTACTATGTTGTTTATGTTAGAATTGAATTTGGTTGAATGGCGTTTGTTTCTTTAATCAAGTAAATTACCTTGCAAATGATAGGATACTGCAAGTAGTTCTGAATCCCCAATTTATGTTAGTAAGGTACGAAAATCTCCTGAATGGAAGTCAGAATTGCTTGGATTGAATCCATATTCAAAAAGTGTTCTTTAGCTCTAGTTATGATGGTCCTAGGGGAAAAGAAGAGTAATTTGTTTGGTCAACGAAATAGGTTATTTGTCGAGTAAGATAACTGGCACAAGACAAGAACCATTTTTTTAGTCCATCAATTTTGGTGCATTCTTTAAATCTTTGTGAATAAGATGCTCTCTGTAGGAACCTCTTTCTCAAAGCATCATTCTCGGTATAAACTTCAGTCTTAGTACTGTAAAGCAATCAATGAACATGGAAAGAGATACATCAAAAGGGAATATAAGTTACTTTAGGTGCTTTAGGGTTAAGTTCTTGCCTGTTTATGTCCTCAAGAGTTCACTTTTGTGTTTTTGAAGAATAAAATAGTTTGTAGTGCAGGATATGCCTGCCCATTATTTCTAATCCCATATGGAGATAAACTGGCATTATTCTTGTCTAGAGTAGGAATTGGTTCCCCCATAGGTGATCTAAAGATCATGTTTGAATATTGTTCATGTCTTTAACAATTCTGGTCGTTGTAGAGGGTCCTGACTGGTAATAATCTCTGCAATTAAAAATATTACAGGGACCAGAAATTCGTACTGGATTCTTGAAGGATGGAAAGCCCATAGAACTCAAGCAGGGGCAGGAGATTGTCATCTCTACTGACTATAGCTTAAAGGGTGATGAAAACATGATATGCATGAGTTACAAGAAGCTGGCTCATGACGTAAAACCAGGAAGTGTCATCTTATGTTCTGATGGCACAATTTCATTGAGGGTTTTGGCTTGTGACAAGGAATTGGGCTTAGTCCGCTGCTGCTGTGAAAACTCTGCTGTTTTGGGTGAGAAGAAGAATGTCAATCTTCCAGGAGTTATTGTGGATCTCCCTACCTTGACAGACAAGGATAAAGAGGATATTATGCAATGGGGAATCCCAAACCATATTGACATTATTGCATTGTCTTTTGTTCGCAAAGGTTCGGATCTGGTGGAAGTCAGAAATTTGCTTGGAGAGCATGCAAAGAAGATCATTCTCATGTCAAAGGTAAACTTCTGGTTCTGGAACTTGGAGCTTAGTTGGATTAAAGAGCTATCTAACGGGTCCTGCCTCTTCTGGTAGTCCTAAATAGATTGACTTCAATATATTGCCTTCGAAATCATAAAAAGTAGCTAATTAACTCTACTGATAAGTTGGTAAATGAATGAAAAGTAGATTGGTGAATTTTTTAACCAAGTCAAATTCCCAGAGATAACATCATTCAATTAACCTTTTTCTGTGTCTGATTTGACAGGTTGAAAATCAAGAAGGTGTCTTGAATTTTGATGAAATTCTTGCAAATTCAGATGCATTTATGGTGGCACGAGGTGATCTGGGAATGGAGATCCCAATTGAAAAGATATTCCTAGCTCAAAAGATGATGATACAAAAATCCAACATGCTAGGAAAGCCTGTAGTTACAGCAACTCAAATGTTGGAGTCCATGATCAAGTCTCGAAGACCTACTCGAGCAGAAGCTACTGATGTTGCAAATGCAGTCCTTGATGGCACTGATTGTGTGATGCTTAGTGGAGAAACTGCAGCTGGAGCGTATCCTGAACTTGCTGTTCAAACCATGGCAAAAATTTGTGTCGAGGCTGAGAACTTCATTGATTACAGAGAGCTTTACAAGAGAATTATAGAAAATGCTCCTGTCCCTATGAGCCCTCTAGAGAGTCTGGCTTCTTCAGCAGTGAAGACAGCAAACAGCATTGGAGCTGCCTTTATCCTAGTCCTAACCAGAGGTGGAACCACAGCAAAGCTGATTTCCAAGTACCGACCAAGTGTGCCAATTTTGTCTGTGGTCGTTCCAGAGATAAAAACTGATTTGTTTGAATGGTCATGCAGCGCTGAATATCCTGCTAGGCATAGCCTTATTTACAGAGGACTGGCTCCTGTTTTAGCTTCAGTTTCTCTAAAAGCTTCACATGCCGAGTCGACAGACGAAATCATAGAGAACACCTTACAGTATGCAAAACAGAAGGGACTTTGCAGACCAGGAGACTCAATTGTGGTCCTGCACAAGATGGACACCGCTTCTGTGATCAAGATTTTGAACGCGCAGTGATGACTCGCAGGCAATTTTGATTATCCTTTAGTTGATATAATAGACGAAGGTTCTACTTTTCCTAGAAAGAGTCGCGATCAAAAGGTGAAACGAGACGACAATGGTTTCTGCCTTAATCTTACTGTTGTGGAAGGGCAATTTTCAGTAAGAAACTGATATTATGGGGGAAGATGTTTGTGAGTTCTGTCAAATTTTCAACTCTTTTCTATTATTTAATGGAAAACAATTTTCATTTAGGAGCCATTATATCTCGAATATAAAAAGATTTCTCAGATGAATACATCAATCAAATTGTAAGCACGCATATTACAGATTAACAGGGACAAGACACCCATTTGTTTGAATGAAAGTTCAAATTTAAAATGCATAAATCAAACAAAATCATCAGTTTTATATATGCAAATTTCTTCAAGTTTCGTCTGTGTGAGCAGAACTTCCCGGCCTTGTTTCAGCAGAGGAAGCTGAATTAGAGCTCCCACTACTCTGAGATCCTGGCAGAGAAAATAAACCATCAAAGGGCCATGAAATGGGGATCATATGCCCTCTTCTGTTCTCTCTTGTCTCCTGTCCATCTCCCACTCCATCATCAGTTCTAGCATCAGTATTCCCCATCCTCTCTTGCCTACTTCTTAACGAATTGGTTTCGGTCTTCGAGTCGTCACTGGGCATTTGGAACCTGCAAACTGGGCAAGAGCTGTGTAGTTCTAGCCAAGGAAGAATACATTCACCGTGGAATTTGTGTTTGCATGGCATCTCCTTTGCTTCATCTCCAACCACAAATTCCTCCAGGCATACGGGACACTGCAAATTCTCTTCAATGGTAACATTTGGCATTGCTATAACTGCTTCTTTCTGGGCAGGAGGCGTCCCGTATCGGTTAGGATCATTCTCTGACAGATGCCTCAGCAACAACTCTAGACCAGGACCAAATAGATAGTCAGCAAAAGAACTAGCAAGACTTTGAGTTGGATTTCCAGATCGGTTCATGTCATAAGAACTTGGCAGAACTAAGGCATCTTCATATAAAGGATTGACTAAAATCACACTGCTACCATTGCTACTGTTACTGCTGCTGCGATTATTATTATTATTACTACTCTCCACAATATTGTTCAGATTAGGTTGTGATCCGGTCTGCAGATCTTGTAACACACGTAGAATGGAAGCTGAGTTCCTTCTTCTCCTTTGCCTAAACATTGACTCAAAATTCCTCTCTAGTTCATCATCTTCCTGTGGTGAACTGTTATTGGTAATACGTTCTTGAGCCATGACACGAGCTCCAGAAGGGGTCAAACCGCCCATCAACCCAAGTAAGATGGGAGCCCAACGTGACAATGTACGTTCTGATCCTAGTTGATCAATGGCATTGTTGTTAAGCTCTCTTGTGTCGCCTATTTCTTCCACGAACCCACTTTCACACAAGGGGCACTTGATCTCAGCATCTGTTACTGGGGTCACCACTCTACAGCATACGTGGCACCAATATTGTTCTATATTTGCATCCCCCATCTTTTTTTCTTTCCTTCTCTGGAACAGCAATGAACACAAGAACTAAAAAGTTAAGGAAAACTAACAAAAACATAATCTTGTATCCCCCAAGAAAATTACAAATCAGGGTCACTGTTCTGGATGATATGTAACCCATAACTAGATCTACTCTAATTATTTATCCGTATGCCAAGGATTGGATAACCATAAAAAACGAAAAATAGGAAATAGAAAAGGCTAAAAGAGCCAAGATAATTAGAAAATGAAATCTTTTAAATGTTGTTCCTGACACACTTGAAGAAAATCTTTAGAACAAAAGGAATTGGTAGCGGAAAGCGTATGAATCTTCCTGCTACATGATCATTAAAAGATTGGATCATGCAGAGTTCGTTTATTGCGGTTACTTGCCAGCTAACTGCAGAAACAGAAACTATAAAGAGACACGACAAAAGAATAATACTAAACAAAGGAAATACCAGAAAAAAGCAGAACAAAATACCCTGTGGAAATGTGCTCTTGGAACTTTATGGACACACAGAATATAGATATTCTTGATGTATATCTTCTTGAATTTTTGTGTTGGGAGGAAACCAAACCAAAAGAAGTTGGTGGAGAAAGAAGAGAAAAGAATTGAAGTCCTCCGCTTTTTATCTCTATGTTTGTCTTTTTATAGTTCAATGGTTAATTCATGATTGCCAATCATTTGTACTTAATTGCATCTAAATTAGCAACACTTTGTTATTTTTATATATAAGAAGTTTTGGTTGTTTTGCTTTTCCTGAACAAGTGTGTCTATTGTATTGATTGGTATTGGTTCGGTTTCTCTTGGCAAATGATTAGCATAATGCATATTAGATATATCAAGTTATTATCATTTCGGTGAGATCCAACCCAAATATATTCTCTCTTTCTGTTAAGTCAATTTTGGTTTAAGATATACATGGACAGTACCAATGAAACTAATACAGCCAATGACGGACCAAGAAAATCAAGTGAACTGGTTTCAACTTGCAACATGATATATAGGATTGGAAAAGTAAGCCAAACGTAAGAAAATAAATTAATATGCATACATGCTGATTTGGATTATTCTGGTACTAGCACATCTTCTAACATGAACATTGTAATTTGTCCGATCAGGGAGCTGAGGCTGCGGGTTTTGGAAATTCATGAAGAAGCAGTTAATCGTAACGGAAAGAGAAACTTTCAAGATCAGATGGGTGAGAGCAGATTCATGCAAAGTGTTACTAGAGGACATGATATCAGGAGGAATAATTACCAGTAACTTCAGTAAGAGATTGAAATTGAATTATATTTGGAAATGACCTTTAAGCCATGTTTTTGATGCTTTTGTATGCTTGATTATCAAGTAACTGGACATGCAAACAAGTTGGTTTGATGTTGGATATGAGATAATCGAGCAAGTTTGAAGCTGTACTTGAAGAATACACTAAGGCAGCCCATGTTTCACCAATAAAACAGTAGCTACAAGTTGTCCTTGCTGGAGAAATCTAAGCGGATCATGCTATATTGCATGTTATAACTAATATTTTCAAGCATTAAACGATAAAATATAAGGGCTTCAACCTACGTTGGAGTAAGTTGCAGCAATGTTTTGAATACCCATAATAAAAAAGTTCTGATTTGAAATTTTTTAAAAAATCTGATCAATTATAAAATTGGTTCAAAATTAATAAATCAAAATAAATTTAATTGAAATAGATTATTCTAACTTGTGCCTTAGGGACTAGAGGCCGTTTAGTTGCCACCAGTAACACACATTCATGGTCCGCGTGATGATTCAAATAAATCAATTTCCCAACTCTTTTTGATGTATTCTACATGTTTAATTACTCAATTTTGGTTATCGGAATGATTAGTTTAAAGAATACTCAAATATTACTGGAATGAGTTAAATCCTTTCGTCTTTGTTATAGACAACGGATGGAATATCATATTTTAAGGTTGTTTTTACTTGTTTATTTGGTCAATATAAGATATTTTGTGTGATTAGAACATGACCAGGAAGTGATTATACTTGTTATATGCAAGTTTATGTAATGAAATGTTGATAGTCTTGATCCATATACACAAAGACTGCCAAATTTCTTCTTCCTCTGTTTTGCTTTGCTTCTATTCTTGTCTCCAGCAGTAAAACCAGCCGCATAAATGGACTTCACAATGTGATTTAATATTTTAGGACCTCTCTTTAACTTACTTACGGGGTATTCCAGCTTCAGATAGTCGCTTATTAGAGATGTGGTAGATGGATAAGACAATGGCATGTTTCAGCATAAAAAAGAACTCGGAATCGGAATCTAAAATTGGAAAACTTGCATGGTCAACGGAAGCTTGCTACTGGAGAAATTGGTCGCCTTTTGTGACGGTAATGTTAGACGTGGATTCGCGTGCATGGATACTATTTGTTACTGTTCAACACCAGCACTTACCGAGTTTATTGCCATTGTTTATTATTATTATTAGGTAGATTGCCATTGTTTATTATTATTATTAGGTAGTTTTGTTGTTACCGAGTATCTAGCTTAGTAGGTTGTTATTCATGCTAACGTGCTCCTGTGAGAGTGGAAAACGTTGGGATTGTAAGTCTATAAATAGGCAGTCATTTCATTGAATAAAATAAGTTCAGCAATTATATTTCTCGTATCAGTGGTATCAGAGCCAGTTTAGCAAACTGTGAGTGTGAGTGAAAGTGAGTAAAATTTTTGAGTGTTCAAGCAGAAAGTTTGCAGCAGCAGATATGGCCTCGGATAACTATGTCCAACCGGCAATTCCGCGCTTCGACGGTCACTACGATCATTGGAGCATGTTGATGGAGAATTTCTTAAGGTCCAAAGAATATTGGGATGTTGTTACTTCTGGAATCCTTGAACCAGATGGAGCAACTTTGACAGCAGCACAACGAACAGCTCATGAAGCGGCAAAGCTGAAAGATCTCAAAGCAAAGAACTACTTGTTTCAAGCAATAGACAGGTCCATAATGGAGATGATTCTTTGCAAGGACACTTCGAAGCAAATTTGGGATTCTATGAAGAAGAAGTATCAAGGGTCTGCAAGAGCAGAGAGGCAGCAGCTACAAGCTCTTCGTACGGAATTCGAAACGCTACGAATGAATTCGGGAGAGTCGGTTACAGATTATTTTTCAAGAATGATGGCAATTGTCAGCAAGATGCGGATCCATGGTGACAAGACGGAGGACACTGCCATTGTTGAAAAAATTCTTCGATCCTTGACACCAAAATTCAATTATATTGTCTGTGCCATCGAAGAATCCAATGATATTGAAGAACTCTCAATTGATGAGCTGCAAGGTTCGTTATTGGTTCATGAGCAGAAACTCCAACACCAAGACAAAGAAGAACAAGCATTGAAGGTAGCAACCAATCCAAAAGGCCATGATCGAAGAGGTCGAGGACGAGGAAGAGGATTTTACCAACGCAGCAGCTTCAACGATCAGAGTTTAGAAGACGATCAGAGTTTAGAAGGCTCTTCATCTGATTATGCGCAAAGTCGAGGTCGAGGGCGACGTGCAACAAGTTTCGGGCCAGTCGACAAGTCTAAAGTTGAATGCTTTAGATGTCACAAGTATGGGCACTACCAATCTGAATGTAGGACCAATCTCAGACGTAATGTGGAGACAATGAATTTTGCTGAAGAAAACGAAGAAGGAGAGATACTCCTAATGGCATGTCAAGAGAAAGAAGTGTCTTCACCAACCTTTTGGTACCTCGACACAGGCTGTAGCAATCATATGTGCGGCAATAAGGAGGTGTTTTCTTCGATCGATGATTCTCACCACGCCGAAGTGAAGCTTGGAGATGCCTCCACTCTTAAAGTCATGGGAAAAGGTACTATCCAAGTCTCTTCGGAGAGTAAAATGCAGACCATTAATGATGTTTTTTATGTTCCTGAATTGAAATCTAACCTCTTGAGTGCCGGCCAATTACTCGAGAAGGGGTATGAAATTATATTTAAAAGTGGAGTTTGCAAGATTTATGATCAGCATCAGAATTTTCTTGTTCAAGTTAATATGACATCGAACAGAATGTTTCCTCTCTACCTTGATGATTCTGTTCATGCTTGCTACACGGCAAAATTAAAGGACGAAGAATGGATATGGCATTTCAGATATGGGTATCTTAATTTTGGTGGCTTGCGGACACTACACCAAAAGAATATGGTGGAAGGACTTCCTCCGATTACAATTCCATCGGGAATTTGCGAAGATTGTGTTGTTAGCAAACAACATCGAGCTCAGTTTCCACAAGGCAAGGCGTGGAGAGCTAAGAAGCAACTTGAGTTGATCCATTCAGATCTTTGCGGTCCAATCACGCCAGTTTCTAATGGAGGTAAACGATATTTGATCACATTCATTGATGATTTCAGTCGAAAGATGTGGGTATATTTCTTGAAAGAAAAGACTGAAGCTTTCGAAGCATTTAAGAATTTCAAAAGTTTTGTCGAAAAGGAGAGCGACAATTTAATCAAAGTTCTTCGTACGGACCGTGGAGGTGAGTACATGTCTCTTGAATTTGATGATTTTTGTGCAAAGTATGGAATTCGTAGGCAACTCACTGCAGCCTATACACCACAACAAAATGGTGTATGTGAGAGGAAAAATCGAACTATTCTCAACATGGTTCGAAGTCTGCTACGAAGAAGTGGAATTCCGAAGAATTTTTGGCCGGAGGCAGTAAATTGGAGTGTCCATCTCTTGAACAGAAGTCCCACACTTGCTGTTTTGAATATGATACCTGAAGAAGCTTGGAGTGGACAGAGACCAACAATTGACTACTTCAGAATCTTTGGGTGTACCACATATGCTCATGTTCCAGATCAGAAGCGGAAAAAGCTTGACGATAAGGGGGTAAAATGTGTCTTTCTTGGCGTAAGTGATCATTCGAAAGCTTACAAACTCTATAATCCCGTAACTAAGAAGATTGTAATTAGTCGTGATGTGGTATTTGATGAAGAAAGGTTTTGGCCTTGGAATGATCAAGCTCAAAATGCAGCTCCAATAGCGGCTGATTTTGAAGAAATCGAGGAGGAACATCAACATCAGAATTTAATCAATAATAATTCTGAACATGTTGAAGCAGTGATGCAACAGCCCAATACCGAAGCAGCTCCGACACCTAGTGAACGTCCTCATCGCCATCGACAAAGGCCAACATGGATGCAAGATTATGAGGTGTCTGGAATCGATCGTAGTGAAGATCTATTAATCCATTTTGCCTTGTTCGTGGATAGTGACCCAACTACTTTTCATGAAGCAGTAAAAGATAAAAGGTGGAGAGAAGCAATGAATGTAGAGATTGAAGCGATTGAGAAAAACAACACTTGGGAATTAACAGATCTTCCCAAAGGCCACAACACTATTGGTGTTAAATGGGTCTACAAGACAAAGCTGAACAAGGATGGTGGCATTGACAAATACAAGGCACGTCTGGTGGCAAAAGGTTATAAGCAAGAATATGGGGTGGACTACAAAGAGGTGTTTGCGCCGGTTGCGAGACTCGACACAATTCGGTTGGTGATTGCACTAGCAACTCAGAATTCTTGGCCGATTCACCAACTAGATGTGAAGTCCGCCTTTTTACATGGTGATCTTCAAGAACAGGTATTTATTGACCAACCTCCTGGATATGTGAAGTCTGGTTGTGAGCATAAAGTCTACAAATTAAAGAAGGCGTTGTATGGATTACGACAAGCTCCTCGAGCTTGGTACGGTAGAATCGAAGCTTATTTTTTGAAGGAAGGTTTTACCAAGTGTCCTTATGAACATACTTTGTTTATTAAGGGTGGTCATCATGATGGAAAATTTCTTTTAATATGCTTGTATGTAGATGATCTCATTTACACAGGGAATGATGGTGTCATGATGGAGAGATTCAAGCAATCGATGATGCACGAATTCGAGATGACCGATCTCGGATTGATGAACTATTTCTCAGGTATTGAAGTACATCAATTTGTTGCTGGTACTTTCATTTGCCAAAAGAAATATGTGCAAGAGATTTTAGAGAAGTTTCAGTTAAAGGATTGCAATCCAGTTTCTACACCAACTGAAGTTGGATTAAAGCTCACCAAAGATCCTGATGGAAGAAAAGTAAACTCCACCATGTACAAGCAAATTGTGGGGAGTCTAATGTACTTAACAACAACAAGGCCAGACATCATGTATGGTGTTAGTCTCATTAATCGATACATGGAGAGTCCCACCGAAAAACACTTGCAGGCTGCTAAGCGTATTTTGCGCTATTTGAAAGGGACTGCATCTCTTGGGCTGCTTTACAAGAAAGGAGAAAATTCAGATTTGTTGGGTTTCACAGACAGCGATTATGCAGGAGACATCGAGGATCGGAAAAGCACTTCAGGCTATGTATTTATGCTTGGTTCAGCGGCTGTCTCATGGGCTTCAAAGAAACAACCCATAGTCACTCTTTCAACAACAGAAGCTGAATTTGTTGCAGCCACATCAAGTGCTTGCCAAGCTGTTTGGTTGAGGAAGATTCTTGGAGAACTTCAGTTCGTACAACAAGACGCAACAACGATCTTCTGTGATAATAATTCAGCCATCAAATTATCAAGAAACCCAGTTCTACACGGAAGAAGCAAGCACATCGATGTGAAGTACCATTTCTTGAGAGATCTTACCAGAGATGGTGTAATTGATCTTATTTTCTGCAGAAGTGAAGATCAAGTTGCTGATTTATTCACCAAACCTCTCAAAATTGCTACATTTCAGAAGTTAAGGAAGCTACTCGGTGTTTGTTCGATAGATGCAGAAGATTGCAGTCTTTCTTGTTTAAACTGATTTTTGACAATATCAGTTTAAGGGAGGGCATGTTAGACGTGGATTCACGTGCATGGATACTATTTGTTACTGTTCAACACCAGCACTTACCGAGTTTATTGCCATTGTTTATTATTATTATTAGGTAGATTGCCATTGTTTATTATTATTATTAGGTAGTTTTGTTGTTACCGAGTATCTAGCTTAGTAGGTTGTTATTCATGCTAACGTGCTCCTGTGAGAGTGGAAAACGTTGGGATTGTAAGTCTATAAATAGGCAGTCATTTCATTGAATAAAATAAGTTCAGCAATTATATTTCTCGTATCAAGTATTTGTATTATTTACAATAATCAGTAACTCATAACTCATTATTAAGAATAATAATTAGTAAAACAAAATTTGAGCTAACATACATAGCACACAAGGCTTCCTATTTTATGGGGGCCTAAGGAGGATCATATGATGTATTGATGTACTTAATTTTTTTTTTGTATTTTTACAAGGAGGTTGTTGCTATTGCTTAAATATTTGACTTTGACTTTATGATCACAAAGGAGCAATTTTAAAACAAAATTTAAGTATGAACTAAATTTTGTCAAGCTTATTAAAAAATAGTTTTATTAAAAAATCTTTTACAACGAAAGATCATATTATTTTAAATTTGAGGATTGAGCTAACTTTAATTCAAATTCTATATAAAACTTAAATCTAATTCATTAACTCTTAACCTAATAAGACTGAATTGATGTCATTATTACTTATAACTTAGAAATTTAAATTTTAATTGAATTTTTTCTTATTTTAGATGTAGTGGTATAGTCTCATTTAACAAACTTGAACGATTGAGGAAATAATTGGATTTGATTTGATTAGTGGTTAGAGGTAATCCCTCTTATACACAATTCAACTTTTTCATATATGAGAAACATATTGCCTTTGGAAGCTAAAGTGGCGAATCTAATTCAAGAGATAGAAAGGAGAGGTAACTTTAGAGGATTTTCACGTATGCAAAAGTACTTACCATGTCTAGGGGATTCTAGACTACCTGACTTTATCTACAATATGTTTAACTTCTAAATTACATAATTTTAATAAATTGTTTAATCGGACTTTATTTATGTATATCATCGTTATCAACACTCAGTTAAAATCTTACTATATCGCAGGAGTTTGAAACTTTATTTATGTACATATTTACTTAAATTACTTTTATGTAAAAACAATTAAATATCAAAAGAAAGGCAATTAATAAAATTTAACAACCATTTTTAAATTGTTTACATTTATTTAATATTTTTTTAATTAGTAATATAAATTAAATAAATTTTAGAATTTTAAATATAACTTATTGTAAACATATTTAAACTAAATCATAAGTGAATATTTCACAGTTAAAACTCTAACTCTACAAAATGAACGGGGTCAAGTTCAAACTAATATTGGCATTAAATTTAAATATTAGTAAAAATATATTTACTTATATTATTAGTTTTAACCTCAGTTTATTTAAAATATAAAAATTCAACATACTCAATTTACAAGTAGTCTTATTTTGGAGATCTTAAGTAAGGTCATACTATATGTAACATTCTCTTTGTATTTTTACAAAAAGCTCGTTTCTGTGACTTAAACATATGACTTTATCGTCGCAAGGAACAACATTATCGGTTGCTCAAGGGTCACTCTCAATTTATTTAAAATATACGAATATTAATTTAATAATAATTAAAACTTTTAAATAAAAGTTTAAATGCAAATGAAATATTTAGACAACCACCAGTTCAATCATCTTCAAAATTACATTATTTCTAGTGCCTTTCACGATTGAAAGGCATAGATGGCTTCTCAATTATTACGTTTTTATCCAAATTTAATTTTAATTGTAATATTTTAGTAATTATTTTATATCACAAACATCAATTTGATTGAATTAATAAATATAATTATAAATTAATATTAATATTTTGTTTACTTTTTTTACGAATCAGTTCTTGACCAAGTTCTTTTGTTATGTGATGTGAATCAGTTCTTGACCAAGTCAGTTGTTGTCTATTATACTAAATGATGTCTTTTTGTTATAAAAGATAGAAATATATGGTGTGTCAAATGCACCACTTAATTGTTAGTGTGTCACTTCTATTATCATGATAGTATTTTATCAGAAATTTTGTACTACAAATAGAAGGGTTAACTTGATGTAAGGAATACCAAAATTATAAGAAAAATTCTCCTCTCCCAAATATTCTTAAGTTTTAGTTTCGATTTTATAACACGTTATCAGCATGAAGCTCTAAAACGAAGCTTATTCGGTTTACGTACATCAAACAAACGTAAGTTCTTCCGTTTATTTATATCAATCCTACTTACGATGTTGTTCAATTAAAGTTCTTCCATTTATCTACATTAATTCTACTTATGATATTATTAAAAAAAATTATAGACGACTCACTATACTTTCCCTAAATATTTACCGTCTTTAAATAATGAAAAGTTAATACCACCTCTAAATACTTAATTTATTGTATAGTATACATCGAAATTAGAAAATAAATAAATAAGATATATTCAAGACTATTATATTTATTATACTCTAATTAATTTTACTACATATATATTATTATCAATTATGTGTTTTAAATAACTAATTAAATAATATATATTATAACGGCTAGTTAACGGTAAAAATAATAATAATAATAATAATAATGAAAAATGATTCATTTTTGTTCTATAAATAGATACCACTCCTACATAATTTACTTCATCCCTACACATTATTTCTTACCTCAAAATATTATTCTTGAAGAATTTTTTTTTTCAAATGTTGTCCGCTATATCATTTTTTTGTATAATTATTGTCATTATGTATCTTTGTTTCATTCTTAGTGTAGAGCTAAATGATTCAGATCGCAAGTTTTTTCTCTTATTAATAGCATGTCCTATGATCCCTATGTTGCTTATTGGCATAGCATTTGAGAATGGCATGTAATTTATTTAATGTAATATCTATTGTATTAATTATTTCTCTCTATTTTATAATAGTTGCCAACATGTCCAATCTTGCCAAAATTGAGTTCGCTGCTCTTGATGTTGCGGGCAATAATTATATGCCGTGGATGATTGATGTTGAAATGCATCTTGAATCAATGGATCTTTTAGATACCATTAAAGAAAATAATACAACATCAAAACAAAATAAAGCCAAAGCGATGATCTTCATTCGTCGTCATCTTGATGAGGGATTAAAAATGGAATACCTCACAATTAAAGATCCAAGTCATTTGTGGAAAAATTTACAAGAAAGATATGACCATCAAAAGGAAGTTTTACTTCCGGCTTCTCGTGATGAATGGAGCGCTTTACGCTTCCAAGATTTTAAAAAGGTCAATGAGTATAACTCAGCTATGTTTAGAATTGTCTCACAACTAAAATTTTGTGGGCAAACAGTCACTGAGGAAGATATGTTAGAAAAAACATACTCCACCTT
>JANIHZ010000002.1:16285280-16304829 GCA_027478365.1 Erythroxylum rufum | reverse complement strand
ATACAAACTATTGCATTACAAACCATTCATAATAAAAATACCATTGAATTACATCTTATAAAAATACCATTGAATTACATCTTCCTACTCATATTAAAGATTAGGGGCATATTCGTCATTTGCACTATTTTCTGTCTCTGTCCCCTACAACCAAACACATATGTCCTGGAGACGGAGACAAGATTCTCTGTTCTGTCCCCATAAACCAAACAGCTCACTGTCTCCAGTTTCTGTTCCGTTCCGTCTCCACCTAAAGGAGACGCTAACCAAACGCAACGTTATGTTTTAGGCAATCTTTCTGATAATGCCCAACTTTCTTGCAAAAATGACATCAAACACCTTTATGTTCCTTCTTATGAACTTGACTAGAGTATTCATTAACTTTAAGTGGTCCTTGCTTGCCTTTGCCTTTGCTATAATTCCTTTTGGGCTTCTTTCCAGCTCCTTGATGACCTACCAAATTAATAGCATGGATCTCTTGATTCTTAACCCTTGTCTCCTCTTGAACAAACATACTAGCCAATTCATTCACATTCCACGTATTCTTTATAGTGTTATAATTCATTGGAATGGCTCATATTGCTTAGGAGGCAAAGAATTAAGAATGAACTATACTAGGAAAAATTCATCAATTGTCATACCCAATGTGTTTAGTCTTGCTGCTATATTTGTCATTTCAATGGCATGTTCATGCATGCTTCATGAACCATCAATCTTTATAATCATCAACTTAATCATTAATGTCCCTGCAAGTGACTTATCAGTAGTTTGGGAACGCTCCTCCACAGATTTCATAAATTCTTTAGCAACTTCAATGTTGAGAAGAGTTATCTTAATGCTGTTAGCAACAGTCATTCACATAAATATTAAGCTCAATCTGTTCGATCTTTCCTAAGCTTTATAGAAAGATTTCTCATTGGCAGTACTTGCATTAAGAACAGCAAATGGTTCCTCAACTTGGAATGCCAAATCAAAGATCCAATACACCTAAGCAAAATTGGACTTATTTATACCAATCAAAGTAATTTAATCCATTAAAGGATGGAATACATGAAGCAACCGAAGTAAAGTTAACATGAATAGAAACTAGAAAACATAATAGAATGTTCATACATTAATTCTTTGAGTTGTAAAACTTAACACTTAAATCATATTCAAAACATTTATTCCATATAAAACATTTAGTGTATATCTAAGATCTTCTTTGGGTGATTCTAAGACATGCCATAATTACAATAATGATGCTATTTTTATATTACTTAATTGTTAATTAAATATAACCCCAACAAACATGCTAGCTAACTTTGGATATAATACTAAACACATTCATTCTAAGCATATAAATAACACTTCATGTCCACAAATTATTAAACTAATTAATTAACCTTTGGATAAAATATTATAATTAGTGAACTTCAAATACAATTGAATTCATTATATCATTTTTCTTAATAAGCATCCATAAATCATGAGTAATTGAATTAAAATATTTTATAAATTAATATCCATTAAACATCAAAGCTTGGCCACTTTGGTGACTAACAAACTATCATAAGTATGAATATTAAAATTATGCATATTCATAACTAGATCATACTTTAATTAACAATGCACATGCCCACTTACATCATCTTAAAATAACAATACTAATAAAAATAATAATAATAGCTCTCATACATATGGTTTGGCAACTTTCATATATCAATAAGCTTCATCCATGCTTAATGTAGTACACATAATACAAATCTATAAACAAATAAAATTAATATATGCATGCACAGAAATCGGTAAAATAAAATAAAAATATCAGTGCTTACATGTAGCCTTAGTAACAGACAACTTTGTGAATAATTCCAATCCACAAAGACTACATGATTTTAGGGATGTTAATTTTGGCCCAGTTCGATTTTGGCCTCAGCTGACCGATCACTGACAAAACGACACCATTATTGAAGCAACTCAGCCCATGACCTGGTCTAGCAGAAAAACGATGTCATTTTTTACTTTTTTAAATATATATATATAAGGTGGGTCGGGCCATAGACCACCTAGCCCGTGGTCAGGTCGGGCATTGCTATATGATTTTGACCCATTTATTATTTAATGCATGCACAGAAATCGATTTTTTTTTAATAAAGTCATCTTCCTTCGCAAAACAATCTCAATACTTCTAAACGGCAAAAACACGGAAGACCAATTAAATAAAGAATTTATTTTATATATATGCACAACAATCAAGCATATATATATACACACACACACACACACGATGTGGGATTGTCGCATTCTCAGGGCACTGATCAAGGAAGACTCATAGCGTAACTAGCAACGAACAGAGCTAGTCTTTGCAGGGCAAAAGGTAATAGTAGATTAGGGTCACCATCAGGTATATATATGGATTTACTACCAGTCTTTACGTGTTTATTCTTTTTAACCTACATCACTATTATCTTGTCACATATACATGTGGGCCTACTGGAAACAGCTTCTCTACAATGTAAGAGTAAGGTTGCATACTATCAGGCCCCCCAGACCCTGCTTCATTGCGCTTTTTTTTAAAGTCGAAAAGAACGAGACAATTAATGCCATAAAAATTTATCCATGCGACAGAACAAAACATAAGATATGAAGAAATTTTTAATAACCCAATAGGTTCAACAAGCAATTATACATAAATAATATGAATTAAACATATTTCTAATGAAAAAATCATAGAATTTAGAACTAGGCTCTGATACTACATGTAAGCATAATTTACCGCATGGACATAATTACAATAATCCTTTAACCCAGATCTTGAAATTCTATGTTTTCACTAAAATATAAAATAGGAACTACATACCTTGATCCATGAGATTAGTTTAATCTTAATGGAGACAAACCCCTCCAAGTGATTGAATATAAAGAAACTTGACTTCTCTTGTTCTCAATAATCCTACTTTCTGATAGTGAAAACGTAAAGAGAGGCACATGGGAGAGAGAGAGAACCAATTTCTATGAAATAGGGATATCTTAACATTTCTTATCAAACGGTGAGTTAAAAATACTTTATTTGACTTAATTAAATTGACCAATCAAAATTTAACACTTAATATTATTAAAATTATAATTATTAATGATCCACATATTATATATGCATTTTAGAGTTAAGAGACACATTAACGTTTTAGTAAGAAGATGTGAGAAGATTATATTTAGAAAAGACCTAAGAAAAACTGGAGGGAACTGATTAAAAATAGTATGACTCTTTTGGAACTTACTAAAGACATAACTCTAAATAGAAAATTTTAGTGTACTAAGATACGGAAAAATGATGTTACACAAAGACGTCCTTTTTGTTCTTATAAGTCTTGTAGACATTTTTTTGGAGTCTTACATCTTGTATTTTACCTAAATATTTAATATGTAGTACCTTTTTTTTAGTTATTTAGCCTAAATATTTCTTTACTTATCTTAAATATGTTTTTGTTTGATTTTTTTTTACTTGTCTTCTTTTTTATTTGTGTATTATTTACTTATTGTATCGTTTATTTTTACTTGTTATCTTGTTCTATATTTATTGCATTATTTATTTTATTACCTATGTTTATATTTTTTATTTGTACATATTTATTTATTTATTTTAGTATGTTATTATCTTTTATGTTTATTATTTTCATTTTATTATGTTATATATATGCATTTTTTTTAAAAAAGAGTCTATAAAAAACAGACTCTCTATCAGTTAAAAATAAAGTTACTTACTGCTGAATTTCTCAAGATTTTGTGTATCGGCAAGACTTTCCCTTGTTGTTGTTGATGACTAGCGACAAAAATAGATTATTCATACTAGATTTCACTGTTAAGTTTTCGTAGGAAGAGAAATGATTTATATGCAAGATACTCGTGCATTCATCTAAAATTTTAAAATATTAAGTTATGATATTCTTATATATAAATTATTCTTAATTTTAATTTATATTTAAAAAAATTAACTTATTTAATACACCCCTTTTACTCTTAAAAATTGAAATTTAATGTGTGAAATTTATAAAATTTGAGATATGTAAGTACTTATAAGACTGAACTTTGAAAAATATATTAGATTTTAATATTATGTTAAGTTTTTCATACTAATCTTCATTAAAGAGGAAGGAGAATAATTAATACACAAGAAAACTCAAAATTTTAAGTTATTGAATTATAAGATCATTTTTAATTCTTATTCCTAGTTTAAGTAGAAACTTAACAAATTAATAATGACAATATTCCCATCTGTGCATTGAAAACATCAGGATTTGGTTAATTTGCACTGATTTCTTGGAAGAGACGACAGGTATAAGATTACTTAAACTTTGGGTGTTTGGTTAGAGAGAGTGAGAGAAAAGGAATGGGCAAGGAATAAAAAAAGATGGTACGAGAAGAAAAGAATAAAAAAAAATAATTGGTAATATATTATGATTAAAAAAAGATGGTATGAGAAGAAAGGAATAAAAAAAAATAGTTGGTAATATATTATGATTGGATTAACAATATATTTATTTCTCATTTTCAAACAATACTTTGTATACTTAATATAACAACGGATAATTGTGTGTTTCCCAATTAGGGAATTTTGGCGGGCAGTCTCATAAGGTGAGCCACTCTGCCGATGAACTGGGTCAAGCTTAACACTGATGGGGCGGTTAAAAATGGTTCATCCTTTGCTACCGCAGGGGGTTTAATCCGCGATTGTACCGGGAATTGATGTTGGGGGGTTTACGCACCATATCAGCCGTGGGTCGCCGCAAGCCGCCAAACTCTGGAGGATTCACTCGGGCCTATCTTTGGCATGGGCAATGGGATATCACCGCGTCATTGTAGAAGTAGATTCTTTAGAAATCATTAATATTCTGTCCTCTTCTCGGACCGACTTTGCTTACCATGGTTTTTTTTTTTACAGGTACACGAGAGTTACTACACCGAGCATGGGAAACGCAGTTGCAACATATGTCTCGGGAAGGGAATCAGTGCGCGAATAGTCTGGCCGCCCTTGCAGTCCGTTTATCTCCCGGCGTTCATTATCTACGGGAACCACCGTCTTCAGTTATGGAGCTTTACCTCCGGGACAAGCATGACGTTTTGTATCGATGAGCTTTGGGATAGCTAGTTTGTTTTCTCATTTGTAAAAAAAATAAAAAGAATAGAAATGATTAGTATAATTCATATTCAAATAAATCAAGCACACCCTTAATACCCACTTGAATGTCTCAACTTTAAAAATCACTAGATTGCTGTTTACAGAATTTGAATATCACAACGTTGGGTGCCTCTGTGAGTCATTTTTGGCGGAAGCATTGAATCAATCATACCCCCTTTGCTCTGACTAACATAGCACTCCATGTAGCCTCTGACGTGAATTAAAAAATCAGTGTCCCTGTCCCCCACGAATTGAATTCCTAAATGAAACCCTATATACTAAAAAAATCAGTCAATAATTGAACCTTAAACATCCTAAAAACGCCGTCGTTGTCGTAGATGATCCATCTTTACTCGGTACCTGTGATGGTGAACTTTCAAGTCATCCACTTGTTTCATTTCATCACATTGTTAGTAATTTCTTCTTAAAGAATCAGACCTTAGGTCTCAGTGCCACTTTGATGTCCTCGGTTAATGTGACATCATTCATTTTTTACTAGGCATAGTGGTCAACATGCACCACATTTTCAAGCGTCGAGTTCCAACACACATTATTGGTGGTTCTAAAGCAACTAAACCCTTTGGATGAGAAATTGAAAGGATCTTTCTGGCTTTCAACGCTGGAAATGTGGCTCTTCTTTTTTTTTTTTCCCCTTCTTGAGATATTTTAGGAGGGTTTCAATTATGAGGTGGCACTTTTAAGTTATTCACTCTTAGATTGATCCTCACTCGAACCGGCTAAGTCCCTTACGGGAGGCAAAGCTTTGGCCTCAAGTTTTAAACGACTACATACATAAGGACGGTTCGAATTCACAATCTCACTTAAGTCAAAAGAGCCCTTTATCAACTCGCCTACATCATAAGATTATGTGGTATTGATATTTTAATCTACATATGGATAAGCTCTTACGTGAACATTTTAATCTACATATGGTCCAGAGGCCATATATGCGTTATGGAGTGCTATTTTAGTGATACTAAATGAGTAATTGATGATTTGATACTCCCGTCAAAAGTGACTGATAGAGATATCAACATTATGATATTCAAATTCTTTGAAAACCAATCTCATTATTTTCAAAGTTTAATCACTCAAACGTGATGTTGGGATAAAGTTTGGATACAAGGGAAATTTGCGTCTTTTACTCGTTCAATTACTTCTATACAAGTCAATCAAAAGTTTAAGGGATTTATTCAAAAGTTGGGGCGTCCTTGAACATCCAATAATTTACTTACATATAACAAAATAGGTATAGTTTAAGATTGAATCTGGTTCGATCAATAAAGTTGATGTTAACATATGGTATTATAATGGTCCATGATCATATGATTCTAATTAATATTTTCGGTTTGTCCATAAGAAAATTGAAAGCAAAATTAGTTTGTTTTTACTTGAATACATAGTGTAATTTTTATTTGGATTGGTTTGTATTTAAGAATTGAACGAAATGTAAGTGAAAATCATTGAAAAATAAATGCTCCTATTTATCAATTGGATGAAGGAGCACATCTCCAACATGCGAGGAAGTTGTAGACTCATAACCAATAAAATGACTTTTATTGGTTGAGTCTGAATTCCGTTCTGACCATCTGAATTGGGTTCTGACCTTAAGCAACTAGCAGTTTTTATAACAAAATTACACCGAATCCATTGTTCAGAACAAGCTATAGCCAGGAGCTTTGTTGGCGTTTCTGTGATCTTTTAATTTTCTCAACCTCTCAGCATCCTGGAACCTCCCAACACCCACAAAGATGTTATGCATAAGCACATAATCCCCTCCATATCCTCTCTCCATCTCCATTATCTTATTTGTCACCCTTTCCCCTACCTCAATATTGCCATGAAAGCTGCATGCGCCCAAAAGTGTCCTCCAAATGACAACATTACTAATCTCACATGGAACCTCCAAAGCAATTTTCTCTGCCTCTTCCAATCTCCCTGTCCTCCCCAACATGTCTATTAGACAACCATAGTGCTTACTATTTGGCAAAAGTTGATAATCCTCTACCATTCTATGGAAAAATTGAAGCCCCTCCTCAACCAATCCTCCATGACTGCAAGCGTTCAGAACACTTAGGAATGTTACTTGATTAGGCTTGAAACCCTCTTTCTCCATCCCGCCAAAGCTTTCCACTGCCTCTTTGCCCATTCCATGCATTGCAAACCCTGAAATGATGGATGTCCATGTTACCAAATTCTTCCTCTTCATCGAAATATCCTCAAAAAATTTTGATCCACTTTGCATGCAACCACATTTTGCATAAGCATCTAGAATTGAATTAGCAACACGAACATCAGATGCAGTAAATCCTCTCTTCTCACAATAACCATGGATTAATCGGCAAGCCCTTAAATCTCCCACATTCCAAATAGCAGGTAAAATAGCAAGAACAGTTATTTCGCTAGGTTGTATACCCTCATAAGAAGCCATTCTACGAAACAAAGCTAAACCTTCATCGTGCCTGTTCAACCTAACATAGCCATCAATGATCCCAGTCCATGACACGACATTCTTTTCTGACATTTCATCAAAGAGAGAACGAGCCAATTCAAGCTCATCCCACTTGACCAATCCAGTAATTATCACGTTCCACGTAACTAAATTCCTCTCGCGCATTCCATCGAACAGAAGCAAAGCATGGTCCAGATACCCACCAGCTAAATACATGTTCAAAAGGGACGTTTGTACATAAACGTGACATTGAAAACCCACTTTGATTGTAAGACAGTGAAGCTGATTCCCTATAACCGGGCAACAAGAGTTGGTGCCACAGTTAACGAGGAATGTGTAAGTGAAGCTGTCAAATGGAATGGGTGGCAAAGAGGAAGAGTGCAAGCAGACTTGTTGGAGTTGTTTATAGAGCAACAGAGCTCGGTTAGGGCAATCAGTCAGAGAATAGCATCTGAGCAAAGCGTTAAACAATGGCAAGGAGAATGTCAACAAGCCAGTGGTGAGAGCTAGTGAATGTGCTTGGTGGACAACTTTGTTTGTGGGTGTGTGTCTAAGCAAGAAAGACACCAAGTGCTTGGGTACTTTCCCCCGTTTGAAAGTGGAAAATCGTCTCCTAGAACTTCGAAAGGGAGCTGCTCTTGTGACCCTAAAATAGACAACAATATGTGATGTTGTAAGCATTCGTAATATTAGTTAAAGTCTAATTTGTTTTCTTTGGTTCGATGGTCCTATTTTGTGTAGACGGTTTAGTTTTGGAGATTGCGAATTTTGGGAGGTGTCTGCGACTTTTGGGAGGTGCTTTGAGTCTTTGGATTTGAGTGAGACTGCGAATTTTGGGAGGTGTTTTGAGTCTTTGGATTTGAGTGGCTAAAGGTTTGCAATGTTCCTGGTTTCTATGTTTTCACAAGCACTCTGATCCCACTTGTTAGACTAAGCCCTAGTGTGCTGTAACAAAAAGAATTAAAAAGTTACTGCTTCGCATTGGTAATTGTAGAAGAGGTAATGATACAGAAGTTCATCCTTTGTCACGCAGCCTGAATAATTTCACTCGGACATAAATGTACAATTTATAGCATCTGAACGGCTACAGATCCCACGCCTATTAGTCTTGTCCCCTTTTGCCATAGGCCAAAGTGATTGATCATCTTTATCTAGCAAGAAAGTGTATGTCTATAAGTCACGCTCGCAACTTGGAGAGTACAAGTTCTGCAGCATATCTCTTTGATTAATGGAGAACGCATGTCAGTTCATGTTTCGCCATGGATATGGTCAAAATTTTGCAAGGCAACTCATCCTAAACATCGGATTTGATTTCAGAGCACTACGTCTTTCATTATCAGTTTCAGTGCTTATGGTTCTTGCCCCTGACCTGAAGCGTGCACCTCCAACTTCTGTTAAAGTCAATTTGCAAGTAAACGCCAGAATTCTAGATTTTGTTTTCCAATATTTGTTTGCCAGGTTCCAAGCAGTGCAGGAGCTCCTCATAGCAATTCTTCTCCTTTCAAAGTATTTAAGCGACTTAGTTCCTTCTTGATGAAATTTCAGTTAGTCTAAGAATAAAGCACAAAGCAAGTAATTAGCTAGAGAACAAACCATGTCTTCAGCATCAAAAGATCCATCTAGGAAGGAAGAGCTATCTAATTTGCCTTCGCAGCCTGAGGATTCCGCCCAAACTGTATGATCATTGGTTTTTCTTTAAACACAAACCCGTTCACTAGATTCTGCATGCAAAAATAAATCTGAGTCGGGAAAGAAGGAAATGGCATTGTCGCCATTTGAATGCAAGATAAACAATTGAATACAGAGCAATGACCTAGTAAGCGATAAAAGTTTTTAAGTTAGTCCTATATAAACAAAACGGGAAGGAAATGCAGAAGATCATTTCGCCACTTGAATCTAGGGTGGAGCACTTCTGTAGGATTAGGGGCTCCAAATCAAGGCAAAACAGTTAACAAGCATAAAGAACTCAACTGATATTTTGGACAAGACAGGATCCACACGGTTGAAGATGGAATCATTACATCATGAACTTTTATTAACATTGACAAGCATATTGAGGATCATATAAAAGGCGTACCAGTGCTTGATGGGCAAGTTCAATAGATGGAAATGTCACAAAAGCTTGGCCCCTCATTCTTCCTTCCTAAAATTTAAAGGGGGGAAAAAAAGTTAGGAGTTACACATGAATAATGTCATTCCTAGGGCTTGTCTTCTAATCTCACATCAATTCAGCCCTCCTACTTGCCATGAAGCACCATGATTGCACTTATGATAACAATACTATAAACAGAAAGTTTACAATCTGCAAGCATCAAATTCAACATGATCCCCAATATAAACAATATTGGTTTTTCACAGATGAACTGAAAAGGTACACAAAGTCTTGTTTAAAGATTAACAGTTGCATGAAAAGACCTTACCTGCATCAATTTCACACTGAGCCCAGTTTTCGCAGCATCAATGCTTCCAAATAATGACCCTACAAAACATCATAGGCAAGAACCATCCACCTTATCAGAAAAGAAACCAAGTACAAGTAAAAACCTAAAATGCTTCGTTTGCTTCGTTTTCCAAGATAAATTACAACGGAAAATCTTCTTTAACCATATTAGAGTGAAAAACAACTCCAAAACAAACAAGAAAAGAAGACGTTTCAGGAAAACTTTTGCAAGGAAATATTGTGTTTTGGACCACCAGAAAAATTTTAGCATTACATCCCATTTTTTATTTAAAAAATTTGTAAAATGAATTTCTGATACCAAACAGTACATCAGTTTGACAAACAGCATTTAGAGTTAATTCACAAAAACTATTCTGAATAATATATTCATGATAAGTACGTAATTGAAAAGAAAAATCAATGCCAGCTGCAGAAACTGATTTTTGGCTCACCAAATATATAAAAGAAATCCTCAGCAACAACATCTTTGCTCAAGTTCTTTATGTAAAGCACAGATGCAGGATCCCCAACTGTGTAGTTCTGCACAATTCCAAATAGTGAGCTTTCTTTTACAAGTTGGTTAGATTTAAGGTGTGATCACAAAAAGTTAATCCTCAACACAAATAATATTGATTCAATCATACAAGAGAGAAACACACGAAGCAAATTTACCAATTTGAGTCATAATTAAAGTACAGTGCCAACGGATAAAACAAGAAACCTAGAAGGCACTTAGTTATTCCTATCATATTAATTCCATTTCCACCTCCACTAATGAGCAAATATAATTTCCAAATTTAAAGTTGCAAATATTCGAAGTACCCAATCTAGTCAAAACATTATGCAAGGTTGTACAAAGGACAATAAAGTGGTTGCAAAACAAATTGTAAGAGAACATGGAACACGAATAGTAATAAAAGAACACATTGTTCCTCTCAAATTATCAACTAGATTGACATTCAGAACCAGAAGGTGATTTAAGAACAAATGCCAACCATACTAGTAAATAAATTAATCACTGTTAGAAAATAAATAAATGAAATTCAAAATTTTTTTCCATGTTATTAATTTCCCAGACAGTAGGAATCCCCAAAAGTAAACATAAGTGTGACCAGAGAAGTCCCAACATGTCCATCTGAGGTACCTTAAATCTAGGAAGCGATAAAATTTCCTCTGGGCCCAGTCTTTTACTCTTTATCTCTTCCAAAGTGGCAAACGTTTTATCACATGAACCTGAAATGTCTGGTTCCTCAGATTCTTTCTCCATGATCTCATCTTTATGTTCATTCTGGATGACTTTTGGGGTAATTTTGATCTGCTACACAACTATGAAAGAATAAGAGCAATTCTTCAAGTGAAAAGATAAACCAACAAATTCAATGATAAGGAAATATGACCTGTAAAACAGGATTCTTTTTCTTAATTACTGGTTTTTCTTTGGGAACCAAGAAGGCAGGTCTCACTCCTACAGCCTCGTGATCAACGTCTTTATCAACAGCAGGGCCGACAATTGTTTCTCTCATTTTACGTTTTTTCCCAGATTTCAATGCCTGTCCTTGATCCTCCTAAAAAATTTCATCACCAGAAAAAATGCATGTGGAAAAGATTTAAAATGACCAGGGAGGAAAGCAGCATCTTTAACTTGGAAGCAAACAAAAAATAACACTTAAGTTGTTTTATCTAGAGTGCAATGACATAAGTTTATGATGAGGCAAGCTAATAAAAAATGGATGAAGTAGCCCCATCTTGTTCTTTTTGTATTCTGCACATTTTGAATTGAACTTTTGATGCATTATAGGATAAATGGTCTTTCTGAGGGGCTGAACTGATTTCAATCACAAACTAAAACAAAGCTTGAAAGGCATTTTGCAGATATTCTGAAATCTTATATTTTATTTTTGCCTCTCAAAGGTTTCAGGTTCCAAAGGCTCAAAGGGATTTATTTCTCACCATTCAACGTGATAGACGGCTTTCCTCCCAAAATCTTTTTCATCTAGCAGAGGATTTCCATTCACTCCACAACAAGATTTTTTTTCCCCCCCTATAACGGAGAGGAAAGTGCAAGTGTGCAGGTGGAGGATTAGTAGCATGAACATACCTCATCTGAAGAATCCATTTCAGACTCACTACCAGAAGGCTGCGCAGCTACTGAAGAGGCAGGTTGTGAGGGTGGTAGTGGTGCAGGAGTTGAAGGTGGTAATGGTGGAGTTGGGAGGGCCATTCGAAATGGAGCTGGAATGTTCATTTTGTTCATCAGATGCAACACCTACAATAGAGAGGCTAAGTCCAAAATAACTTACAAAAAATAAAACCACAAAAGAAAATGAACCAATTGGCTTTGAAGTGGCATAAAATTGAAGAGAACCTGTGTATAGAAGCGAGGAACAGCAATAAGGGCATTTACAATGTTAGTTAGAATATTTCCATCTGGTGGAGGATAAGCATATCTGTAATAAAACAAATGAACATATCTATCAATTTCGACCCATTTAGCAGAATTATTTACATGACGAATACCTAACATACAAAAGGTTAAAAATTTCTGAGATTTATGAACAGAGAGAATGCAAATAAAGAAATAATACATAAAATGGACAGGAAACAAAACATACTCCAAGTGAGGGGGAAATGGATAATCAACACCAAGTCTTGGAGCGATAGGCTCACTACCAGGTATAGACCCCGATTTTAAACCTTCACTAAGAACTCTATTCACAGAAGCATCCTTTGCCAAGGATGAGGGAGACTTAAGATCCTTCTCTTCACTTTGCTTTTCCTGATTTCTGTTAGTTGCTCTCTCCACTGATAAGACCTTACCAAGAAACCTCAGCCTGATCAACCATAGTTATAGAACAGCTTAAGGATCATTACTTTTCAACTAAGATGAACGTTTCATCAAAATTAGAAAAGAAAAATCAGAAGAATAAAAAAAATTGCGTGAATGGTCAGGAAAGTACCCATTTAACTGACGCAATGCTTGATAGGCTGCTGCTTCATTCTTAAAATCCAGAAATGCACAATTCTTCATTCTGCGCAAGAAAACTGTGAAGGATAAATACAAATTTAAGAAGCATTCCTTCGTCATTAAATGTGTGTGTGTGTGTGTGCATGCAAGCAAGCAATTACCTTCCGGAAGTGCAAGGGCGGACAGAGGTAGCGCCATAGTGCGTAAAGAGTCGGGTTACAGTTTCCTGAGGTATAGCCTCCGGAAGGTGTCGAATCAGAAGAGTTATGAGCACCCCATCTCCTACTTCTGCATCAACCTGTTGGATGTCGGAGCTCATCGGAGGCTGTGACCAAGCCATTGAATCAGACACACTCTATCCAGCGGAAGCGGGTCATTGGGGTTTCGGTTGAGAATTGAAACACAGGAGAGAATTAAGAACTTCTGAAACGGCCAATTTCTGTTGTCGTTTCGGGCCCAGCAAGTTTATCTGGCCCAAATCTATTAAGTTTACCGGTCCGTCAAGTGAATTATTAAGCCGTTTTGTATAAATAACCTAAGGTGATTTGGACAATGCCACTTAAAGAAGGAACAGGAGAGTTCAATTGAAAGGAAGCAGCATAGCCCCAGCTACTAAACCAAGTTAGTTTGCATTAATACCACCAAAAGCGGCCCAAAGTAAGCAACCGTTAAAGGTGGGGACTCTGATGGCTCAACTTTAGACGTACAGTTAGCTTTGGTATTTTGTCATTTGTCAGGTGGGGGCGTAAAATGAAGAATGATTTGATTATAGCTGTCAATAAAGAAAATCAATCGGTCATTATAGAACATGTCCTTTTCTATCAATCTGATCAGTTGGTTGCTCTAATTTCATCCACTTAAAGATACTTTAGCTGACAACACAAATGAAGAGATTGAAAGTAACGAGGTTATGTATATCTCAAGGATTTGCCTCTGAATTGAGGTAGTATTATATTTCTTTGAATGTTGGCTTTTCACTTTCTAAATTACTGGTGTTTGGTGTTTTGTCCTCTGGACCTTGCTCACTCTCTCAAGGAGAATATATGGCAGTGTAAAAAATACATGATGCTGGCTTACACAAAAGGGGTAACCTTTGTTCTTCCAAATTTCACCCGCCACCCCACTTGTAAGATTTGAATCTGAAGGAACTAAAGGGTTAGTTACCTGGGATATCGTATTCGCATGTTACACATGTAAACATGTCGGGAATATATCCACCTTTCTAAAATGTCACAACTCACAACATTGACGTCGGCATTAGAAAAATTGAGAATGCCACTACTCAACAGTTTAAAAATATGTTGCTAAAAATTAACATGTAACAAGTTTTAAAGTGTTGCCTTTATTAATATTAAAAGATAACGGTGATAATAATTGTTGTTATATATATAAAAAAGCAACAAAATTAAAATAATGTTGCAATAAAGTCTTATATATATAATATCTAGAATAGTTGCAATAGTTTCAGTCACCTATTTACTAAATGGTATTTATTAATGTATATTTAAAATATAAAAATTTTCTATTTACTAATGAGTATTCATAATATGTCTAGAAATAATTAAATTATCTTCTAATCAAGTTTGCACTTTATTTAATGCTCAAATGATGTTATTATATTCAAAATGACATCATTTTATATCAAAATTTAGGTTTTGAGTTGAATAACTCAAGCTCGAGTGTGATTTAAAGTTCAGATAATTTTTATTCTAAAATTTGAACTCAAACTAAATTTTGGTTAATTTCAGTTACACGAATCGGTTAAGTCAGACTAGTTTGAACTATAATATTTTTGTTATCTTTAAAGAAATATTATTATTTGAAATAATATTTATCCTAGATAATATCTTTGAGACAAAAGCAAATATTATGTGTGTTATGTGCTCTACCCACTGTAACCTATAAACTAGAGGCAATAATTTGTAACAGTTTTTTAATTAAAAATAGATTGACCATGAAACAACAATGTTTTAGAGAAGGGTTAAGAACATCCTCATACAGTAAGAAATTACAACATTCCAAGGTAAAGAACATCATGAATTTGATGTCGTTTTATAGAAAGGGTAAGAACATCCCTCAATTCTTCTTTGTATTTGACCTAATTAGGATTGGGCGTTTTCTGAAAATTTTTATAATTCTCTCTCACTTCGTTGTTTTTTTTCTTCTCCGATTGGCTCCTTATTCTCTATCTTCGGTTGCTCTCCTGGGATGGCTTGGACTATTGTTAATCTCTCTCACTTCACTTTGCATTTTCTTTTTCGATTCTCCATAACATGCTACTTGGATGCAATTATCTATGAGCTTCATCTAGCTTCCATTTGTCTAAAGAATTAAGAGACTTGGTGTTGAGAGAATTAATTCATCCCTTAACCGTAGCGTACGTGAACTTCTGAATAATAGAAATTAGTTATAGAAAAGAGAGGGAGGGAGAGTTACAGAGAAAGATACGTAGAGAGAGAAAATATATCATTCATTCATAACAAACATGTCGTACACTATGTTAGAGACACGCTTTAATACAATTAGCGAGTCATCTCCTACACTCGAGTACATTTGATGTTCTTTGTTCTTTTTCTAAACGCAGCATATAATCTAACAACTATTCCATATCTTCTACGTTTTATACTCATGCTCCTTTATCTTCATCAATCTCCGCAACAATCTCCTTCCCCTTAATGTCTTTGTCTATCAGATTAATTTCAGGAAATTGCTTCTGGAGGTCGAAAATATATTCCTAGGTAGCACTAGTGTTTTCCTCGTCTAACCATTGAATTAACCATTGTGTGACGGCTCGGTTGTTTCTTTTGGTGATTCTTCTGTCCAATATGGCTACTTGAACTTGCTCTGCACGAGTAAGGAATTCTGGTAGTGATGAAGAAGTACAGTCCTGGACTTTATGCGCCTTTTTAAGCTGCGATACATGACAAACTGGATGTATTGTTGCATTGGTCGGAAGTTCTAATTTATAAGCCACCTCTCTAATATGTTGAATCACCCTGTATGGTCCATAGTACAGTGGGGATAGCTTCTGATTGCTCCTCCTTTGCAATGAAAACTGCTTGTATGGTTGTAGTTTTAACAACACCATATCTCTGACCTTGAATTTTCTCTCTGAACATTTTGAATCCGCGTATTGCTTGATGCGGTTTTGGGTCCTCTGTAAATGAAACCTTGTAACATTAAGCATAGCCTCCCTGTTCTGTAGAACTCTATCAACTTCTAAAACCTTCGAATCTTCCGTAATGTAGGGAGTATACATTGGTGGCGGATAACCATACAAAAGTTTAAACGGAGTGATGTTAATGGCAGCTCGGTAAGTAGTAATGTACCACCATTCCGCCAATGGCAACCATTCTCCCCACGTCTGAGGTGTTTCTTCACAGAAGTAGTGCAAATAAGTCTCAAGAATCTTGTTTACTGCCTCCGTCTGTCCATCCGTTTGTTGATGGTAAGCAGTCGAATATTTCAGCTTAACCCCCTACAACCGAAGAAGCTCCTGTCAAAATTTGCTCAAGAAAACCAGATTTTTGTCACTAATTATGGACTCCGGCATGCCATGTAACTTAAACACATTATTAAGGAATAGTTCGGCTATATCACAAGCGGAATAAGGATGCTTGACGGAAATGAAGTGAGAGTATTTTGTGAATCTATCAACCACCACCAATATAATGGACTTCCCTTTTGAAATAGGTAGACCCTCCATAAAATCAATGCTCACCTCCTTCCAGCTTCCATCGGGTATCTTGAGGGTTGCAGTAAACCATGATAAGCAGAGTTGTCGTATTTATTTCTCTGACAACTAATATAGTTCTTAACATAAACCCTCACGTCACGAGCCATGCCCTTCCAAAAGAACATTTTTTGTAGCTTCTTCGTAGTGGCAACTGCACTTGCATAGCCTCCCATGGCATCGTCATGACTAATGCCTATGATCCGTTAACGAAGCCTCGAATTGGTTCCCACAACTAAACGTCCTTTCCATTTTAATAACCCCTCCTACCATTCATATGCACAGGCTTTAGCATTTCTAGATTCCAATGTCTTGATTAAGTCCCGAAATGACTCCATCTCCCTGCCAACTCTTTTTTATATCTTCTAATAGTTCACCCTGCATTTGTGTTACTTATAGCATTAACATTTCTACACTCGTGATTCTTAAGAGGGAGTCTACTGCGGCATTCTCTTTACCACTTTGGTAGTGCACTTCAAAATTGTATCATAAAAGCTTTGATAGCCATGATTGTTGAAACGAAGTTGACAGACGTTGCTCTAATAAGTATTTTAAACTCATATGATCAGTCCTGATGATAAAAGGTCTGGGAGTCAGGTAGTGATGCCACTGTTGGATGGCCTTAGTTACCGCTAGAAACTCCTTTTCATACGTAGATAACCCATGATGCCTCCTTGCCAATGCTTTGCTTAAGAAGGCGATGGGATAGCCTTCTTATTGCAGTACCAAACCAATTCTTTACCCACATGCATCGACTTCGATTACAAATGATTTGGAGAAGTCCAGTAATGCCAACATCGGAGTAGACATAATGACCTTCTTCAAGCTCTCAAAAGCCATATGTTCCTCCTGTTGCCAGTTCCAATTGGATACTTTTTCCTTCGTAGTCAGTTCTTTTAGGGGTTTCATCATTGCTCCATATCCTTTAATGAACCTCCTATAATACCCTGTGATTCCCAGAAATCCCCGCAACTCCTTAATACACTTCGGTACAAGCCATTTCTCTATTGTTTTAACCTTCCACAAATCTGTTGCCACACCTTCTTCAGAGATGGTATAACCCAAGTAATCCACCTATCGAGCTCCAAAAATACATTTGTTTCCTTGCAAAAATAATTGATTGTCCAATAATGTCTGAAGGGCTACCGAAATATGTTCTACATGTAAGGTTAACGAGGAACTGTATATCAGTATATCATAAAAAAATCAGGATGAAACATCGCAAAAATGGTTTAAACAGCTCGTTCATTAATTGTTGAAACGTGGAGGGCACATTTGTCAGCCCAAAGGGCATCACTAAAAACTCGTAATGTCCCTCATGCATTTTAAAAGTCGTCTTTGGGATATCTTCACGTTGCATTCGGATTTGGTGGTAACCCGAGCATATATCCAACTTAGAAAACCAACTGGCTCCGTGAAGTTCATCCAATAATTCTTCAATAAGAGGTATCATGAATTTATCTTTCACCGTATACCTATTCAGCTCTCGATAATCCATGCACATCCTCCACGAGTTGTCCTTCTTCTTAATAAGAACTATTGGCGACTCATAAGGACTGTAGCTGTGGTGGATGAATCCTTGCTTCATGAGTTGTTTGACCTCTTGTTCTATTACATCCTTCTGGGTTCCTGAATAACGGTATGGCCTTCCTTCTATTACATCCTTCTGAGTTGATTGAATCAACTCCATCCATCAACACAATATGGTGGTTGTACTTGTGATTCGGAGGAAGATGAGATGGTTTCTAGAACACCTCGGCATAATTGGACAATACTGCATTAATCTCGTCAAACACACTTCCTTGTTCTTCCGTTATTCGCATCTGCTAGATTTAATATTCGATTGGAGTGGAAAGTTGTATCATAAGCAATTGTCCACTCGATGAACCTTGTAAAGTCTTCTGGAGCCCTTTCCTTGAAACAATCATTGATTTGCCCTCTGAATCTCTACGTAAGGTCATCACCTTTCCCTCTTAACTAAACGTCATTGTCCGAAATCTAAAATTGTATAAGACATCGTTTAATCCCACTAACCACTGAACTCCCAAAATAACATCACAGCCTCCTAACGATAATACCAGAGCCTCCGTATTGAATTGCAAGCCTTGCATAGACCATGCAAAGTTTTTGCAACACTGCTGACATTGCAGTTGTAATCCTCCGCCCACCGTAATTGAAACAAGATCAATTTCTCTGAGGTCACATTTTCCTTTTCTCACCGCCACAATGCCCACAAAATTGTGTGTACTGCCATTATCAATGAGTATGTAAATCTGCCGCAGTTGGGCCCCAAATTTTTATTTATTTTATTAAGCATGATTTAAATTATTTTGAGGTCTTGTTAGATTAATTATTTTAGAGTTATTAGCATGTCAATGCTAGGAGGATTTATTGGTTGAATTGATGGAATTAAAGTATTAATGTAGTAAGAATGCATGAGGGGTAATCCTGGTAGATCACTTAAACCTTTAGTTATAACGCATAAGTGGAAGGGCATAAGGGTCATTTTACAATCATTAAGAGTGTAAATTAGAAGAAGCAATGGTTGGCTTGTTAGGAAGAGAAGAAGCATCGTGAGAATAGAGAAAAGAAGGGAGAAAACTTAGGGTTTTTGGAGATCTTAAAGAACTTGAAGAGTTTGAAGCCAAACAAGTAAGTACAAGCATTCTTTCTTTCTTTATTGGTAGGATTAACCATGTTTAGTGATAGTTAGGAGTGAAAAATGGGGCTGAATGTATGTAGGAAGTTATTGTTGAATGGTGTACGAAACATGTTATAGTCTTCTAGGGTTAACGATTATA
>JANIHZ010000002.1:16271637-16285180 GCA_027478365.1 Erythroxylum rufum | reverse complement strand
GTTTGCATTAAAGTAAGTAAGAGGTCGGTTAGGAAAGCTTGTTTAGTGTATGAGCCTTTTAGGATTTTTAAGCATGTCTTGAGTTATATAACTCCGTTTGAGGTGATTCTTGCTTCAAATTAAACAAGAGATTTAGAGCTATGATTTATATGAAGAAGTCAAATCGAAATTTTGACTTGAGGATTTTCAAATTCTGCTCACAAATAGGAGAAATGAGTTCAAGTATAGTGGTTAATCGATATGGGCACATCATTAAACATATTAAGAGTAAATTTTGGAAAGTTATAAAGAAAAAGAAAAAAATGGTAATGAATATGAATTGATAATGTCTATTAAGGGTTCAATGAAAGAGCCTTTCGGGGTCATATCCACGCTCTAGGTGTCATGTTTTGCAAGAGGGTTGGGTTCCGGAAGCGGGATCCAACATTTGTGGTATCAGAGCAAGAGTGGAAATGCTCTGATTTAGTTTGGTGCCAGAAGCTTAGTCCATTGAAACCATGGAGCATAGAAGTTCAACAACACATACTTGTTCTCGGTAATGAACTCACTAAAATTCTCCTCACTCAACACTACTACTTTGCCATTTTTATTAAAAATTGATTTCTCTCTAGTTAGTAGAAGCTCAAACCATATTGACCATCTTCATTCTCATGCAATTGGCTAGAGTCTTCTACTTTCAGAAACTCCTCAGCAAGTAACTGCAAAACACAAAACAATTCAAGGAAAATTCTCTGTTTACACCATCTTTCTTATTTTAAAATTATGTTAAAGTACTATATAAACTGATAAGAGAAGTGAAAATAATCAAATAGTTACCTTAATATTTGTTAAGGTCAATTTCTTAGGATATATATATACATGTTCATAATATTATCCGCAACATATTCAGCTACAACATGCTAAAATGCAGATATTACATTAATAAGATCATAGATATGAAATGATACATTAATAAGATCATAGATATGAAATGAACAATATAGTTATACTTGTTCATGTACTTCATGTGGTTGATTGAGCCGTTCGAAATATGCTTTATACTTGTGATTGAGCCTTTCGAAATTGACTTTATACTTGTGATGAAGGTGAGTATATTTCAATTCCTATGCTTCTAGCCTTCTTATAAGATCCTGAATGATTTCATTTCCTTAATTCTTATGTTCATGCTTTCATAATTTGTTCATAAAAAGAATTGAATTATTGTGTTATCTGTCAGGAAGCTGGAATGCATGTAGTACAAAAGAACAGGTACGTTATACATTCAAAGGAATTTGAGAAAGATTATAGAGCCAATATGAAGAAGCCTGACATCGATTTCGAATTGTATAAATGATGAAGAGTTGTTGAAGAACATGTAATTTTCCTTGCAATTGTTGAGAATTTTAGAATTCGCTTTTATATTTTGTAACAATAAAAGAACATGTAATTTGCTTTTGTATTTTGAATATGTTAAATGTTGAATTTTACAAGTCTTTCTGGACTATATATATTATATATATATGTAATTTTTTGGTCGTTGACATTTAATAGTACGTATTTGCAATTAAGCCGTACATTAATATCTATATATTGCTTTCAATGTATATATGGATGTTGCCTACATAATGAAAAGAGTTTGCTTTTAGGTTAAATATTATTGGTAACGAAAAAATAAATTGTTTCATTTATTGTTACAAATTGTTGCCTTAAAAAGTTTACTTTGTTGTCTTATCTATTTAAAAGACTTAAAATATTGCAATATCTATTTAACATTGTTGCTATAATTTGAAACTAATATGTTGCCTTAGTTAAAACTTAAAATAATATTTTTTATTTTGTTGGTTAATAAAAAAACTTTTGTTGCCATATACTTATTGCAACACCGCTTATTGTAACGATATGATTTTGTTACCTTAATGAAAAGACAATAATAATTGGACTTATAACTATGCTTTTGCCTACTGCCTAAAACACTTTTTGTGGCTCTCCATGTATTTGCAAAGCATTGGAATTTTTCGATGATAAGGTGCTGCAATGCGGTTGTAAGAAACTTTTGACTACAGGTTGCCTACTTGAATGGAAAAATTAAAAGGTTTCCAGGAAATCATGATTCATGAGCAGTCATGCAAACGCACTTTAAGATGCTGGAGAAGGGTGTAAAAGGGAGTTGATACATGTGGTTAAGGAAAATTAATCTTAAGCAATACTTAACCTGCATGCAACAACTCTTTTGTGGAGATAACTCATGAGAGGTTAAGATTAAAATAGGTTGATTCGAAAAACTGTCAATGTCACGAGAAATTTCCTATCTCTTGCTAAAATGGCTACTTCTAGACAATAGTCTCAAACCGTTGTATCTTTGATTAGTGTTTTACACCGTACCATTAAGAAAGTGTTTTGATCACATATGATGACTCAATTTCAATGAATAATCCAAAACCTACCTGCCTCTTGGTTTTCTCTTATAATGCACATTATTCTCCATCCAAATAATTTCCTTCGCACGCTCCAAAAGCAAATGATTCCGGGCAGAGCCAGACTTGGATTTTAGTGTGGAAAATTTGTACGCATAATGAGTGAGATAACATTTTATTCAATTTTGCTTTTATTTTTTTTTCTTAAATTACATGTATATATCTATTGAACCTCGCGAGATGTGCAATTTCTATAAACTGTGTACTGAGCTGTACTCCAGTTGGTTTGATGTTATAAATCCTGCGTAGGCATGTGATATTAATTACACCGGTGTGGAAAAGAGGAGCTATGTCCATTTGGTCAACTAAAGAATACAGATAATGCCTTAGGAGCTAAGTATTGGACAATGGTAATTAAACAGCCATTATTGTCTTAACTGTTCTTTACTAGTTGAGCTTCATGTGCTGTTCATAATAATGAACAATGAACCACTGACAAATTGATATATAAAATACATACAGCTCGGCAGCAGGTAGTAATTAATAAAGGTTTTATACTCTAAATTACTTTATAAAGAAAACAATATAAATTACTTAACTCGTGAATTTCATGTTACTTCGAATTAGTTAGGCTGTAAAAGATGTTTTTTTTGTTTAAATACAATTGTATAATTTAGTTACTTCGAAAGAACATTTTGACAATTCATATTAAATCAACCCGACAAACAATTTATTGAGACTCGGGAAATTCATGGCATGCGATCTTATCTTTGAGGACTTTTTATACTTTGGAAATATGGGCGTATAAATTATATATATATATATATATACTCATGTTTGGAGAAAAGTTAGGTCACATATAAATTTAAATAAGGTTCTATTCTAAAATTAATTGGCAATACTATCAGATTTCTACAAATTCCGCTATATTACGAAATTTCGAATTAGGTGTAATGATAACGACGAAGTAAAGTAATTCACTAAATTTATATATGTTAATCTTCTTTCTCTTTTTTTATTAATATTACATACTCACGTGTAGGTATTCTCAATAATATATATATATATATATACTTCTGAATAATCAATATACTCGATATTAAACCTTTGATTGTTCATATTGAAATTTTAGCTTGTTAATATGGGGAAATAACTATTAAAATGTTCATAATATATGTATCATGGAATAGAAGTCGTATCCGAGGTTGAGAATGTTTAAAAAGGCGAGTTTGTGGAAAGGCAAACATAAGGGGAAGACAAGGGTAGAAATAATAAGATCATTAAAGGCCAAAGCAGTCTCCACGTGGAGAATGGACAATGTTTGTGAAAGGGCTGTTTGTGAAGTCTCCATTGGACGGTGTCTCCTGTTTTCATGCAAAAGATAAGCCCTTTTTCCTTGCGAATTGAGAGAATATTCTTTGCCCTTTTACAGACGTGTGAACAGAAACGTTTGTTGCTTACATTTTAATGACTTCAAACAAAATGCATTCAATATTTCCCTTTCACTACTTGCTATATAGCTAGATCCAAAGCATTGGTGATCAAGTAACCAAAAATGGATGGTTAACTTCCCTGCAAGTCTCTCCTCTCTCTCTCTCTCTCTCACGCCCACACACACAAAGCCGTTGCTTTGAATAGAAAGTAAGTTGAAATGGTTACATGTAAGGCCTCCATGGCTGTTTCTAGCTAAATATAGCCACCTTTCTTCTCTTACAATAGCCGATTCCCCTTTCCAAGCACTCTTACCTTTAACTCTCTCTCTTCTTTTTTTCATTTTGGAACGTTAAGTTCATTTATTAGAAAGAGGATAAGATCATATAATGTAATGAATCTAACCCCCCCATTTTTTAAGTACTTACCTTGCCATTTTCAGATAAATAGGATCAAAACCAGTTTTGTATATAAATAGTTTGCTTGGAGGTATGAAACATGTAAGTTAGCAGGTTACGTGTAACAACTCAACTATTCTTTTTTTTTATAATTATTCTCTGATAAAATCATGCACTCATTAATCTAAAACGATTGCCAATCGTTATCGTTCAAGAAACCTTATGATTGTCAACTAATATGGTGGAACGAAGGTGTCTTGAGAGGCATATGCTGCACGGATTGGATTATCCCTGATCAGGTGTCTGTAGAAAGAGAGGTTGCTGATTCTGTTGTATTTCTTCACTTGCTCAGTTTAAAAAGAACTTGTATTCTGATGTCATCAACTGATATAGATCCCTTCACTTATTATTTTTTCTCATTTCCATTTGGTTATAATTAATTTTGGGAAAGAAGAAATATGAAAACTTCTATAAATATCATTTTCTCACGTCCTTAATAATGAATAAATTTTCGTTAGACTATAGTTTATCAATATATTTTTCAGAAATTAAGTTTCTATTAAACGATTAATTTTCATTTTTATAGTCAATAGTCAATAAAATTTATTTGGACTTGCAGTTTTTTTTTTAATTTACTCAAATTTGCCACTTAAAACTTGTTCACATTTTTTTTAATGCACGAAAACTTACATCAGCAAATCACTTTAATTTTAAGGAAAAACCTTGTTAGAAGGGATTCAATGCGCTGTCCCAGTTGAATGCTCCGGCCGTAAGACTCGGGTTTGTCATAGACTGGTGAGCCTGTTTGATAAACTCCAACTTGGAAAAATGAAATGGAGTTCAAAAGAATGTAAGCGGTGTTAATCAAAGACCAAATCTTAAAAACTAAACATGCCACGATCTAAATTTGAAAATGAATGAAAGAAAGAAATAATTAAAACAGATCCAGAAGAATTTTATTGTCAATGCACTAATCTGAGAAAAAAAATGTACATGAGATTTCTTACACTAATGGTATCCTTCACTTAATATCTGTCATTAAAATGAAATCTGTAAAGCATGGGATACAGGAAACTAATCTGTACAACGTATCTTTAAATCCAAGGACAACAATCTAACCAAATTTTCCTAGCGAGATCTTAAGAAGAGAGAGATCATATGAAGACTTCTCTACTTTTCTCCTAATTAAGTAGTTGTAAAAACAAGCACGCACGTAGCTTCCATCTTCAGTAATCCCATAAATATTCCAAATCTCCAATAGTTCCAACTGATGGTGTTTCAAGGTCTTCGTACCCCTTGTTGTTACTTCTGATATCTTGTTTTGACAACACCGATGATATCTCCGTTGTATTGATGTCTGTACTAACTCCGGTGTCCTGTGACAGACTGACCATAGATTGGTTGGAAGAGAACTGCTCAACCTTGCACTGGTTGTCCGATGCAGATGTTTCATTGTTGTTGTCAGTTGCCAATGCTCTCAGAAGTATTTGATTGTTTCCACCATAGCTAGAGCTTGCCAAGTTTTGAAATAAATTATGATCTCTCTGTTGGTGCAAGTAGCCAGGCGTGTTTGGGGAAGTTAAAAGTGGGTTTGAAACTGGGATTTGTGGGTGGAACATGGAGCTTGGAGCTTGGTAGCTGGAACTTGACGGCTGGACAAAACTTTGATTATTGCCGATGATGTTTGTGGAGAAGTAGGAAAAGAAATTTCCATCAGAAGATCTCGATGTCATTTCCTTGAATTCACTGTCTCCATCACTGAAGCTTGAGCCAGGTCTGCTAGAGGAAGGCAGGTCCATAAGTGGTGGAAGGGGAGGACAATCCAAGAAATCATCACCAAAAGAGTTCCCTCTCAGAAGATCATGGAGTGGGGTTTTCTTGAGTCCTGAGCTCTTGTGGAAAACCCTACAGACAACCCATTCATCCTACAATAGTAACAAAACCATAGCCAGAGAAAGGCCTTTGTATTTAGTCCCAGATTCGTTATGACGCGAAAGCAAAAAAAAAACAAGCAGAAAAGGTAAAAGGAACTCCCTACCAACATAAAAGTGAAAATGATAAATGATTTAGAAGATGTGATGAAGAAGTAAGGGCTAAAATTTCCTTTTAGAATCAAGCATAAAGGAAAAAAGAACAGGAGTAAAACGAAATGCAACTCTTTATTTTAGTGCATGCAATACATATATACATACCCTTGCAGCTTTGGGAAGGCTATAGTAAGAGAATTTGCCTTCTAGTCTATATTCATGCATGACCCAATTCGTTTTCTCTCCTTTTGGAGCTCTCCCTTTGTAGAAAACAAGAGTCTTCTTCATTCCAACAAGACAGTTCTTTCCCTTGTAAATTTCTTTATCTTTTCCGGTCGCCTTCCAGTAACCGGCCTCAGTCGCACGATTTGTTCTCATACCAGTTGGATACTTCCTGTCTCTCTGGCAAAAGAAGTACCATTCTTTCTCTCCCATCTTTGCTTTCTCTGTTGCAACAAAAGCAAGAAATATAAAAGACCAGACACAGAAGTTGATTTCAATGTCAAGTTCGAGAGTTCATAGAGAAGAGAGATGTAAAGTAGACAAAGGAAAGGGTTGGGTTCATATTTTCTTCATCCCAAAGAAAAGAGATAAATAACAAATTAGAAAGCTTACTGGGCATATCCCAAGGTTCACACTTGTTGAGATCAACTTCACCAATAGGAATTGCGCTGAAACTGCTGTTCATTACCTTGTCTGTCAGATAATGAGTTATGATCTCTTCATCTGTGGGATGGAACCGGAAGCCAGGTGGCAAATCGATGAGATCATCTCCTTTGTTGACCACAGTTGCCTCTTGCATGGTGAATTATACAAGCCAGAGATTCAAGCCAATATCTGAAATTCTGAAGCTGTATATGTAAGATTCAAAGAAAACAAAGCAAACCAAATAATCTCAACCACAGAGAAAACACAGCCACAGGAAGCCGTATATGTACAAACAACAAGCAAAACAAAAAAAGGAAGGAAAAATGGGAAAGAAGAGGATTGATTATTAACTGCTTGCAGGAGAATTTGAAGATATAACTGTTACGAAAGTAGAGCAAAAGCAAAAAGGGAAGCTTAAATAGAGGAGGTTGGGGAGAGAGCAGGCTGAGTAAGATCCGTGGACAGCAAGGAACTTGTGTTGAAGTATAGAGGAAGGCTCTGCAAGGGAGCTTTTAGTTTGTTTCTTGTATATGTTATTATATTTATGAACATTTACAATATATTCTTAATTGAAGTAGTTTTATAATTGTGCAGGGTGTTGTTTTCCTAGACTATATCTACCTGTTTGAAAATGAATACGAAATAAGAACCGGTAAAAGAAAGAGTTCTCGGGTCTACACGTCATCAACTGGTTTTAGGCTTTTAGAGGCGGTCCCAACTCCAAGGCTGCAAGGGTAGCTTTCACATTAAAAAAATATCAAGACAAGTCGTGTTATCTGATTGTAAGTACCTAACCTTCTGGGAATTTTAGTGCAATCTTTCTTTGGAGTTTTATCAGTTAATTCTCTGTTCATAACCGTGGTCCATGTCGAGTTTCTCTTCTTTCCCCCCTCTGTTAAAATAGTTACTAGTCATCCATTTTGTCTTATGTATTGGGATTCCTTCGTCTAGGCTTAGCTTCGACTTTGTTAGCTTCACCCACTCAACACCTTGTCCAGGACCATATCTCGCTGCACACCTGTTAGTCATATAAAATAGAACATATAAGAATTATATTAGAAGTGGAATGACCAGGTCTACATAATACATATGCATCTTCTAATAGAAGCAGAGGGTTAATGTGGAGGGAATATAAAATGACTATCAAATTTTCCAAGTTATTGATAAAGAAAAGGGGAATACTGTAGAAAATTTCGTAGGACTTGTCTAATAATTATTATTTTCATCAACTCGCCTGCTAGACTTAAGACTTCTCTCTGAGTCTTTTATAGGGCTATGCAAATAATTATAATTCTCACCAGCAACTCTCTCTTTCTTTTTTTTTCCCCCCATGAGAGACATGCCATTCTATTGTTTTCTAGCAAGACTATGACCCAAGACTTTGTATTATTGATTAACAGAAAACAATTTAAATGTAATTAAAATGATAAGTTAACTTAAAACGCCCACGCCCATTTTTAATATATATAATGCTTGTAAATTGAAATTATGAGCTTTTAATTAATTGGTCTAAAATCATGAAGTCCTTGATCACTAAGATATATATTTTTACAATAATTTTTCTAAGAGATCCCTTTCGTTTTGTTTTCAATTCAATTCCTCTTAACTACAGGCAAGACTATTAGTTTTGGATAATTAGAAAAAAGGAACTAAAGGAAAAGAAAAGTATATTTGTGGAACATTCTAATAAACTTCAAGGTGTGGAAGCATAATAGAAAATGAAAAACTGTTGTTCATGAGTTAGAAAGTCCACTGGAAGAAACCCATTTACAAATTAACGCTACGATTGAAGACAAAAAAGTTAATTATGTACGCGTAAGGATATATAAAAATTCACCCAAGTTGTGTGATTTTGGTCAACTAATATAAAAAGTCGATATTTAATTTTTCTTCCTAATTCAATATTATCCAATTTAAGAATGTGACAGTCATCGTAGAAGCTGCTAGTCTTATTTGATCTTGCAATTCACAAGAATGTTAGAAGGATTATTCTATGACAACATCCTTTCATACTTTGGAATATGTTTTAGGTGAAACTACCTCACATATATACAACTTGCCCAGCTACTTTTGTATTTTTTTCTTCTTTTTGACCCTAGAGACATTCGTAGGTTAGCTTGAATGCTAGCCAAGATGAAGATGGAGCCCCGATAGGCATCTGACTAAGTGCATTGAGAGGGAGGGAGAACCTCTCTTTGTCGCCTTGAAAATACATATTTAACTTAGAAATAAAGGAGTCAACTTCATTAATTTGTTCCCACGAATAAATCAACATTCAAGAAATTTTAGTTCTTAAAAACTTGCAATTTGCTACATCTATACCAAGTAGGCCTATTCATTTACAACTAATGGATCACTGGTTCCATTTTCAAGAGTCAAAGCTTAATGGGATAAGAGACTAATATATTTCTAGTTTTGATTGCTTGAGCTTTTAATTATGTCCTTTAATTTTTCTAATTAATTTATATTAAAATTGTTTAACAGAAATTTCGTGTGGTATCTTTTTTAGTCATACTTAAATTTTGACAAATAATAATATATAGCTAAAAATATAATAGTTGAAGAATTAAAATTTTACTGAATCCGAATCTCTCAAAGTTCGACGGCAATTAAACATGTGATGAAATTGCACGTATGACTCTAAACCAAAGGCAAGTAAGCATATCGGCGCCGACAAGTAGAAAATTATTGTTGAAGCACCAATGACCTTGTAACCCTCCAACAACAACTGCCTTAGATTTTGCATCGAAGTTGTGCACTTCTTCTTCCTAACAAATCACAGTTAACTAACTCATTTCAACCTTACAATGCAACTATAATAAAATAGTTTATTTGGTATACACGGAGTTCCTTCCTGATATTGTTTATTATTATGAAGAATTGAGAGTAGGTGTAAGGGACCAACCAAATCCTGTTCTATATATTGACATTCTCATTCTAATCTTTGCTGACTAGGATCTTACTTCCCAAATTACATCATTTATGCTAAAGTGTTCATACTTATGTATAAGTTTCCATCTAATCACTATTTGCAATAATTCATCGAATAGTTATACAATACGTGTGTGTTTTTGTGTATAATCATAATCATTGATAAATCTTTTGTGTATAGACCAAACTAAACAATAATTGCATAGCGTATACGTACGTATAGCTTGTCACATATATACTCAAGAACAAATCAATCTATTGTAGGCGTTATAATGTATGGGTTGATACCTTACTTATTTTGTTTATTATGGTATTGTAACGCAAGATATGGAATGGAATCCGGAAATCAAAACAATTATTCAGAAAGAGATAAGATTTTAATACAAAGTGTAACGTGTGGACACTTCAACATAAGTAAGAAGGCTTTAGAGAGTATTAACCCCAAACTCCATATGACACAGACAAATTGAAAAAAAAAATAAGTCCAATTTCATGTATCTTCGAACTGTTGACTTTTGTGGCTAAAAACGAAACTGCAAAGCAAAGAAGGCACACATCAATTTCGGGTGACGATTGGTGACGGTGCAGTGCACCTCAGATCAATCTCTTTCATGGCAAGATTTGGTTGGTCCACTCGTTGCATCATCAGGTTTATGCATTGCATAGGATCATCCCCGTCAAATTTGGGGCTGGCGGGGGTTGTAATTGATCCACTTAGCTCTTAATTAGAGGCTGGCCTTCCCCTTCATTAGGTGAGAAGTTCGTATGGGTTCAAGAAACAAAAATATTTATTCGGATTTGAATTGGGATGTTGTAGTTTTAATTAATTACATAAAAGAAAAAGAAAAGGTAATATATAATTTATGTGCCATGGATTCAATTCCCTTATATCTTCAAATCTTAATTTGCTGATTGGATCTCTAGGTTTACTCTAGGAGCATGTAGGTGCTACATTTTTAATTGTTACCAATAGGAAATTGGTTTGTGCATTTTTATCACGTTAAATGTACTCATTCCAATGAGGAAAGATGGGTTTAGAAGATATTTCTCTTTCTTGTTGATATGGGAGATCATTTTGAGTATCTAGATAGGCTTCTAAATATTGTATGTTATGCATGCAATTTGGTAAATATTTGAGTCATGCAATATCGTTTTCATGACAATCTCATTTCAAACATGAACATAGCATATTAAAAGGAAGGATTAACACCTATCTCATTTGTTTTGTAATTCTATCACTATACTGGAAAATGAAATTTAACTGATTTCCTTTCTCCATGTAACGTGTAATTATATAGGTTCGATTGTATTTGCTTGGTATGATAAGTAAATACTTTGTGTGGTTGAGTAGTCTAATCCTTGACACTTCGCTTCTAGAATCAAGATATATTTTACTCGAATGTAAAGTCAGGTTTAACAAAAGGAAAGGTTATCTTTTATTACATAACATTATTTATTTCCCATGAAAAGTAATTAACTTTCTTTTGATAAAAAACGTCAGTTCATACAAAATCAAAGCCATACAACATCCAAAACAATAATATGAAAAATGGATTAAGATCGTCTACTTAATGCTAATCAAAACTTCCCTTTACTAGCCTTTTTCTTTACATTCATATTCATCTACTTCTTTTCTAACCTACTCTAATGAGCATAGTGTACAGAAACCTAACTTTAAGTTTGATCAACGAATAGTATAGCGAAACAAAAGTGGTCCCGAAATTTAGAATACATTTCACCTTAATCTGAGCCACTAGAAATGGTGACACTGATGTCATCTAACCTTGCTCACAAGTCACAGCTATTATATATCAATACTAAATTAAAGAGAAGGGATAAAAGCAAAGTAGCATTATCTATACAACTTGGATTTTGACATCACTAGCTATCTTGAACTTTAATCTTCTGAAGTAATTGTTTGATTTAGTTTGTAGACTTGGATAGTCAAGTATAGGATTAAGGTTAATTATCTCAGTAATCTATATGATTCCACTTGCCCCCTTCCACCTCTAATGCTAAAGATTAAAGAGCCTATTGTTTGATAGGTAGCGACCGTTGGCCACTTTTGAGACAGACAAATATTATAACTAGATAACCAAAGCATGCACATGGACCCCATGTTCTTGCTAATCCCTCCAGAACTCCGTCCTTATACAAGAATATGGCCATTAAAGATTTATACCGATAGATGAATTATGATTTCATAATCATTAGAAGGTATTGCACGTAACTGCTAAATATGGTCAGATTAATTAAAGGACTGCCACGAAGAAGTAGCATACATAAGAATCGGTAGTATGTGACAGGCATGTCTCTTTCCGGTTTTTATCAAGGCAACAAGAAAGGGAAGCTACATTGTTTTGACAGTTACCACCGCAGCTAATAGTTGAAATTATAATAATCTATTAGGTTAATTGTGAAACTTCTTAATTATATATGTATTTTTAATGAAAAGATCATTATCTATATGTAAACGGCTCTTTTATTTGACATTTGAGAGAAAGGAGTTTAGTCTCTGGCTATATAAGAAGGCTCTAATAATTGTTTCTTGTAACCAATTGAGTCGACTTTATAACATTTGAGACGTTAATAAATAAAGAAGCAATCATTTAATTTTTGTATTGACAATTTTATTACACGAACTTTCAAAGAGAAAACTTAGGATTTCCACCAAATTCACTTCTAGACATCCTCATATTCAACGAAGAGGGTGTGCTTTAACTATTATATAGTACTAATTTATGTTTTCTATTGTCCTTGGCTTTATGTGCTTAATGTAGCATAGCCATTGAGAAATAATACAAGGTAAGTTCCCTTAGTTTGGGGGTAGAAGCATTTAAAATAGGTGCAGTACCTAGTGATAGTGACACTGATCTTTTTGGTGGTTTAAGCAGTCACGCAACCTCCATAATACTACAAAACAAAACGGTGTCATCACAGCAGAAAACTAAATAAACTTAGAATATACCGCCGAGTTCCTGGACAAATCAGATTAAATGAAGAAACCAGGCTTCTGGCCGCGAATCATGACCGGTCAAAAGAGGAAACTCGATAGATATTAACCATCATGAACCGATGAAATAATTAATCAAAATCGTTGGATTTCAGTTTTTAAATTTTAAAAATTACAAATTTAAACTTAATTAATCGAATTTAGATTTATAAATTTTAATTCTAAATTTATTTAAATTTTGCTTATATTCCGAAAATTTAATCTTGCTTGTCAAAATCCATTATAAAATGTAGAATTTGATAAAATTAAAAAATGAGATAATATACAAATACCCAAAGTTCTACTCAGAGTCAGACCTAAGCCCGAAAGAGGACGTTTGTGGGCTGGAGCTCAAGAAATGTCTGCGCAGCTTGCAATTAAAGCTAAGTTTGACCAGACTTAACTTTTGTTGGTCCACGAAAGAACATCGGTGCACCCGTGCCCCAAAGTTCGATCGGAAGAGCCTGATTTTTTTTTTCGGAATTTAAATTGTTGACTTGTGTTAAAATGACCGGAACGTTTGGTGGGATCCACATCCAGTTTGAGAAAACTCCAGGGAGCTTTGTTTTAAAAATCGAACCGGACCGACCGGTAAGTTATCTGGTCCGATTCAACCTAAAAAACTAGTTTTTAATTGATCCAATTTGAACAGGTCAAAATAAGTCAATTGACCGATCGAACCGAACCGGTCCGACCGATCCAACCACTTGTTCAATTAATTTT
>JANIHZ010000002.1:16151321-16167436 GCA_027478365.1 Erythroxylum rufum | reverse complement strand
TATTTGATCTAATATATAATTATTATCAACAATAAAAATATGTTAATAAATAAATGAAAAATTGTTTTTATTTAAAAGAAAAATAAAAACTAAAAACGATCTATCACCATATATATATATATGTTTGTGTCATGTACGTGTGATGGGAATGGGACCACTTCGAGATATAAGATATTAATTTTATAAACCAAAGCCTAACTCATGGTATTAGCCTATTGGATTTGATTTGGTTATACAAACAATGACGTCAGTCCTTAATGCTAAATGCTTCGTATTAAACAAAAGTGTAGTAAAACGCCCACGCCAATCTTGTCACCTTGGAATCTCGAGCAAGGAACATGATATGGTAGTCCTGAAGTGAATTTCAATCTTCTTTATCAGTTTTCATCAGGAAATATGTTCAGTGTTTTCTTATTTGTCAAGGGTTGTTGCATAAATTAGCACTTGGATAAACCCACCCAAAAATAGTCAACCCTTGAACAGGTTTCAAGCACACGTGTGATGCGAAATTGCAAACGGCATCGATTACCTGCATTTTTGCACTAGTCGCAATTACACAGACCAACTAAGAATATCCATTATCGCTTGAAAATTTCAAAGCTTCAACCACTAAAAATGCTACAACTTTTATGACTAGGTAAAACATGGTGCTAACTGCTAATCACATTTTCTAAGTTCAAATTAAATAATTAACATGCACAAACGTCTGATTACGTGTTCTGAATAATCCAAACGCGTTATTTACGCCATGTTTGAAGCTTAAGAACCAGCCTCTAATCAAGATACAGCCAGTGGAGGAGTTTGCTTCCAAAATGAAGCCCGGAAAGTTGGACTGTAAATAGTTAAAAAAGGCATATTTTGCTGCGTTGGAAAACAGCTGTATTCGATAATTAAAGATGCTTTATCTAATTGACAAAATGGATAAAAGAGAATTTCTTTTAACAATATGATTGTCCCGTTTAACTTGTCCTCTATCCAGTTAAACAATCCAGACAAGCACGGCATGCTTAGGAGAAAGGGGAGGAAACGGAAGTTCCCAAGTATTGGGAGACTTCCCCAGTCCAGTATGATGAAGCCAAATGCGGTGGTTGAGCAGAAATGAGGTGCCGAAATTGGACTGGACAAGGGTAGGAGACAAAATGGGGTATTGAGTTAGGTTCTTGAGAGAGCATATGCTAAAGAATGAGTATAAAAAAGTTGATGATTATCCACAACTAAATAGACTTGATATTTATCCTTCAAAGATGCTTTTGTTTGGCTGATGGGCTTCACGTAATGTTTGTTGTTATCATGCAAAACTAGGACTTATGCTTTGAATCTTATGTCATGTATGATGCAAAACAAAAGTGCATGCGACTTTCAAAGTTACTCTTTTTTCCATATACCGGATAACTTGTGCAGCTAAACTTCTAAAACCCACATGCCAAATTTGCGGACTGTAATTTAATGTATTTTATTTTATATGCTGCCTTGACAAACTAGCACACATTTTTTGTCCAAGTCTCATTGTTTATCAGTTTATAGATGGAAGAGGGAACAAAACCCTTTTAAAGCCAAGGTTAGAAAGTAAACTCATTACCTCAATGTTCAAAAGCATCTCTCCACTTAATTGCACGAGAGTTTGACTTTTATTTTACGGGAATAACATTGCAGCATGAGCAACTGAAAGTTAACTTACAAATAAGAGCGGCTTCCCCAAATCATTTTGTTTTCTTGTCTTGCAGTTTATCTTAGACAACACATCATTACATCTATAAACAAATAGCCTATACTGTTTGATTCTACTACTCATCCAAACTCGGTTGGTTGCGGCTTGAACAGAAAAACTATACCAACATGTGATTGGCTGTCCGTGTTACATCAAGCTCCATAGGGGATTTGACCGAACACAAGTTCATATAACAACGAAAGCATGTGTGCTTGACTAGTCAAGAAGAGCATTTACTAGGTGGCTAATTTTCAACCATGAAGATATCTTGATTTTGACCCCTGTAGTTTTCCACGTGTAGTTCACCTAATCTAGAGGCTAGTAGATATCTCATGTCAAATGGCAATGCACCAGACTTCACACTTGAGACAACACATAATGAGTTAGGCCTAACAAAGACCTCTCTCAACTGTAGAGATTGTGAATCATTCTCCATTCCCTTGGCCACAAAAATTTCGTGATGAGAAATGGAGAGCACATCTTCAATTTTTTTTTTAAAAATGGTAGAGTTTCTGAGTAGATAATCAACGTAGGAACAAAGTACAAATAGCTAAGAGGAATGAATTCTCCTGGCTCAAATTCTGAGAAACAAGTTCAGTAGTGTCTTATCAACGTATTAAAATTCACATAAGAAATGGGGAATGAACATGATTACGGTACGGTAATTGGAGTTTTCTTAACCCTTATATTTTAGAGAGGGTATTTATTCTCTTTACACTAGAATCTTTTCCTAGGCAAATCCGATCCTAAGCAAAGGCAAAAAGAGCACTTACTCAGAATCTAAAATAGGCAATAAAAAGAACTTATATTTTGTCAAATTTTATTTTTAGAACTCTTATTTTTGCCTTATTTTGTTCTTTATGAAATTAAGTCCATTCTTGACTTTTATAAAGAACAAAAAGACGCAAAATAAAGGCCATTTTTCACTTTATATGGCCTATAAAAATTAGGAACAACCATGTTCTCAAGTAGGAGATAACAAAGTAATTATGAATAACTCTTGGTATTTTAAGGTAAGGGCGCGGAGAGACTATAAAACTATTTTCCTAGCTACATGCCCAGCTCTGCTACTCCTGATATACCTTTATGGTCACTAAGCTGGAATGGAGATTTTTCAAACTATGCATGTATCAAAGCTCTTAAGTTCTCTCACTTTCTTATTCCTTGGTATAATATTGTTTGAAAAGAGTCCCTAAAATGAAAAGCTTCTTTCACTACTTGACTTGCAACTATGAAGAGGTTGAAAACTAAAGATAAAATTATGAGATCTGAAGACAAATTAAGTGAACTATGTAATAGTAAGCTTGAAAGCAATGACCACCTTTACTTTAGGTGTGGTTATTCAGCCTCTATTTGGGCCACTATCCAGCACATTCTTGGCCTCTATTGTTATGAATAAGATTGGAGCAAAAATATTAGAATGAGTTGATCATAAATTCAGATCAAGGAAGAAAGTAAAGTTTGCTTAAGCCTCAACTTCAAAAGTACATTCCACTCCATTTTGAGAGAAAGAAACTAGAGAGTTTTCAATAAGATTAGCACAAATAAACATGTCTTAGCTCACAAGTTACATTGTTGGATACGAGAAATATTGATAGCTTGTCACATGCAAGAATAACTTAGCTCTTTCTATAGAAGGCAATAGAATCCCTAAAATCAAGTCTTTTCTTAAAAAATGTAGTAAAAGTTTTGTTTTCATTCTTGCTTAATCTAGCTTTATAAAGACTTATTGATATATTTACGGCTTAAAGTAAAGTTTGGGTGCAAAATTCTCAATTGGGAGCTAACCTAAACAAGCAGAAAGGGAAAAGGTTCAAAAGAATAAAGGAAGAATACAATATGTTTCAAGTTAAACTGACTACAGTGAAGAAATCTGACATACCATCGTTTTAAGTTTCATACTTTTTCTCAATTAATTTCAGAAAATTAAGGTTTAAGTACATAGAAAGCCTAGTCAACATGCTCAGGAATTTGCAAATGCGTAAAATTGACATATAAACATCATTACTGGATGCCGTGATTGTTACCTAGAATGTAATATCTCTTTGCTTCTTATCATGCTATGCAGCTACTTGGAAGTTAAAATCACTAATTACTTTCACAGCATCAAAATTTTGCCTTTGGAAATGAGAAGAGAACAGCGAAAGAAGATCAAGCACTCCAACTGCATGGGAAATTGGCCATATAATCAAATACACCTGACAGCTAAACAATCGCCAACATTTCCCATGACAACTTCTTGTAGTTCCTCACTAGAAAACTCTCAATCCAGGGTGATGCAACTAATTCAGCACAGATATGCTAGTCTTTATGAAGGGGCGTGCAAGATACATCAACAGAGAGATTGGTGGAAAAGAACCTGAAGTAAACTAACATCATTAAGATCAGGAACTTGTGTAGAAGTGAAGAACTAGCAGAAATTCTTTTATGATAGAGATAAATAAATGAACCTAACACTAGTAAGCCTTGTGAAACATACCTTTGAAGCAATTGGGTACGCGCTCCCTTAGACTGCATAGTCACCATGTCAATGCAAATCTGTACTTGGCTATTTGCTCCATCATTTTCACACATTGTACCATAAATGCCATTAGTGCCTACTACTTTATTTCATTGTCCACATCTACATTACAGGCATGGTTTTATGACCTTCTTGCAACATGTTCAAGCCCTTTCCAAACTCCAAATGTTTTTAACAGACGTCAACTTAATCAAATCTTTATAAAATAAGTAAAGAACAAATATTATTTGAACAATTCTGCATATTTAAGGAGAGGGTATAAATGGACCTCTATGTTGTTAGATACACAATCACCTGCTTTTACAAATGAATGTTAAATAAGAACTTACTGCTCCCAGAAGGAAAAACTTCAAGACTCTCCCAGTTTCAGCTTGTCAGAGGAAATCCTTCTACTGATTAGTTTCTTAGAAATGGTTTTTTTCATCTTTCCGGTCTAAACGCAACCTAGCTCATTTACCTTTCTTCTTTTGTTTGATAGTCCACCATTCGCTTATTAGAAAACCAAGCCTGAAGAGTCTCTTCTCAATATTACGTTATGGTAAGAATTGTTTTTCCTTCATTTCTTTGTTAAAATTGTGTGCCTACTATCCCATTCAAGAACAAACCATGTATTAGCACTTGATATGAACTACAATCAAGGAAATATCCCATTTTCATTCATCTCATTCTACGACCTAAAGACATTATCAAGCTGATTCAATAAACAAAATTTTCTAATCAACATGATTTAGGTTTCATAAGTTGGCAAGCAGTTCATTTTTCTCATTTTCTCCAAAAATGAGAACACTTACTCCCGCTGTAGTCTGCCATCGAAGACCTCTCTAACTTCGTCAACTTTTTGAGCCCTACCTAAAGATTTGATCAGTGAATTACAGGTAATAATATACTATTCTCGTCCATTGTTTTCATGAGATTGATGACTTCCTTTACATGCCTACCCTTTGAAAAAGCATGAATGACAGCTTTTTAAATATTCTTATCTGGTTCAATCCTCATTGAATGCATTCAGTCAAATAGCTTAAACATATTAGAAAAATTACCTGTCAAAGCGTCAACATCAAAGGTTTATACCCTTCCTCATCTCCTTCCATACTCTCTCTGTTTCAATTGGACTATCAGTCACTTTAGACCACCAATTGTGCACAATATTAAAGCTCTTTGCAATAAATGGGAACACATTTTTACTGACAACTTGAAGTACTCATCATCTTGCATATTCTTGTACCAGCAAAGAGCAAATAAAAGGCCCTGAAACTCTAAGTCCACCTTCCAATTTAAACAGTTCATAAGCATAAATATGTTTTGATCATCCTGCCAATGTCATGCACTGACAAACTTTCGATCTCATGCACTGACGAACTTTCTCACTTTTTCCGGATTAGAAATCCTGTTGTCATATTCATGTACAGAGAGAGCGTAACCTGACTGTCTTCCAGCCAACAAAAGAAAGTAAATCCAGCTCCCAATTGTTTCGCACCCGTGAAAGCACGTCAAGGACCAGTTCCTGAGTGACTTTAACCCCACATTGCTCAATCTTGTTTTTCACTTCCAGAGGATATACTCTTGGTCTTTACCTCTAGGACAAACCGATCATCTTTTGAACTGAACTTCTTATCGTTACTATCATCGACACCATCAAATTTATCATCAATACTGTCACCAATGTCATCTGGACAAGCTTCAGGCACTATGATGACCTCAGAGACACAACGGCTATGGACATTGGAGAAGGTAAAAGAAAACGCAACAAAAATTTGAGAACTCGAGCCTCGTAGGAGTGGCACCAGTGGTTGGTTCGAACTTCAACTTGAGTAAAACATGTCTGATCTCACAATTCTGTTAGGCTCACATTACTACAAAACATGAACCGCGAAATGTTTGTGAAGATGATCAAATGAAAAAAAAGAAAGACTTCTACCTGCTTTGGAGCGATATCAGTGCGAGTTGATAAGATACTATCGTTGATTGTGTTCATGTAGCTGCTAGTCCCTTCATACACTGTTTGTCCAGAGAATTAAATTGAGACGAAATAGGCTTACATGGAAGAGGGGAATCGCTATTTCAATCTTCGTCGAAGGCGGTTGTTTGTTCTATCTATTCCAGTGACAAGTGCATCAACTCCAAAATTACTAGTTTGAATCTCAACACTTGAATTCAACTTTCAATTCTTTGGAATATTAAAAAATGCGTTAACTTACAATTATTGATCCATCGTTTCTTTGGAACTTAATAAAAACAAACCTTTTACTGAGCTGAACTCTCACTCAATCTTTATTGTTGTCTTAATTTTGTACCAAAAAGTGCATTGATTGATACTTGGCAGGCCGAACAAGTGAACCAATTGAATTGAATCATTTCATTCTCTCAAAAATCGTATAAATCAGAGCATGGTTACAATGTTTAATTACAAATGAAGAAAAACGGACCTCTCTTTCCTTTTTCCCCTTGCGTTATTACAATGATACAGTGCCAAAATCCTATTCTCTTTCCAACTTCTGCGTGGAGTGGAAAATCTTCAATCCTAGAGAGAGACAGACGTGCTGCACCTAGCCACTGAAAATTCCCGTTATAATGAAGAAACAGCCTCGATGGCACTGCCTAATGGCCATGCTGCCTCAACAAGAGCATCATGGTACTTCACCTTCTTCACTAATGTAATCTGTTGCTGGCGGCCAAGAGCTATCCACAGGAACATAAGTGTCAACTTAGAAGTTAGAACGATGAGAAGCAGAAATTGACAAATAACTCAAAAAGAGTATGCCACATACCAAATCCATCTACTATCAAGGAATACTGGTATACAAGATCCATGCACAAGTATGGCAGGTTACTTTCTTCCACATTTCGATATGTGTTCTTTGCATCTTTTAGTTTAGTCTTACAAGCACGCTTTGCTGCATCCTCAAAGTCCGAAGGACTAACTTTGGCAACAGCCACATTGGAATCAACAAAACCAGCCTATAGATAATGAATATATCCAGTTAGCATGTCAAAGTTCAATAATTTCCTGAGAGATGAATTTCAAGGCTATTAGTACCTCAGCAGCCCTGTCGAAGAAGAAGGAGGCAACAAATAAATTCTTTTGTCCATCACCGCCACCACCATTCCAGACTCCACCAAATGTACAATTCATGTGTGCACAAGTTGATTCATTAACTTTCAGAGCCTTCAAAGCCACCCTCCTGCATCCTTCTAAGCTTGAACCTGAAGAAAAAGCTGATGCCCGATACTCCTGTCCTCCATATTTGTAAAATCCTTTTCCACAAGTTTACAACAAACATAATTTTAGTCGTTTAACGCATATGTAATAGCTATACTGGCAATAAAACATGGATCCAAATCATTCCAAGCCCAGTGAGCCATATGATGTTAGATTGTTGGCTTCCCTCAAAGTGCTTCTACAATCAAAATCTGGTAAAGTCTACATTGTCCCTCCTCCCTCCCAATATAAGAGAGCAATGAATTAGAAATCAGAATGGAAAGCTCATTTGTTTAAGAAGAATGTGACAGATTCATAACTTGAACAGTAACTGGGAGCTGTAAAGCATCAAGTGTCAACAATCACATTTGGCAATCAATTATATGTGATAGAGACACGTTAAATCACTTGCAAACTACAAAATAGGCATCAGAAACCTGATAGAATCAATGACAAAATAAACAATTAATCACAATTCTAAGTATAAAATACTACCATAGTTCAATCACTGCAAATGCCCTTCCTCTTAGACATGACTATTGCTCCATCATATTCACAAGACAGATTGGATACTGTAGAGGAAAGATGCCACAAAAGGAAGGGCAATGTACATAGATTGTCCCACACCTCAAGGATGTCATTATACATTGTCATTGACTACGTGGAGCATTCAAGAAAATTCAAATATATACAATTGACAGCAATAACATTTTTATATAAGCCAACAGAATCTAAACACTTTTGTCCTGTGAAGTATATCGTACAGAACCAAATTCCAACAAATTAACCAGTTTGTGTGATCACAAAAGATCAAGATAAGAAGACAACTAGATGAAGAGCAATATGCAGTTAACATTAAAGATAAAGCCCACTGAGTTGATGGATTACTACATAACTTACCATCATAACCATCCAAGATGCATGGATTGCCAGAATCTTCAGACACTTTCAACATTTCCACTCGAGCTGCTAGCAAGCCATAGTGCAGATAACTGCATACAAAATTTAACATATCAATCAAACTATAAGATCTTTGGCTCCCCTCCAGTAGGCTTATCCTAAAATCAAAACAAAGCAAAGGATGTGAAGGAACCTGTGCACGTAGAGATAATAATCAGTTCCCTTCAGATGCATTTTATTAACATAGCTATCCTCCCCATCTGTTACCCTAGAAGCACTTGCTGCATCTTTCTTCGAAATAGCATATGCCATCTGAACAGATCCTCCACCGAGATCAACTACTCCAACAGTACCTGAATAGTGCTTCCCCAGATTACCCAATAGATAGTTTATAGTCACCTGCAATTTAAAATGCAGTTAAAGAAAGACTTAAGCATAGCAATTTTTAGTCTTCAAATGGGGCTTGTTAAGCCCTACTGTTATTTGATAACTATTAGGCAATCCCGTGCCAATAACATCAAAACATAAGCGTTCCTTCCTGCCTCTTGGAGAAAGGAACTAGCCCTATTGAGAATTCAAGGGTAAGTTTGCTAGTACAGTGCAACATAGTTTGATTCCCTAGAAATTTGGTGAATTTCTACTCTCTACTCTGTAGTTGTTGCCATGCTTTAGAAAGGACTTGAGCATAATAACTAGGACTCGAGCACAATAACTAAGATAGCTAGAAGGACCTACCTTCCACTCAAAAGTTAAACTTCTCTATTCTTGTTCTTCTAATGTTTTCTGTTTCTATTTGTATAACTTTCAACAGGGATGCATTGCTAAATTAGATTCATAGAGAAGTCTCCTTCCAACTTCAGCACATTAAGCATCATCTGGGAAGAATGCTGCTTCATATAAATTAATGGTTGATATGTTCCTGGAATGGATGGTTTTAGCAATCAGGTGGGCCCAAATTGAATAATGAGGTATAAGCATAAGTTGTAGTCGTGGATAACCTTGAATAGGAATCATTGAGGTCAAAATACCTAGCAAAAGTATGCGACCTTTTGTAACAATATTCACAAAGCTATAGAAGCCAAATGCCGCCAATATAACGCCTACAATTTGGACCCAAAAATACAATCTGTTTACAATTCTAATCCAGGTTCATAAAAATATTACAAGAGATTAACAAGATTGCGCTAACCTGGTGGTCATCTTTAAACATTCCCAAAATGTATTATAACAATTAATTAATAGTCCATCAACATCTATTTTGAAACAGGGGCACAACCATACAATTATTCTTCTACAAGATATGTACTGTTAGAACTAATTATCCCAAACTCAAGCCATGTATATTTATTGATATTTCAATAGCTATCACATTAATTACCCTTGCTTATGAACAGATGAAATAGTGTTAATAAAATAAATTGGAAATTATTCACAGTTCAGAAACTTTAACAGGTCACACTACAAATTTAGGGCTCAAACTACAACATAAACATAACATACCCACTGATAAGAGCCTTCTTGAGAGCCATCCAGAACAGTAACCCCATTTGCATCAGATTTCAGCGTGCTTCTATCTCTCAGAAGATCCCTAACCTTACAGGAAGAAAATCAAATGGCTATCAGAGTAGATTGTTAAAATAAATACGTGGGGGGTGGGTCAGACTTACTGCTTGCAAAATTCTATCAGATGCATCACCTTCCAATGCCCTCAGGCCAGCAGTAGCCTAAACAAAAAAGAAAAAACATAAATAATTTTGGCGGTTAAGCAAATGCCCACACACAATAAATTAGTAGATGTGTGTTAGGCCTCCTATCACTAAGGTCTATTCTAGAAGGGGAAAGGGAAGGGTAATTGAGTAAGTGACCATGTTCTGTTATGGTCAGGGGCTGGGGATTGTTACGTGCATGTGGGAGGGGAGTGAGTAGAGAGTTTGTTATAGCTGACGTAAGAAGTTAGTTAATATAAATACTGTAATGATTGAGAGGAGGAGTAGACAATTACTAAGAGGATACTGTGAGCCTTAGGCTGGAGAGAGGAGCACTCTCGAAGTTGGCTGCATACTACTTGTTATTTGACAGAAATTGTCAATACACTTAATAAAATTCAGTAAGAAAATCTCTCAGATTCCGAGAGTTCTTTCAATGTGTAACTAAAAGTTCATCTGAATGTACCCACCCCAACTCTGACAGGTGTCCTCCGTCGCAGTTCTTTGGGCACCACGCTTTCAGCCTTATCAAGAAGGGAAACAAGCGAGCCTGCTGCAGCTTGTGGATTCTTTGCATACGCACTAAGACCTGGTTTAATCTTTTATCAAACAATACCAGAGCAAATTAACAATCCGAACGATTTGGACAACAAAACACCGAACCTGATGCAGTTATCTAAGCACAAGGTAAAAGAAAATACTAATTTGTCAGCATTTGTAAATGGATCTAATCCTTCATGCCTTTTCCTACTTGCATTGTTCATTTCAAGAAAATACAAAAGGAACCAAGTCTCATATATTAATTTAAATTCCATTTTCCAGATCAACAAAATGCAAACGCACATATTCAACCAGAAGAAAAAAAATATGCGATCACACAAATTCAAAAGCCCAATTCCAAATCACAAAATAATTATAACAATAATAAAAAAAACAACCTGGACGAAAAGCTCGAGATCCCTGCCGATGTGGACGAGATCCATATTATGATCGAAGCAAAACACATGCACTCTACTCCCCGAACTTCCCGCATCGAAAATTACAGCATAATTTTTAGAACCTCTCAAAGTCGGCGACATCTTACGATTATTGATCTCATACTCCTCTAACACGGCCTCCGACGGAGACCGGGAGGGCATTACAAATAAAACGAGCCCCATAAGAAGTACCGGGACGGAGATCACTAGAAGGACGCTCCGGTACCGGCGGATCTTGTCGGACAAAGATTCGTGGCGAGGAGGAGGAGGGCGTTTGAGCATCTTGTCGGAGTTGTTGTTGTTGGTGGTGCCGGATTCGAGAAGCTCGGCGGAGGAAGGAGAACGGTAACGGATCTGGCCGTTGACGGAGGAGGAGGCCGACGATGCCTTCAAGGACTGCGCTGGTTCCTCTGGTGGATCCAGCTCTCCTTGTTTTTTATTTTATTTTTAAAAAAATAAAACAAAATTGCTCTCTTTATTTCATAGAAAGAGAAAAGAATAATCAGAAAGCGAAACCTTATATAGATGACATTGAAAGAATTGATGATGAGCAGCAATGGAGACGATTGATACACGTATTTATGTGAATGCGAGATTTTGGTGGAAACGTATTTGTTGGTGTTCGCTAAGTCTTCTTGTTTTTCCACAATTTAATTTTCCTTGCGTTGCTCTTTTCTTTCCTCGCTGTCATGACTCATGAAAAGGTGCATGAATTTGATGTAGTTTGGGGATTAGTCTAAACTTTAAACAAATGCGATGTTTTAGCCAATATGATATTAATATAGAGTTGCTTTGCTTGTGAACCCAACATTGACAGAGTTGATTGTATTGTATGATCAGTAGTTCTCAAAATCAAGAAGATATCCAAATTTCTTTTTTAATAAGAGCATTAGGAAAGGAATTGGTATTTTTTTTTCATATGATGGTAGTTAGGACAAACAAACTAGCTACACTTTCAAGGTTTGTTGATTGCAAAAACATAGAGACAAAGCCACCTCAAGTGTGCCTTAGGGATCACTACTCTGCAGACTACACCTTCAGAATGCCTCTTTTATCTTTCTAGAGGATATGTCGAGAGTCTACCTCCCTAGACTAGTCTTAGTAATTTGTCTCGTGTTTTCTTTCCTTTTATTAAAAAAAAAAGCCACCCCAAGTTTTCTTGTCGGCGGTTTTATTTTGTATTTGATCATTTCACCACACAAGCAATGGGGGAAATAAATAGACAGTTAGTGAAAAGGCCCATGGAAGTTGCTTTATTACAGTTAAGAACCAAACCGACCAATACAATTTGCTGCTAGCAGCCTAGCAATGGAATGGATTTGGAGGGTACTTCAGATCAGGCCTTCTTCTGTTTGGGCTTGGGTGGTGGGAAAATCATGCGGAAGAGCCTAGCCGCAAACACCGCCCCTATGAAGGGGCAGATCCAGTAAACATAAAACTGCTCCCAAGTGTTGTGCCAATTGTTCACATACGCCCACCCGAATGCCTGCAGAGTCACACACACACAACGCAAACGCATGACTCTCTTAATCTTCATAAAACTTCATCAACGAAGCAAGTTAGCTTGACCAACATGAAACACATAAAAGCTATTCACCATGGGATTCCAACTTCTTTCTTTTTTCAGGAATCCAAAATCATGAATACCCAACACTTGCTCATCTGCTATAACCCCTAACCTGCTGTCGAACCTAATCATAGCTCTCTTTTAAGTTTTCATCAAATACTTTTTGGACATCCACAAGCCACTCCCACTAAAAAGTTTTTGATGCTCTTGTCGAAATAATAGACATTTACTTCAAAGGTTCGAACTTTTGGGAATGAGGGGTTTGTGACCTCTAAAAGGTTCGAACTTCACCCTATGTCTTGTCATTTAGAAACCAAAAACAATAATAATATGCACGTTCACACGCAAATATGTATAAACATATTAGAGCCCCTTCCCTCACCTCCCTAAATTGCTTGTCTACAAAGTCAATCAGAGCCAGGGAAAAAGAAAGACAATTCAGGAATTTATTAAGTCAATCTGATAGAATGGAGCATATCATGATTCTTACCGGTAATGCATATTCCCAATAAGCATAATATATTCCACATAAACCAAATATATAGTTCCATCAAATTGGTGCTAATGAAGGAATTCCAGATATACACCAAAACATAAACAGGAACCAGAAAACAGTTTGAACACAAAGGATCGACAAAACTGACCAGAAGAAGAATACAGATATCTAAACAGGTGACGACTGTTATTAAAGAGTTGGGTTTGAAGAGAAATTGGATGAGACGTAAGTGAGAACACATATAATTAGAGATATCATATTTCAACTCAAATTCTTAAGAGTATGTATTATGAGTTATAATTTTATACACAACTTATTTCATCCTTGTCTTTTCTTAATGTTGGACAACTTCATTTGTAAATTTTATCTCTCCTTCATAAGTGACCTCATCAACATCAGAGTAACTTCTTATTAGTCTATAGCTAACGCAAAACTATTTGATTCACTCAACAAATTATCATTCATTAGATCCAAATTCATAATTTCTACTCATCGGACTTTGTCAACGTAATTATGATACTAATGATAGAAATTAATGATAATCAAGATAAAATAAAATGTCAGAATTAATTTATTTATAAGAAAACACAATTTTCACGTGAATAATATTATCCAAATAATTAACACGTATGTATCACACAACTAAATACTTTCATGTTTTGATACCATGAAGGGCTCTGTGGGGTTTTAAGGAGAAACTGGATCAAGTCCAAGCAAAGACATATAATTAATGACACTATATTTCAATACAATACCTTAAAACTGTAAATTATAAGCTCTATTTTTATATATAGCCCAATTCATCTTTATATCCTTTTTCAATGTGGAACTATTCTACTAATGAATTTCTAACATCTCTATCACAAGTGATTTCATTCATATCATATTAGTTCCCCTCCTCAACCCTTAACTAATACTGAGTCATTTGAACCACTCATGAATCACTATTTATCGCGCCCAAATCTAACTCTCATACCAATGATAGGAATTAATGATAATCAAGATAAAGTAGGGGGCTGGAACAAATTCATGTATAAGAAAAAACATATTTTTAAATATGAATTATATAACCCAAATAATATAACAAGTATGTATCATTGATCATATAAGTATTTAGACAGAAATACTTACATATAATTCACAGATTAAAAACTCATTTTGAAACAACTTATTGATAAGTTTTCCATCTCCTCAAGAAGACATCTTGTATCTTTCTCCAAAGTATAAATATTTTTCTATGGTGTTCTTAACTTCTCTAATAGCAATGTTATGAATATATGAGTACATGAGTGAAAGATGTTAGGAGCTCAAAAGCACACACATAGTCAAGACTGAAGACAGAGATGACTGAAAATACGAAGATGCAGAGAGAGATTGACAACTCACATTGACAGGATTCATGGAGGGCCCAGTGTACTCAGCACCCGCAACAACCACCAAAACAGTGGCAACAGCAATAAGCCATGTCTGAGACAGTGCGTTACGAGGACCCTTAAGGAGAATCACAAGAACTGCAAAGGTAATTAAGAAGGTCAAAATGCCTTCCGCAATAGCTCCAGTTTGCAAGTCAACTTTCAGAGTAGGTCCAGCAAGCATGTGTTTATATTGTGGTGGCATAACCTCCATTATAGCCAACACACCACCCACAGCACCTGCTGCCTGTCAAAAAGACAGTCCATGCTCCACGTTATTCGCTCACATTCTAACATCTTTTGCTCTAATAAAGTTTTTATTTCACAAAGTTTAAAGCACAGAATTTATTCATCCCCCTTAAAGGGTATTGGTATTTCTTCTCAAAGTCTTGTCGAATTAAATGGTGAATTCAAAAGAGATGGTGATGGAGTAAAAGTAAGTAAAGTCCAGTCAAATCCTTTGATCCTCTTTCATAACAAACCAAAATATTCCAAATCCATAAAGGTGATCCAGTCAAAAGGACCCATCCGATGACCAATCAATCAAAACGCACGTCATTGATCTTCACAACTTTAGCCGATTCGATTAGGATATCAACGCATTTACAAACACCAAAAGAGAAGAAAGCATAAGCATCCAAGTACAGGTATATAAAGGGGCGTGCATATATGTATACCTGAGCAGGAAATCTAAGTGCCATGGAGAAGAGACTATCTCCACCAATTCCAGCAGCATAGAAGGCAGCATTACCGGTGGGATTGAAGCTTGCCCCACCCAAGGCCTCGGCGATCAGATTAAACAAGAAAACAGACAAAAAAATAAGAAGGGTAGTCACAACCAAAGGAGCCCAAACCAGTTTCTGAATCCCAAGCGCAGTGACTATCAGGTGAGTGAACAGCCCAAACATGGAAGTGATAAACACCCATATAAAAGTCATCAGTGTATCACCAATCGCCGCCTTTAGCGCTCCCATTCCTGCTCATACGGACTTCCCACCACTTTTCTGCGAGAACCCTTCTGTAATAGCCAATTATGCTATTACAAAATAACCCGAAAAATCAAGGCAGCAAGCAATTGCGTTTCCTAGAAAGATGGTGTATTTTGTGTGCAGTGCTCGAACGTAAGATTTTTACTGGAATTGGGTGTCAAAGACTGAAACTTTGGGATTGGATATACACAGACACAGACAATGGAGTTATTTGCCTAACTCAGGAGAGAGTTAGTTGCTGCGGCGGTGGTAGAAGTGAAGAAGAGTTGGGGAATAATTTTTGCTGCCACTTGCCAGTTGCCACCAAATATTTGACCAAACTTGTTGCTTCGGTAGTTAGTTCATGTTTTTGTATGTTTGTTGGTGTGTCGTGGGTTACATTCCACTTGGACTCTACACTCCTCTCTCTCACTGTCTATTTTAGATATTCCATCACAGCCTAATTCAGGGGTTATTTGTTTCTGTTTCTTTTTTTTCATTTTTTGTTATCCTTTTTTTTTTAATAGGTAAGTAAAACGTGTTTGACTTATTTTGTTGCAATTTTTTGTTTCTTAAAATAAAAAACTATAACGATTTTACAGAAATTAGAAAATATTGTTTCTCTGAATTTTGACAACATGTTTTCTTTGACATATCCTTA
>JANIHZ010000002.1:16124383-16151071 GCA_027478365.1 Erythroxylum rufum | reverse complement strand
TATATGAAGAATTTTATTTTTTGTATTATTGTAATTTTTAATTTTAGCTTTTATTCTCGCATTATAAAGAACAAATAGATTGGACCAGAGATGAAACTAATGGGCCCTAACAGAGTATTGAATTCAGATTGAGCTAACGGCAGTGGGTGGAGAAAATATAGCCGTTGGGAGCCTGCAACGGCTACTTTAGCTCTCTAACAGGGGAATTTTAGCATCCTTTTTAATAAAGTGTTCCCTTTAAATCACTCTTCAATTCCAACTTGATAAGGACACACACTCAAACTGCAGCTGCGGATTTCCATATCAAAAACACAAGATCATCATCTACTTTCCATCTTCAAATACTACATTCCCATTACGAAACCCCCTTGCTCACTTCATCTCCTTATTTCCATATCTTACCTCTTCCAACCTGTTGCTGCTTTTGTTGTGCTGTCATCTCTACTGAAGTAATTTTATACAGCTGCCACAGAGGTTCCCTCCTCCTTCTCTTTTAGTTACCATTTCTTTTTACATTGTGTTCTGCTTGTGATTTGAAGATGGATTCTCTCTCTTTTTATTTTTCCTTAATTATTCTTGGTTTTCAATTTGGTTGTATTTGTAAGCTAAATTAATAAAAGTAACTTATGTAAATAGCAGAGGTGAAGTGAACATATTCATCAATTTCATTTTCGGTTCCCTTTGCTGCTCAAAGTTAATATTAAAGTAACATTTTGCAAATTTGGATCCATCCCAGATAGATTTTCAGTTATCTTCGATCCATTGACAATTTAAGTTCTGCAATCCAAACTCATAAACAAAGCTGAGATTTTATTCTGAAAAACTTTTGATTCTGCGCACAATATATGTTGTGTCTTGTTTGCATCAAAACTGGGACTGATTGGCCATGTTTCTTTTACTCAGGTTTCATCACACAGATTGTAAAGATGAATGACTTGATGACCAAATCGTTCATGAGCTATGTGGATCTAAAGAAAGAGGCCATGAGAGATCTTGAAGCTGGTCCAGACCCTGATCTAGAGATGGCAAATGCATCAAATACAATCGACCAGAACCTTGGCATGTTCCTTGAGGAAGCTGAGCATGTCAAGAAAGAAATGGGATCCATCCGGGAAATCCTTGAGAGGCTCCAAGAGTCCAATGAGGAGAGCAAATCCCTGCACAAACCTGAGGCCTTGAAAACACTGCGCATCAAAATCAACGCAGACATTGTTACTGTCCTCAAAAAGGTAAGAGCTATCAGATCTCAGCTTGAAGAAATGGATCGTGCCAACGCGGCTAACAGGCGCCTCTCAGGGTTCAAAGAAGGAACCCCGATATACCGAACAAGGGTTGCTGTCACCAATGGTCTGCGCAAGAAGTTGAAGGAGCTTATGATGGATTTCCAAGGTCTGAGGCAGAAAATGATGACTGAGTACAAAGAAACTGTTGGGAGGAGATACTTCACAGTGACTGGTGAGTACCCGGATGAAGAAATAATTGATAAGATAATCTCCGATGGCAGTGGTGGTGAGGAGTTCTTGAAACGAGCAATTCAGGAACACGGGAAAGGAAAGGTGTTGGAGACGGTGGTGGAGATTCAGGATAGGCATGATGCTGCAAAAGAGATCGAGAAGAGCTTGTTGGAGTTGCATCAGGTGTTTCTGGACATGGCTGTTATGGTGGAGGCACAAGGAGAGCAGCTGGATGATATTGAACACCATGTGTTGAATGCTAATCACTATGTCAAAGACGGTACCAAAGAGCTCAAGAGTGCGAAAGAGTATCAAAGAAGCAGCAGGAAATGCATGTGTATTGGGATAATTCTTCTGCTTTTGATCATTCTTGTGATTGTTATACCTATTGCTACCAGTTTCAGTCACTCTTGAATGAGGGGTCCGATGGAGGATTTAATGCCCTGTTATTCCTTCTGCTTTTCTGTTTGTGTTTCTATTATTAATTCATTCAGTCCTTGTTTTGGGACTTTATTTGTTCATGTAAGGAGCATTTTATGTAACCTGTGTATGAGGTTAGAATCGTACACAACAAATTCTGCTGGGATAAATTGAACATTATGTTGCATATGAAATGGTTTATGAAATATAAGGTGAAAGTATATGCCACTCTTGTTCGTTTTCTCAAATTAGCTTAATTGAACCCTAACATAAGATGTCGGCTTCGTTTTGGTATGACAATTAGATATTTATAATGATCAAGCTGTATAAGCCATGTTGACTAGGCTCGGGTTGTGGATTTCTTAACCTGATTAGGAGAGACAAAACGATGTTATTTTTTTATTTTTTAAAAAAATTAAACCGGGCTGAGATTGTTTGACCTATGGCTTGTCCCGATTGGACCACGGACCAGCCCGGGGCCAATGTCATGGGTCCAGCTAGGCCCATTGCCATACCTAATTCTAGTTCAAGTCAAGGTGAATAGCATGCTTGAGACACTTTCTCTATAAACAAAACACTTGCATTCTATGTGGAATGGTAACTGAAAATTTGTATGTAGCTTCTTAACTAATGTGGAGTGTTTTTTGGAGATTATTATACTGTGGTTGTTAGACAATTATAGGTTAATTTCAAATGGAGATCTTCCTGCTTACCTTATTGCTCTAGCTTCCTATCTACGTATAGTTTGAAACGAGAGAAATTCTAGACGGGAACCAAACAAGTTAGGCAAGTTGTGTAACAACCCAGATCACCCACTTACAAATATTGTCCGCTTTGGCGCCTTGACCCAGCCAAGCCCTCACGGTTTTGCTTTTCCCGAGAATTTTTCAGGAGGTCACCCATCCTAGAACTACTCTTGCCCAAGTACCTTTAACCTCGGAATTCCGATAGGATCCGGTGCATTAGGCCTTGGAAAACGAGTATGTAAGGGAGGGGTATTCGTACCCTTATAAGACGTACTTCGTTCTCCTTCTCCAACCGATGTGATTACTCGCCCGACCTACATAAATACACAACCAAGTCTCTAGACTGGCTTTACTAAATACCTCATACCCTACTCCCTGGGTAGGTAGGGCAAGCACTGGTACTGAAGTCAATCACTTCTTCAGCTCCTGGAAACTTGCCTTGCATTTGTCATCCCACTGAAATTTTAGTCCCTTCCAGGTAAGCCTCGACAAAGGAGTTGCAAGCACGGAAAAATCCTCAACAAACCTCCGATAATAACTAGCTAATCCCAGAAAGCTGTGGACTTCTGTCACATTCTTAGGCTGTTCTCATTCAAGTATAGCTTCTACTTTCTTTGAATCTATAAAAAAATACCTTCCCCTGGTACTACATGCCCAAGGAACCCTATCTCCTTCAGCCAAAATTCACACTTTGAGAACTTCTCTTACAACTGTCTTTCACGAAGTATTTGTAGCATAATCCGAAGATGTCTAGCATGCTCCTCTCCCTCCTTATATAGATCAGTTTATCATAATGGGCCAAGACCTAAAGTGGACAATATCTGTAAGCAGGTGATCTAGGCTGTTACAAGTGGTATCAGATCTAGTACCCGAACCATTGTGCCAGCTAGGCTAGATCCCAAAAAGAGAGCTGGGCCCTAAGGAGGTGAAAAGTGTGAGATCCCATATCGGTTGGAGAAGAGAACGAAGTACGCCTTATAAAGGTATGGATACCTCTCCCTTACAGACGCGTTCTCCCTAGCGAGTGTGCGGGACGAACAAAACCTTGATGGCTAGGCCAAAAGAGGACAATATCTGGATGAGTGGGTGGTGATACTAAATGTCAACTCAACCGTGAAAGACGCGTTTTTCATGACCTAATGCACCGGATCCCATCAGAACTCCGAGGTTAAATGTGCTTGGGTGAGAGTAGTTCTAGGATAGGTGACCTCCTGGGAAGGACTCGGGAAAAGCAAAACCATGAGGGCTTGACTGGGTCAAGGCCCCAAGCGGACAATATCTATATGCGGGTGATTTGGGATGTTACAAGTTGAGCTTCTACTAAATTTGAAAGAAGTTATGAAAGCTTGTAAGCCTTAACATATAAGTGAAAACACAATCAAAAGAAGATTTATAGTGATTATAATACAACTAATAATCTTATCTAATATTATTTGTAAAGATTAAATTGTTGAGATACAAATATCAAATACTATCGACCCCTTAAGCTCGTAATGGTTTGCAATCGTGGGCTTATGAGGCGTTTGTTGATAATGGATACTAGGTTCCGAATTGGTATAATAAGGTGTTGACAAATTTATGAGTTGGTTTCAGTTGGTGTGTTGAGTTGTTCTGAATTTTTGTATGTGCAAACTAGTGTAGTCTATTCTGACCTAAAAAATGCCTAGATGTTGAAAGAATTACACCTTATGTATGTGCAGACTAGTGTAGTGTGTTCTGACCCAAAAAATGCCTAGATGTTGAAAGAATTGGGTGTAGGCTCTGATACCATAAAAAAGTTATGAAAGATGTATCTTGTTTTTCATTATTTTTGTGAAAAGCTTATAAACCTTAATATACAAATGAAAACACAATCAGAAGAAGATTTATAGTAAATTATATGCAAAGATTAAATGGTTGAGGTATATATATCAAATGTTATCAAAATTAAGCCTAACTAGCATTTGAGGGTAACTAGGTCTTTATAATCTTAAGCAACTTCAACAATCAGGACTATATTCATATAACTCCATACGCTAAAGCTTACAGATGCAGAGATCAATGAAGGTAGAAATAGTCCACGTTTTGCATTTAAATGGGTTATCTTTAATGCATGCATATCCCCAACAAGTTTCAAATATGAAGCTACCTTTTTTATTTTATTTTTTTATTACATTAGATATCCCAGCTTAGCCGGACTAATCCTAAGCCCCTAAAGGAGGTAAATCTCTGCCACAGCCCTAGAGGAGGTAAATCTAGAACTCCAAGATCTTTCAAGTTCCTACGTAGCCTGTAAACTTCTGCGCACAAGGAGTTGTCACATACTTGATTGGTCAACTGCTGATTGATTGCTGACCCTACTCAACATCAAGTTCCCAGCAACCCCCGGGTTCCCTAATAGCTTCAACTCCTACACTGCGGCTAGAAGCGAGGCGTCCGTAATTGATCCGATCAAGGAGCTTAGCCATAGGGCTAGAGGATCATCAACAGGGAATATTTCCCATTTCCCCTCCTTTTACATGACTCGAACTCAAGACCTCCTGTGAGACAGAGCCTCAAGTGAGGAGTTTACACCATTTAGGCCATTCTTTGCTGTTTCTATGGGGTCGCTAGATTTTCTAGAAATAGAACTCATATATCTAAATGTAGCTTACTTCTCTTTGGATTATGACTGTGAGGTTGATAGCTAAAAGATGTTCTCCCAATGAGTTAAGCTAGGATGATATTTACATTAGAAGTCTTGTATGCATTACACGTATAAGGGGCTCTTCCATACACATGTTTAGTTATTAAGTCTCCCAGTATATCTAATATAATGTATTAAACCATGCTGATAGGTGTATATCTCTAATTATTTTGCTTCATTATCAATGACGAATTTTTAATTTAAAAAAGAAATGGTTTATAATTAATATAAATTGAAATTAAGGACTTTTTAAGAGTTAAAATGGTTTTCTCTTTAATAAATGAAAATATAGAATTTATATGGTTGATTTACATTCACAAATATGGATCTTTGTATTAAAACGATATAAAAGTGCAGAGGATGACATATTTTACCAAATATATAGAAGCACATAAGATTTTGAGTCGAATTATAATCCCAGTTGAGCCAGTATAAAGTTTAAGGCATATCTTACAATTCAAGTTGTATAAACATTTATTAAGTCCAAGTTATGCTTTAACTTTTTTTATCTATTAGGTTGTTAGTTGTGACCATCTTCTGTATGAAAGATACCTTATTCTTAAAGGTATATCTAATGAAGTCTAGTATGATAGACATGATTTTAACAGTAAATGATAGAGTTTTGCACATTCACACTACAACTATCAATAAGACTATGCATTTATATATCTTCTTTAACCCTTTCCATCAATGAAATGTATTATGCTTTTATTATAGAAAAACCAATTGTAAACTAAAGTATCACTTTCCAAATGATTGCACAACCAAATAGGGTAAAGATTAATATATCAACGATTGCATTATCAAGAGATCTTTGTCATAATGAGGATCAGTATAACCAATAATACCATCACTAGAATCACTAGAATCATAATCCAAACGAATATTACTCGTAACTTTCAAGTATCGTATAATTCACTTAAAGAATTTCCAGTGGCCTTTCTCAGGATTACTCATAAACATGTTTCCCTCACTAGCAACATGTGCTAAATCTGGTCTTGTACATATTAAGATATACATCAAACTCTTATATGCACTTAAGTAAAAAACTTATTTCATGTAATCTTTCTTTGCATCTAAATTGATAATATGTTGGCATCAAGCTTGGACTAATCCATTCAAAAAAACTACGACACTTGTTAAATATATTTTTATTACAATAAGTATAATAAGTTTGCTCTTTTGTCCTTTCAAATCTCCTTATCCAAAATTTTCTTGGTTGCACTCAAATCTTTTATCTTAAACTCATTGTTAACAAAGTATTTATATTATTAATTTTAGCTTTATTATTATCTACAGTTAATATGTCATTGACATATAACAACAAATAGATATATGAACCTTTAGAAACCTTTAAAAAGTAAATTCATTTATCAAACGAAGTTATGAATACAACTATAAGAAACTATAAATACATCAAATCTCTTATACTACTGTCTCGATAATTGTTTCGACCCATATAAGGATTTATTCAATAAACAAATATTGTCCTTCTTCTTAAAGTTAAGAAAACCACCCTCTGACAAACTTTGTGATTTTAAATTCACATGCAAAAGTATGGTTTTTACATCAAATTGCTCTAACTCTAGTGTAAATGCAATTACTATTATTAAAAGAACTTGTATGGTCTTATACTTCACAACTTATGAGAATACCTCATGATAATCTATTCCTTCTATTGAAATAATGGAGGTTTAAATTGATGCTTTGATGATAGAAAATATAAGTACTACTAGTAATTTTATTATTTTGATGAGAAGAAATATGAGAACAAGATGTAGTTATAAGCTTAAAAAGACAATTTATGTATCTGATAAAAGAAGAGATTAAGTTTGTAACTTATAAAGTGAAGACCAAGTTAAGAACAAAGAATATCGAGAGTCATTCTTTAAATTTTAATGTTTTAAAGGCCCACCATGCATAAACATTTCATATCAATTTATTGTATGAATCTTTTCATTCATCAAGAGGCATCGAAGCTTTTGGTTTTGATTAAAAAAATCCTCTTAATCTTTCAAGAACTCTTTATGGAATATTTTAGGAAGTGCTTAAATCATAATTGCATTAAACAAATTAAATTTAAGCATTTGAAGTTATTAAAATCATATCTTTTGGGGGATTAATCAACCTATATGGGTTAATGGTTGACCTATATAAGTTAAATTATCAAATTTGATATATTGAGAGTTTGTAGTAATATTGGTTTATGTATTAGTAGACTAACATATCATATTGGTTGACCAATATGCCTCCCAATTGATCATTATCTCAACGACTAGTGAATCTGTACATCAATGCACACTGGTTGACCAATATGCTATATTAGTAAGTGCTCTACAATTAGTCATTGTAAGAACTAATTTTTGGTTCTAACTACTAGTAAGGATCCCAAAACTTTATAAATATATGTTTTCTAATTAGTTTTAGCATTAAGAAGTACTTAGATGTGTTTTACACATATTTCTAAGTGTTTTTTATCATTTGAGCATCATTATCTCATATTTATGTTAGTAAGCCTTTTTGAAGTCATCAAGTGATAATATAAGGTATTTTAAGTTGTAAGATTTATTTTAAGGCATGATATTATTGTATTTGAGGATAATTTAAGCGAGATTGAGGTTCCTCTTCACTTTGGAATAAGATTGTAAAACAGTTCCTCTTTGTCGAGAAAAATTTATCCAAAGGTTATTCTTCACCTTAGAAGAACAATTATAGTGTAATTATAAGAAGTGTCCTAGGAGTGGACGTAGTAGAACTACTATATGTTGGTTTGCATTATTTCTTCCATTTTCTTTTTAAATTAGTGTTCAATTGTCTGATTGATTTACATTAAACAATTCCCTTTATTCTTATATATACTAGTTATTGTTAATTAAGTACATTGGTTATAAAAATTATCAAAAATCTTAAACATCCAATTCACCTCCCCTTTTGGGTGCTATTATGGACTAACACCCTCCTTTTGTAAAACATCATGTGCCACTATTCATGCCTTGAACTTAACTGAATTCATTTTAGGAATACTTTCCTTCTTCTTAAAGATTCATTTGTATCCTATTGGCTTTACACCCTTTGTTAATGGTGTAAGTTCTCATGTCTCATTTTTATACAAATACTACATCACATTATTCATGGAAATTATCCATACTAACATCTCCTTATTCATGGAAATTATCCATACTGATGCTTCTTTAAAATCCATTACCTCTCTATAATTCTATGGTTCTTTACAGTCTATAGACTTTGCTTCTTCTGCTTTTTCTTTTTTCTACTATACTTTGCAATTATTCCCTCTATATATTCATTAATTGATTTTTAACTATCTTGTTTGGAATTTCAATTTAAAACTCTACCTTCTAGTTAACATCATGATATTTTTTACTTACAAGATCATCAAGCTCATCCCTTTAGTCAAACATAATAGATTCCTGAAATATAATATTTCTACCAATAATAAATTTTGAAGTTATATCCTTTTTAGTACACCACAATTTATATTCCAAATTAATTTGTAAATTCCTACAATTAACAAACATAATATATGGAAGTAGGATTTGATCTCATGAGAAATTTGATTCGCCAATCGTTATGAAAGAAAATAATTAATACAGGAGATTATGAAATCTTGTATTAAGAAAAGTAAAGACAATAATAACATGAAGCTATTTAATAAACTAGACCTTGATTTACAGTTGCTTCCACCCTTTGGAACTACAATTGATCATTGATACAAAAATAATTATTTTATTAATCATATATTCAATGTGATACTAAATATCCATCTTTTCTTAAGATTAATTGATCAAAAACACATAATTTAGTTAACCTTTATTGTTTAACAACCTTAGATACGATCCAAAATTTAATTAAATAATAGCTTCAAGAAAAGGAAGACCATTGAAGCAAAATAACACAACATCCGCAATTGTATTTAATCTGGTTGAACACTTTTTCTAAGAGTAATAATTTCTAATGTAACAAATTAGAACTTATAATTGCTACAAATGATTAAATAAATTGAACTTTTATGTATTCAATACTTAATCTAGCAAATGATCATTCTAATTAATATTATAATTATGCACATTAGAAATTAATAAAAATAGTCATAAAAACAAAGCACAAAAAAGACAATTTAATATATGAATAAATGAATTACTGCCATTGTAAGACCTAAATGCCTCCTAATCTTCAAGGTTCCAAAAAGAGATTCCACTTCCTTTAACCAAGAATAAAATAATTAGTCAACTGTGGCCATTTTTACCATTAGAAACTAAAGAGAATCTATTATAATATCTACTAGAGACAGAAGAAAATAAGAAGACTTTGAGAAGTTGAAAAATGTAGTTGGAAGATGGGATGACCCACTCTAACTTCTTAGCTCTATTTATAGCCACTTGACTTTATGTGGAGATCTTATTATTGTGATTCTTTGGATCTTTCTCGCTATAACTTCATTAATTTCCACGTAGTTTTGATTAAGATAAGTATTTCAACAACTTTAAATACATATTTCTTTTGCATATGTAAAGTCTAGAACTTGCAATGCCTACTGGACGTGCCCACGCTCAAGATCACACCATATTTCTTTTCAGATTTTAATAATTTGATCCAAATCTACAAAATAAAATATTTTGTTAACTCAAATCTTCTTAATTCACCCTCGATCATTGTTGAGACTCTTCCTCCATTTAAAATTTTAAAATTGGATTGAAGCTTAATCCTTTTTCCGATAAAAAACATACTTAAAGCTTATCTTGTAAAAATAGACAAAATATTAATTTTGAACATATTAAGATAACAAAATATGAAAAATTTTGAATGCTAAAAATAAGGCAAAATTATGACACATCAAATTCCCTTATACCTAATTCTTACTTTTCCCTAAGCAATTTAAAAATAAGATAGCCAAATAGTTTTTATCAAACTACTTCTCATAAGGTCAAACCATATACACTCCTTAAAACTTAGACCAAAAAATAGTTAAGCATCAAAACACATCAAAGTTGATTTTCACCAAAAATATGAGTGAAGACAATTAAAGGCAATCTCAATCAAAGTATGCCCAAGCCTTGGTGAATTTTCTCACGATGTTCATTGTTTCACATAAGTGTTTAGGTTCATGCATTTACTCTCAAACTCTTGTCACAAGGAATATATTACGATAAACTTACACATATACCAAATATCTCTCACTATGAACACATGAAGGCATAAATTAAAAGGACTTTTATGAAATGTTTGTAATAAGGTTTAGATTAAAGGTTGAAAAGGGAGAATTATAAGCTAAAACAACACATATTAATAAGACATTCAAAGAAAATGCAGGCTAAAAATGGAATGTCATCAAGTACCCCTCTATTGATGTAAATATACTATGTTGCAATTAATTTTTTTAAATCCTTGATACAAAAGTTAGTAACCATTATATAAAATTAATACTAAATGAGTAAATTGGAAAATAAACTTTAAAGCGAAATCCTTCTCATTCCTTAAATAACTTTATAAATTCCTTATTAGGATGTGTGGTTAAGTGATAGGATGTATGCTAGGTTAAGTTTGTGATGTAGGTTTAGCTAAAAAATAAATAGATTATAATTGGCTTAAATAATTGAACTAAGCATAACTAAGGTGGCTTTTTAAGTTAAATGGTTTAAACAAGTAGGGCCTTTATCATATTCAATTCTTATGTAATTACAGCAATTCAAGTTGGTTTAATGCAAAATCTAGAGGAATCCAAATGACAAAGAAGCATTCATTAAAGAAAAATGGATATACATAAGATGTTTCTATACTTGAAGGCTTACGTACTCATAGGTTTTAACTTATCAACCTTTGTCTTGATCAACCTTTGTCTTGATCAATTTAGGTCTCATTTTTCATATATAAACTAATTCATTCAGAACAGTTTGGTGAAAACCTCTTTAGAAAATACTACTTAATTAATTTCCAAAAGCATTACATAGAAATAAAAATTTAAAGGAGAATGTTCATGAGTCAAAAGTACACAAAATTAAAAAAAGCATCCCACTTCTAAACATATCTAAAATATTGTCCTCAATGTTTAAATTAAAACACAAAAATGGGAAGTAAAAGATGATATAAGAAGAGACTATCGTATTTTTCTTTGTGTTTGGGGTTGTGAAGAAGAATAGGAAACTTATGGAGAAGATGGAAAAAAGGGACTTGAACCATTAGTATAAGAAGAAAGTCATCAAATTGTGCACAATAAGTTACAATTTGCTCTCAATCCTTCTTAATCGGACTAAACTAGTTATTTGAATTAAGGAAGAGGAAGCAACATCTTCTTGTGGGTTGGTAGCTAGATGTTTTGTAGCCAAAAGTCTGTTGCATTGGAATGTCTTAGAAGACACTATGGCTAGATCGGGCAGAATAAAATCAAAACTGTCATCGAACTATTGTGTGATGATTCCCATCTTGGCTAAACAATTTAGATCCAAGGGTTCCATCACATAAGCAATATGCGTATTATTACTAAACAAATCAAGTAAATCCAAATTAATGACTAGCTGAGTGATGTATGAACTTAGGATTAAAGTTTTATTTTTCTTTTAAATCACATAAAGAAATTGTGTAATCAACCAATAACCTAAGTTTGCTATAATATTTTGTTCTATACACGATAGAAAGTTAAAGTCAACTTTAACTAATATCCCCACACTATCTCGTCAAGCTGAAAAGTTGTAGGCTAAGAAATGTTGCAAATATTTCAAAACATGTTTTTTTTGATAAAAACTTTTTGAGGAACTTGGGTTATATGATTTTCATCAAAACATTTACTCTATAACTTAACAGGTTGAAAGTCAGAAGAGTAATCAGACTTTGAATTTATAAACAAATCTTTCTTGTAGGGCATTGGCTGATTCCTTACCTAACATATTACCAACTACTATTATTCCACTAAAGCTAGGAAAGCATCTAATGAAAGTGGAAAAATCGTCTGCTAAAGCTAATATCCAAAAATCGTCTTCTGTTTAAGCTGGACGTGTATCCTTCCTCAAAAAAATCAAAAGGTTAATAATCGGTTTTGTCCCTTGGATTTTCCCGCACCTTGCTCATTTTATTTTTATACGATTTAATCAATTCAACTGACTTCCTGCCACCAATGTGGAATCGTAAGCCAAGAAAATGAAATGAAAAAAAAGAAGCGGTGAATAGGAACCTAATCCATTTCGCTATTTAACCTATATGCTTAACGCATGCGAGTTGTACATTATTTTCGGGGAAAATTGACGCTTTGTAAACAAAGGTTGACCCTTCTATGTTGTCTAATCGAAAGGCTGATAGACGAGTGGGCAAGACGGAAATGGGGGTCGTGGTCGTGGGAAAACATGGTTCGACTCCCATAGCCCGGATGTCACAAAAAAGACTGATTCAACGAGATATGCCTATCGAACACAGCTCTCAGATAAACTTGTTTTTTCTTGTAGGTGTAGTAAAGTAAGTAGTCGGACTAATTTTCGGTTCCCGTAACCAAGTTTTTCTTTTTGCATTTTCCTTCCTAGACGAAAATTCAAATCCATTTTTTTTAGAAAACCCCGTATTTTTGGTATAAAGTCAATTTCCTTTCCTAAGTAAGAGTTCAATCGCGCCATTCTTTCATTTTCCTTGTATTTTTTTCCATTTTTTAGAGAAAAATTCCCTATATTGAGGCTCAACACAACTGGAAGCCAAGTCTCGGGCAACTTTCCTCGAAACTGGTTCAATACCTGCGAGAAGCCCAAAACATCAGAATTGGCTCTTTTGGCGGAGTGTCTAGTTTTTTTTTACGGATGTAAACTCTTAGGCCGTAGGAAGAGCATTTTTCTATGTAACATTTCTGAAATCCAAGCAAAGTCATTTCCTGTGCCTTTCAAAGAAAGCAAAGCCGCCTTCCCACTTTGGAAATTTGGTCTCGACTATAAAAACTGATTCATCAGGAAGGTCCGTGTTCAGGGGTCTAGAACTGGATGCGTATCAGTTTAAGTTCCTATTAAAGTTAGTTGTCCCATCTAGCTTGATTCTTGGTTCAATGGTGAGCTTTTTTTCTTTGCTTCTTTGCCTGTACGTCTTTGAACTAAAGATTGAGACTGAGGAGATAAAGGAAGGGGTCATCCATTTCAATTGAAGAATCAAGCATCGAATATGATGGTTTCAAAGGGATTTTTTCAATGTGCATTCCTGGAATAGTGTCTCACGTTGACTTTGAGATCCGATTTTGGGGTATGCTTTCAAAACAGGCGGCTTTCTTTCGCTTCTTTCTAAGAGTCAGAGACCTGCCAGCTAGTCTCTTTACTCAAGATAGAAGTTTGGAATTTGATCTCTCCTTATAGTAAGATTCTCAGGTTTCACCCCGAAAATCCATATTCTAAAAAGCAAATTTTGAAAAAAAATCAAATGGGCAGGCGAGGAGTGAATCCACAAATATTGCCTCAGTTCGGATTGTTCTTTGTAACTCGGGACCATGAAGTTGGAATCGCTAGTAATCACACTTTGAATTTATAAACAAATCTTTCTTGACATCATACTTTTTAAAGAATCACATTGAAATATTGAATACAACAATTTAAAAAGTGAATCCCTTCCTATCATCCAATATTTGATTTAAAAAAATTAAGGTCAAGCTCGTCATTCAACTTAAAGGTTGTATATAACTCTCATGTCAATTCAATAAATGCAGGTAATTACACATTGACATAAGTATGCCAGCCTATTTGATTGACCAAAGTTTCAAATTTTTCTTTGATATTTAATTTATGGATATGAATATACTTACAAGCATAAGTTTTTCATTCACAAAGTTCTTAATACCTTTTTTCATCTTGGAAAGTATTGAAACCTCCTATTTTGAGATTTAACCTGCTGGCCAGTTCTACTTATGGCTTTGAGTGGTTTTAACCAATGGGTTGTGTTGGTGGCACTTACATTTTTTAGGAGGTGGATTCCCATGGTGGTTCTATATACATTGCTGAAATTGCTCCCTTAGCATGTGATTTGGTTCTTCACACGGTTGTTCTGCCTTAAATTAAAGATTCTAGGATTAATGGATATTGATAAGATCTAGTAAAGAAATATTTTTACTATTATTGATTTGGTTATGGCTGCTTATGGAAGATGGTCTCTTATGCTAGTGTTATGAGTAACTGGATTCTTCTACTGGAAAATGGTGCTTTAGTTGTAGTGACTTTTGGGTGGTGGTATGGCTGTTATATATTGTTTGTGAGATATATTGAAGAAATAAGATTTTAGGGTTTTATATATCTAATATGGTCGTTATGTGGCTGAGTCTTAGATTGTGTCCCTTAATTTTCCTCAATATTCACGCAGACATATGATTTTAGAGAACTACATGTTCTTAGGAATAAGGACATGTACAAGTTTATATGGTCTTATCAATTGTTCATAAAATCATGTCCTTTTGCAAATCAACTCCTCTATCTCTATATGTTTACAGACAGTTACATACTATAGGGGACATTAGCGTGTTTAGTACCTATATGGTTATGTACAATTCCACACAAGCGTATCAATTCATGTTTGGGTTTATACAGGCATGCCCATTTTCACACGACCATGTCCTTCTAAACATCTTAAATCCCTTGATTTTCTTTTATGATTTCATTTAAATGCTGCCCCCTTTTAGTTTTGAAGGCAAGTGAAACTTAAGAACTAAAAGAAAATCCAAAATATGAATTAAATAATATAAAGATAAACTTAGGGTGCCTCCTAAGAGTGCTTTTATTTAATGTTTATAGCTCGATGATGTTGTCATTCATTCTTCGTAATAAATCAAGTTAGTTAAATCTATATCCTTAACTATTATAATGCTTACATTCTCATAGCATGGTCTGAGCCGATGACCATTAACCCTCGAAACTTTGGAGGTAGACATGCTTTGTATTTTCATTACATTATATGGAAATACGTTAGTTATGATGAAGGGTCCAACCCATCAAGATCATAACTTTCTTAAAAATAGTCGAATCTTATAATGATAAAGGAGGAAGTTTTACCCAATGAATTTTTTTACCCAGTAATGAGTTTATCATGTAAAGCTTTTGTTTTCTCTTTATAGATTCTTACATTTTCAGGGACTCCTTACATATCTCCTCAAGTACTTATAGCTACAATGTTCTACGATTCCCACTTTCATAAAAGCTCATATTATAATGCTTAACAACCTAAAATGCTTTGTATTATAATTCAACAGGGGGAATGACAAGCCCCATATATTAACTTGTAGGGGGACATATTAGTTGGTGTCTCCTAGGTTGTTCGGTAAGCCTAAAGTGAGTCTTTAGGTCTCAAGCTCCAATCTTTTCTCATTAGTCCAACCATTTTTTTATGATTGATTTGCTTTTCTCTATTTGAAACTTTGACTTGCCTACTTGTTTATGGGTGGTATAATGTATAGATCTTATAATTCATTCCATATTTCTTTAAAACTGCCTCCCCTATTCAATTGTTGAAATGTTTCCCTTGATGACTCATTAAGGATTATGGAATATCGAACCTACATAAAATATTACTTTTAAGGAAACTTGCAACCATTTTCAAATTATTAGTTTGGGTGGCATTTACTTTAACCCACTTGAAGATATTAATCGATAGTTAATAAAATGTAGAAAAAATTAAAGGAAGAGGGAAAAAGTCTTATGAAATCAATGCCCCAAAAGTAAAAAATTTTACAAACTAATATCGATGTTTGTGGCATCTCACTCCTTTAAGTGATATAACCTATTCTTTAACATGGCTCTAAGCTTTACAAAATAGGTAAGGGTCTAGAAACAACAAAGATGAAAAAAAACCACATTCTAAAATCTCTTTTGCTTTTCGTTTCGTACCAAAATGTCCTCTACAAGTACATAAATGGCAAAACGTGAGAATAGATGAGATTTCGTTTTCATATACGCATCTTTGTATTACTTGATCAAAGCAATACTTCTAAAAATACAGATTGTCCCATACATAATGCTTAGCATCACTCCTGATTTTATCCTTTTAAGCTTTTGATATATAAGTAGGTAATATATTTGTAGCCAAATAACTAACTATATTTGCATACTATGGAAATTAAACACTCATAGAGAATAGTTGCTCATTTGGGAATTCCTCTTGCAAATTAAAGTTTGTATGAACATGAGACAAGTATCTTATAAAGGATCTACCACTCATTTTTTACACCTTGCTTGTCTTTGATTTCTAAATCAAACCATCTTAGCAATAAGATATTTCTCATCAATTTAGGCTTTGCCTCCTTCTTTGATAATAAGAATTTAAGAGCTACATGATCAAAGAAAATCAATAACTTTAGTACCTAAAAAGGAAGATCAAATTTTTTTCAAAGCAAAAAGTACAACTAACAACTCTTTTTTAGTTGTTAAGTAATATCTTTGGGCATTATTAAAGTCATAGATGCATTGTAAAAAACACAAGGCACTTTCTCCATTCTTTGTCCCAAGATAGCTCTTATAGCTTTGTCACTTGTGTTACGTATAAGTTCGAACAACAACTCCTACTTAGATGGTTTAGTAATTGGAGCTGAAATTGGTAACTTGTTCAAATTATCAAAGGCTTCTTTACTATCATTATTAAGATTAAAAATAAAATCTTTCTAAAGTAACTTACACAATGGGGATGTTATTTTCAAAAAAATATTTGATGAACCTCTGATAAAAACATGTATGACAAAGAAACAAATGAACTCCATGCATATTAGTGAGATAAGAAAAATAATTAATAATATTTACTTTGACCTTATCTAATTCAATCCCTCTAAAAGAAACAACATACCCTAATACTATACCTTGTTCTACTATAAAATGACATTTTTTAAAATTAAAAATCATGTTAGTTTTCCTACATCTTCATAAAATCAAAGTCAAATTATGCAAGAACTCATTAAAAGAGTCTTTATGAACAGAAAAATCATGCATAAAAACTTCAATGATCTACTTTACATAATATGAGAATATGCTTACATACATCTTTGAAAAGTAGCTAGTTCATTGTAAGTGTCGAAAGGGATTTGTTTATATGCAAAATTTTCAAAAGGATAAGTGAAATTTGGTATTCCCCTAATCTTAATTGCAATCTGGAAGTATCCTAAAAAATCATCATTAAAACTATAAAATGCTTTACCGACTAATCTTTCCAACATCTTATTAATAAATGGGAGAGGGAAATGGTCTTTTTGAGTCCCTAAAATTAATTTGTTATAGTCAATACAAATTTGCCATTAGTTTTGGACCCTAGTAGGAACTAAGTGTCCCTTCTTAATGGTAACAAGTATAATTTCTATCTTTTTTAGAACTACTTGTACAAGGTTAACTCACTTACTATAAGAAATTAGCTAGATTATAGTAGCTTAAAGGAGCTTCAAAACCTCTTTCTTCGCTACCTTCATCATCAAAGTTTTCAATCTTCATTGAATTAACTTTATGGGTTTATCTCCATCTTCTAAGTGGATTATATGCATATAAGTAAAAGGGTCAATACCTTTGATGTCTTCTATCATCCATCCAATGGTTGTTATATATATTTTTAGAACCTCTACTAATCTTTCCTCTTCCATAAAATTCATCTTACTTGATATTATTATTGGTAGGGTGTCTCCTTCTCCCAAGAATACATATTTTCAGTGTTTTAATAATGGTTTGAACACCAATTTTGGTGCTTGTACTATTAAAGGGACAAGCTAGTCACTTAGTGTAGGCAAGCCTAACTTTAGATAATGTACTGTGGGCATATGTTTTACTTCTACAAAACAGCTCAAGGTTGTCATATACTCCTACAAACAAAAATTAAATGAAATATCAGTATCTTCATCATTAAAAAGACTTCCCTTTATAATTGTCTCTAGCTCATCCTTCCCACTAATTTCAAACCAATTTTGCGCTAATGAATCCAAAACATCAATTGCAAAGACAAGAAAATTATCATCATGATATTTTATTGAATTGTTTATATTAAATCACACAGTATACTTAATGAATTCCATGGTCAAAGTACCATTTTGGACATCAATTTTTGTTTTAGCAAACTTTAAAAGTGATCTTCCTAACAAAATGGGTGCTAATTGGTATCATTTTTCATATCCAAGATATAAAAATCAACAAAAAAAATTAATTTGTCTTTAACATACACAAAATGTCCTTTACTAACACTTTGTGATATGCATTGGACCTATTTGCTAATTGAATCACCACTCTTGTCTTTTTTTTATAGTCCTAAGTTAAGAGTTGAATAAATAGAATATGGCATGTCATTCATGGATGAACCTAAATCTAGCATTGCCTTTTACACCTTAGAAATATATGGTATGGAAAACATACTTGGTTTTTTTAAATTTTTCTAGGAGGATTTTTCGAATGACAGTGGATACATTCCTTTAAAGCCTTACGTTTTTAATCCTTTATGTCTTTTGTCTTCTTTTCATTGTACAAATTTCTTTCAAGAATTTAGCATATATAATTACTTGTTTAATTGCATCGAAAAGAGGGATATTTACCTTATATTTTTGGAATGTCTCATATAAATCAACATCATGTTTCCATCTCTAGTTTAGTTGGAGGAGTATGTGACTCATCCTTAGATGTGGCCATGAATTTCTCTATGTTAACATGTTCGATGTCCTTTATATAGGATTCATTGAAGGTGGGGCTTTCACAGGCTGCTCTACTTACATCCCACTTTGTAATGTATTAACATTGTTACTTTCCTTAAGATTCACTATAGTTTGTGATTATTTTAAGCAATTGACCGTAGTGGCTAATTAACCCATATAATTTTCCAAATTCTAAACACTAGTTTTCATTTCCTATTGGAATTTAACAATATTAGCAACCAATGCTTTAATAATATCTTTAAAAGATATACATGAATCAGAAGATTGCGCTTGTTATAGTTATTTTAGAGTATGTGATTATCAATATTGTTAAAAATTGGTTGTAAGTTAATTTACCAGTGTATTATTGTATCAAAAATTCATATAATCTCTCTAACCAAGATTATATGCTTTTTGAATCTATTGTATTAACATTGAGGTTATCCTAACAAGCTTCATGCTACATTTGTTTCTATCATCAAACCTTCTTGCAATGTGGGATACATATCGATTGGGTGTCTTCCTACCGAGCATATTTTGTAAGCTTTTGCTAGTTTTATTTTTCGTACATTTGATTGATGGATAAATGTATTAAATATCTTACATACATTTTTTGAGATAAGAGTTGTGTACCTTACTAACTCGTTGAGTTAAGTAATTCATCCTAGCATTGAGTTGCTAGGAATTGGATTCCATTTAGCAATCAATGTTTAAGATATATCTGTTGTTTTACCAACAAGTGCTCCTCTACTCGTAATGTTAATAATACTTCTATCGGTTGGTAGAAGTCCTTCATTAAAATACTGAAACGAGAGCCACTTGCTAATTTTGAGATGTGGATAACTGACACATAGTTTTCTAAAACACTTCCAATACTCATATAGTGATTTGATGTTGTGTTGATCAATACCATAAATTTCCTTTCTAATTTCAACAATCCTTGAAGCAAGAAATTTTTTCGTCAAGAAATTGCTTCTTCATTTGGTTCCACATTGTAATGCTTCTATGGAGCCTCATCTATAGTACCATAAAAAGTTGGCAACAAATGAATTGAACTAGATTTTAATTCAACGGTAGCATTTTCATCAAAATTGGGAAAAGTTATGCAATAAGGTTTTTGGTTCATATTTGGTCAGTGAGTTCTTATAGAGTTCAGTTGTTCTCCATAGTTTTTATCGTTTCATCAATTACAGCACGACACTATTTTTGAATCATTGTTTCTTTACTTAGTTTTTTTGTTGCAGTGTTTTTGATCTCTGAATTATATTATAAATTATCTTCATTTGAATATCTCATAGCGAACATACAAACTTAGAACTCCCCAACAATGCCACCAATTTTAATGGAACTGTCATCTGTATCAGAAATTAATTCCTGAATTCGTACAATCAACAAATGTAAAATAGGGAAGTAGGAGTCAGTCCCATGGGGAATTTTCATTCACTAATCGTTATAGAAGAACCTAAATAATTAAGAGGGAGTTTGTGAAATTTTGTATTAAGAAAAAAAAAGGCAATAATAAAGTGAGGGTATTAAATAAAACGGACATTGATTTGCGATTGCTTCTACCCTTTGGAGTTGCAATTGATCATTGGCATAAAAATAATTATTTCGCTAATTGTATATTCAATGTGACACTAAATATCCTTCTTTCCTTAAGATTAGTTAATCGAAGACACGTAACGATTAACCCTTATTGCTTAACAACCTTAGATACCATCTAAATTTTAATTAAATAATATCTTTAAGAAAAGAAAGACTAATAAAGCAATATAATGCAATATCTGTGGTTGTATTTAATCTAATTGAATACTTTTCCTAAGAGTAATAATTTTTAAAGCAGTAAATTAAAACTCCTAATTACTATAAATGATTAAATAAATTGAACTTTTACGTATTCAATATTTAATCTAGCAAATGATCATTTTAATTAATAATCTAATTGTGTGCCTTAGAAATTAATAAAAATAATTGTAAAAAAGCACAAAAAAGCAATTCAATATATAAACAAATGAAATACTTCCATAATAGGACCCAGATACCTCCCAATCTTTAAGGTTCTAAAAGTACTTCCACTTCCTTTAACCAAAAATAAAAGACTTAGCAAACAATGGCCATTTCTACCACTTGAAACCAAAAAAAAAAAAAGAAATTCTAATATCTACTAAAGATAGGAGAAAACAAAAGGACATTGAGAAGCTATAACATGTAGCTGAAAGATGGGACCATTTGCTTCTTCACTCCTTAGCTCTATTTATAGCTATTTGAATTTATATAAAAATCTAATTGTTGCTATTCTTTGGATCTCTTAGATAATAAATTCATTATTTTTCACTTAAACATGGCCAGGATAAGTATTTCAACAACTTTAAGCACGTTTTTCTCTCGTAAATATGAAGTCTAAAACTTGCAATGTTTACTACCTAAGATCGTGCCAAACTATTTTTCTAGATTTCAATAATCTAATCCAAATCTGCAAAATAAAACATTTTATTACCTTAAATCTTCTTGATTCACTCTTGATCATTATTGAGATTCCTCTTTTATTTAAATTTTCAAAATTGGATTAAAGCTTAATTTATTTTCCAATAAAATAGCATCTTCAACCCTTATCTTGCAAAGATAGATAACATACTGAGTTTGAACATATTCAGATAAGATTATGAAATATTTTTAATGCTAAAAATAAGGCAAAATTATGACACATCATACCCTATGCCTAAGTGTTCCATCATTAACAGGATCATAAGCAGAACAACCAAATATATATGGTATAGAATGATTAGAGAGAGTATCATACCATACCTCTTGAGGATTTTTAAAACCTATTATAGTTGATATAGATACATCCACTATATAAGAAATGTTGTTGACTACCTAATTTTAAAATTGCTTCAAAAGTCCAACATTTATTCACTTGCATTGAGCACAAAATATGAGTATATCCGTTTTACCATTTTGATGTAGTGTATAACATATAGTATAGTGCTTGATTATACCTTCCTTCTTAAAGAACTCATTGTTTATTACAAAATTCTAACCTATTATTTGTTGTAAGTATCTTGATATGTTTTACAGTTTATTTTAAACCATAGTCTTCCACTCCTTAAACTTTTCAAATACTTCATCCTTCGATTTTATAAAGTACATCCAAACTTTTATAGAATGATCGTCAATGAAAGAAACAAAGTAATTACATCCTTCATGGAATTGAATCAAAGAAAGACCCTATATATCTGAATGAATATAATCAAGAATACAAATAAAAGTATACTTACCAAAATTGAATATGATCTTACAATGCTTGTTCTGAACATAAACGCTCAAAGTTTCATTTTTAAATTATAACTCTATCTAACAATCCATTCTTACTCAATATTTCAAGTATGTGCTCACTTATACAACCCAATTTGCAATGCTACAACTCTATACTATTATCATTCTACCATGAAAATTGAAAAATAACCATCAACCTAATTATTATTTTTCTCATCAAGACATAAATTACGTGTTATATTTTTTCTTTCATTATAATTACCACACCCTTCAACACTTTACGTCATTTATCACTACCAAAAACATTTATCCTCTACTATCAAGAGTACCTATATAAATCAAACTTTTTTTAACCTTAGGAACATAGTAGACATCTCTTTTTTTTGGAAAGTAACTAATATAATCATTTAAAAAAGGTGAAAATTTCATCATGCTCAAAGTAACAACTCTATGGGGAGGAATTATTACATAAGACAAGTAAGTACAAAAACATACACTTCAAAAGTAGCATCTCCTATAGTTGCAGTTACACCTTAATGAGATTTGAAATGTGTTATTGATCAGCAGTAACCATTCTTAGTTTAAGGTAAAACTGTACCCATCCATATTCAGCGAACTCTTCTGCCTTACTAAAGATTTTCTAACAATTTTATAATGTATTTATATAGCATGCTTGCCATCATCATCTAATCTAACAATTGCAGTCCATTCTTTAAAAGAGCATAACTATTCCTTATTAAAAGTCATATGATAAAATGTGTGATTGTTTACACCCACCTATTTGCAGAATTAAAATTATTAGTAGTCAAAACACTACTACCTTTTTCTTCTTTTTTATTAGAACTGAATTGCACTATAATAATACTTACTTTTTTTTTCCTTTTTCTTACTTCCCTTCTTTCACTATGGACAATCCTTTCTAAAGTTCCTTTTTTCTTTGTAGTAAAAAAATCGAATAACTTCAGACTTTGATTCATATCATGACTTGCTCTTATTTCTAGTAACATTTTACTTGTTCCTACCTCTTCCAATAACTAAACCCAAATTTGATCCATCTTCATATGTATCAAAGTTCTTTTTCTTTAATTCTATAGATCATATATCATCTTTCACGTCACTAACATAAATAGTCTATTTACTGTACAATATAATATCAAAAAAGCTTTCATTTGAGCTAGATAAGGAACACAAAAGGATTATTTCTTGATTCTCATCTTGAATTTTAATCATAATACCTAATAAAACTAAGATGATTTGATTACATTTATTAATATAATTTTTTACTATGTACTTTTTATTATCCTTATGGTATACAAACATTATTGTTTTATAACGATAATGATGGTGTTGGACCCTGAGCTTTTCGTAGAAGATTAGAGCTATTAAATGAGAAATTTGGTGATTAGTCAAGAGTAAAGTAGGGAATGAAAAATGTAGATAGATTCATGATTTTCCATAGTGCATAAGAGATTTTTGAAATAGAAAGAATTAAGGTGAAAGTTAGAAGTAAAATGAAAGCAAAAATGAAGTTGAATTTGTGTAGTAAATTGATGAAGAATATGTACATATATATATGTTCTATTTTGGTGTTCATGATTAGTTATCGATTCTATTTTTCAATATGGAGGACATTATTTTGAAATGAAGTTGAGAATGAAGAGTAAATGAAGCGGAAAAGGTGATCGTGGTATGAGTTGTGATAAGGAAAGATTTGGAAACAAAATTGGTGGTGATCTAGAAAATGTTCACTGAGTATGCTTCAATCTTTTAGCCACAACATTTTCTCTAGTTGTCCAAACAAGATGATTCTTAATTTGGGTTAAACTAGAGATATAAGGCTACATTTCTTATGCAGACATCAACTTTCAATTCTATCTCTAAATGTCTCAAAATTTCATGGAGTTGAGAATGGGGTGCAGTACGTTGGAGCTGAATGTGAAATTCGTGTTCTGACTTTGGGAGAAAATCTAGATAGATTTTGGCAAAGTTTCTTTCTTAAGAGTTGTAGATCTTTCTTTTATCTTCCCAATGGTATATAGTATGAATTTTTTTGGATATCTGAGTCAAAAGTTATGATCTTTATATGTGAAGATGCAAAAGTAAGACGAAAGGAAAGTAAGACGAAGCAAAGTAAGACGAAAGGAAAGTAAGACGAAGCAAAGTAAGACAAAAGGAAAGTAACACAAAAGGAAAGTAAGACGAAGCAAAGTAAGACGAAAGGAAAGTAAGACAGAGAAAAGTAAGACAAAAGGAAAGTAAGAAGAAAGGAAAGTAAGACGAAGCCAAGTAAGATCAAAGGAAAGTAAGACGAAGCAAAAGTAAGACGAAGCAAAGTAAGACGAAAGGAAAGTAAGACGAAAGGAAAGTAAAAATGAAAAGAAAGTAAGATGAAGCAAAGTAAGACGAAAGGAAAGTAAGATGAAAGGAAAGTAAGATGAAGCAAATTAAGACGAAAGGAAAGTAAGAAGAAAGGAAAGTAAGACAAAGCAAAGTAGGACAAAAAGAAAGTAAGACGAAGCGAAAGTAAGACGAAAGGAAAGTAAGAAGAAAGGAAAGTAAGACAAAAAGAAAGGAAGACAAAGCAAAGTAAGATGAAAGGAAAGTAATACGAAGCAAAGTAAGACGAAAGGAAAGTAAGACGAAGCAAAGTAACACGAAAGGAAAGTAAGATGAAAGGAAAGTAAGACGAAGCAAAGTAAGACGAATGGAAAGTAAGATGAAGCAAAGTAAGATGAAAGGAAAGTAAAAAAAAAAGAAAAGTAAGACGAAGCAAGGCAAGACGAAGCAAATGAAAGAAGGAAGAAACTATTGTCTTAGTTACTGTTCATCTAAGACGAAGTTACTATTCTAACTATCGTCTTAGTTACAGTTCATTTAAGACGAAGTTACTGTTCATCCTAACATCTTAGTTACTGTTCATCTAAGACGAAGTTACTGTTCATCTTATTGTATTAGTTACTATTCATCTAAGACAAAGTTACAGTTCATCCTATCATCTTAGTTACCGTTCATTTAAGACAAAGTTACTATTCATCTTTTATCTTCTGCTCCATTTTTTATCCTTCAAAAGATAGAATTTGTCTTCAAGGTCTTCATAAGAGTTGTAACTTTTGAAGTCATCTTTCGAACCATCCAATGAACACCTTAATAAGAAATTTGTAGAGAAAGTAAAGATGAAAGGAAAGTAAGAAGAAGGAAAAGTAAGACGAAGCAAAGTAAGATGAAAGGAAAGTAAGACAAAAGGAAATAAGACGAAGGAAAGTAAGACGAAAGGAAAGTAAGACGAAAGAACAGTAAGTCGAAAGGAAAGTAAGACGAAAGGAAAGTAAGAGGAAGAAAAGTAAGACTAAAGGAAAGTAAGACGAAGCAAAGTAAGACGAAAGGAAAGTAAGATGAAGAAAAAGTACGATGAAGCAAAGTAAGACGAAAGGAAAGTAAGACGAAGCAAAGTAAGACGAAAGAAAAGTAAGAAGAAGCAAAGTAAGACGAAAGGAAAGTAAGATGAAAAGAAAGTAAGACGAAGCAAACTAAGACAAATGGAAAGTAAGACGAAAGGAAAGTAAGACGAAGCAAAGTAAGACGAAAGGAAAGTAAGACGAAAGAAAAGTAAGACGAAGCAAGGTAAGACGATGCAAATGAAAGAAGGAAGAAACTATTGTCTTAGTTACTGTTCATCTAAGATGAAGTTACTGTTCATCCTATCGTCTTAGTTACTATTCATCCTATCGTCTTAGTTACTATTCATCTAAGACGAAGTTACTGTTCATCTTCTATCTTCTGTTCCATTTTTGATCCTTCAAAAGATAGAATGAATAGTAAGAGTTGTAGCTCTTGAAGTCCTCTTTCGAACCATTTAATGAACACCTTAATAAGAAATTTGTATAGAAAGTTATGGCTGTTTCCCCGAAACAGGTTCGATATTAGTAAGGACAAAACCAGATTGGATTCTTTTGGCCATAACTTCTTCTCTAGACACCCAATTGACTTGATTCTTAAACCATTGGACTCTTAAGACATTGCTCTACATTTTCAATAGAAATCATAGCCATCTTAAATGAATTGGGAAATATTAAGTGAAAAAGGAGGGACGGGTACAATGAGTGTACTCTTAAGTAATATGAATTGGAGTTATTCTACTGCACATACTTCAGTATTTTAATGATATCTTGATCTGTAGAGCTCCAAATGAGATGATTTTTGACTTGTGGTAAGATGGAGACTTAGAGTTACAAATTATCTAAAGAAAGTGAATTTTAAGTCAGTCTTTAAGACTTTCAAATTCCAGATGGAAGTCGTGTATAGTATACTGTTTTGGTCAAGAGCAGTCCAAAAATGTTTGAAGTATATCTTTTGAATCACTGAACCAAATGGAATGATTTTGGAGGCATTAGAAACTTAAGAAAATGGGGGAAATTTTTCTGGAAGAAAGTTTTATGTCAAAATATTCAAGGATATTTTTGGCAAGACACTTAAGTTTAAAAGAACATAAGCCTATAAGGAAGGATAAAATGGACTTTTTGG
>JANIHZ010000002.1:16094572-16105210 GCA_027478365.1 Erythroxylum rufum | reverse complement strand
ATATAATAAAATTTTATTTACCATTTTATATTTTATTATAAACTTTGCTTTTTTTACCAAACGTTTGAGATGGAATATAATATAACATGAAACTCTCTCTTTTTATTTTATATTATTTCATTTAAGTATAAATCTTTTTTATAACTGATAAAATAATATTATATTTCATTTCATGGAATTAATATTCTGCTAATTAAACATAGCATAATTTATCATCTACAAATAAGATACGAAGTATACAACTATACATATCCGCACTCGGTGATTTCGAGGTCTAAAATGCAAGCTGTCATTAGCAAAGATGGCTAACAACAATATGCTCACTTTGATCGAGCGACGTTTGCAAGAAAGCCACCAACTATAAGTGCATGCTTACACCCTTTTAAGATAAGAGTTTCAGGAACTTACCTTTCCTCGTCTCATGGCCTGAACTGTCTATGCAAAGTTTAATTATAGAAAATAACGTCGTATAATTTCAAAAAAAAAAAAAAGAAAATAAGGTCGCACACATGATCAAGACAGCATACACGACGTCGAATTTTGGCTTCTTCTGCATTGCGATCTTCTTCTTCCGTGTCTTCTCGGATGGATCTCCTGCCACAGTTGCCCTCTCAGGTTCTGCTTATTTCTTTCTTATTAATCTATCCTGCCATGTATGTGCCATATATGTGTATGTTTACAACTTCTATAAGATTGGACGAACCCAGGAATCTAAAGTATTGTGTAATTGAGAGCACTAACAATGCTTTTGCAGGTCAATGTCAGCTGAACTTCAACGAGTTTCCATATCAGCCGACGGGAGACTGCATGGGCCATCAGGAGAAGATCAAGTACTTGGGAAGCATTGGCACGACGCTTTGTTGTGGATATGTTCTCGATGTTCTAACCAAAAATCTCGCCGAGCACGCTAACAAGACGATAGGCAATAACATTTTCATGCCACAAGAACAGTGGGAATCATGCAACCGCAACGTTCTTCAAGAGAAGGATGTGTCTGCCCATTCTTGTGGTTTTGATAACCTTTATAACGGAAGTCATAATTGTACGAGTTTTTCTTTGTCATCAATCCAGCAGGACTTGGTATTCCAAAAGGCACTGAATTTGTGCTCCAGTTTTGGCTCTTCGTTCAACGATGCATGTAGTAATTGCACACAGGCAATTATGGATGTGAGGAATAGTATGTTATCACATTTGAATGCGGACACTGATGATGGCGCGCGAGCACCGTTGTGTACAATAGCTGTTGTTATTGCTATTGTAGCTTCAAGAATAGATGATCGATCTTCAATCGATGATTTCTACAGGTGTTTGTCCAACTTACGTGTATTCGGTAATAGCTATATCCATTTCCTGTCCTCTTGTTCTGTCTTGTACAATTAAGCTGTTCATGCAATTGGACTTGTTCTCTGTCTTTATAATTTCGTCACTGATACTGCTAGATTTGTTTCAGAATTTGAGTTCTTTTTGATATTGCTTCTTGCGTTTCTGAACAGATCCCGGATACATCAAGCTAAGAAGTAAGTTGACCTTCTACTTTTTGTGGTTAAACGAGTCCAAGTTCATCTGTATATATCACCTGTCTGTCATCCTTTTTGTGCTCTGACATGAATCACAGATTTTTGCGCTATTATTAAGTTTATGACTAACAAACGACAAAGCTGTTTCTCAGGTTCTGCGGTGAAAATGGTACTTGCCATCCTTATAGCAAGCATTGTACTGATGCTGGTGCTTCTTCTGATACAATACGTGGCTAAGAGCAAGAAGAAGAAGAGGTTCCCAAAGCCTGTAACTAGATCTAAAGAGAGTACTTCATGGTCTAGCCTCTATAGATTCTCCATAGCGGAGATCGAGAATGCCATAAGTTACGGCAACGATAAGATAAGCTTAGGACAGGGGAGTGCAGGGGAGGTTTACAAAGGTGTTTTGCCCAGTGGCCAAGTTGTGGCCGTCAAACACATATATCAGCATAACTCCAGTGATTCTTTCCAAAGGGAAGTTGCAGGACTTTCAAGAGTTAGACATCCGAACCTCGTTTGTCTCTTTGGCTGCTGCATGGAGGGAGGCGACCGGTATCTCGTCTATGAATATTGTTCCGCTGGCAATTTGGCTCACCATCTCCTAAGTAATATCTTCTTCAGGATTATTCTGTTAGTATTCTATGTATGTTGTTTTTTGCTTCTCACAGTAACAGGATAGAGATCAGACTGTTTTCTGAGGCCTAAATATATTATTCGTCAGCTTTACGTTATCTTCAAGTGCTTGGTGGCTGCGTATATGTCTATGCAGGAAAAGACTGTGTCTTGACATGGGATACAAGAGTTAATATCCTAAGGGGTTGTGCGCTTGGGCTCCGATACCTCCACCACTATGTAGATGGTTGCATAGTTCATAGAGATGTCAAGGTAAAAAACATGAATTGCTTCGTAGATTAAGAAGAAGCATATAGAATTATTCAGTTCAATACGGATTGCGCATGTTTCAACAAAGGCATTTGAAAATAGTCCCATATTCCTAAAAACACCAACACGCAGATTGACACTGAAAATTTGTAAAACCAAGTTTTGCAAAGTTGTGATAAACAGAATGACATCCCGACTAATAAGAGCGAGGCTTTGCATAACCAAGGAATGATATGAGTTCCATTCTTAGTTTCTTCAAGTTTATAGTGCTGCATAAGTTCTAAGCATGATCTGTTAAGTTTTCCTAAGTTCTATTCAATACTCGTTGCACATATATGAATAGCTAATTTCTAGAGGTCTTATGATGTTTCATTCTTTTTCATAGCTTACAAACATCCTCTTGACTGACAACATGGAAGCAAAGCTATCAGACTTTGGTTTGGCAAGGATGCTGGGTTTGGAAGAGAGCAAAGTGTTTACAGATGTTAGAGGAACCATAGGTTATATGGACCCAGAATACATGAGCAATTCCAAGTTAACCTGCGCTAGTGATGTTTATAGTTTCGGTATCGTTATACTTCAACTATTATCAGGGCAAAAAGTCATTGATCTGGATCTGGATGCCAGAGAACAGCTCACTAGAAAGGTATTATGATATTTCTAGTGCCTACAAGTCCTGTACTTAAACGCATTATAGCACAAAAGAAAACAGATACTGTGTTGTCTATGAAGGCAAAAGATGTTTCTTGTGGAAAACGTCCTTTATCCGATATTGAAGATCCAAGGCTCGAGGGGAGGCTGAACAGGGCAGATTTTGAAGCCATCTTACAAATTGCTGTCCTCTGTGTTGCCAAATCAAGCAAAGGCCGACCAACTATTGATGTCGTCTATGAAGAGATGGAGACGGCGTGGGCAAACACAGTTGCTGACATGGTTGATTACATATTATGTTATCGTAAGTTACTCACTAGCTATTGTATGACATCTCAAGGTAACTTATATTGTTCACTGAATGCAGAGAGGAAGGCATGGATTAGGCTCTTCATCACCAACGTCATTGTCCAGATCTTTGGAATTGCAGCGTGAATCGATAGGGTTGATCCAAATTGGTTAAAAAGTGATGTTTGTTACAACGTTAAGGCTAATTTGTTACTGTTTCATTGCACGTAAGGAAATTAAACAGAAGTTTTAAATCAGTCTTTTCAGTTAGAAGACCTGCCGAATGAAACAAAATTGGCATAAGAGGGCATGCAGTTCCGACATTTGACAAGAAAGAGGACTGTTGTTAGCCATGGGAACCGGAGAGAGTTCATCTTCTAGATTATTATAGTCATGATTTTAGTTTCATGTAAGCCGAGAAGTTTTCTTGGTAGATCTTGGTTTGTACAGTGGTTCTTTACTTGAAAAGAGAAAGACCATTTGTGTAAGACCTCATTCCGTATCATAGTTATCTAAAGTCTAAACTAATTACTCCCACAGTCAGGAATTTAAGAAATCAATCTGAAAATATAATGATACAAGTCTTAAAAAATGAGTGCTATGTAAGGATCATAAGTACAATTTTACTACAGGTGTGAAAGAGCAAAATTGGACATATACTGTAAAAGATCTTTGAGAAGTCACGGATTTCTTTAGGCATGACCTTGTCCATAAGGACTATAGTGTACACTTTTCAGTTCTTTGAAGTAAAACTCTTCTTCCTCTGCCGAGTATGTGTAGCAAAGAGGTTTTGGTGTTCCCGTTAGATTTTAAGCGTCTTTAAAATACCATTTTTTCGCTTATACAGTATAAGTACGATTAGAGATTCATTTATACAGCAGTAAATCATGCTTGATAAATTTAATAATTAATATTTAATTAAGAAAAAGAGAACCATGCAAAGCATAGTAAATTCAGCTATAGATAAGTTGCTCTAGTTCTCTGTTTTCGATTGTTAGACCGGGGGAACTTTAAGCATTGATGATGACTTCTGTCAATGGAAATAAAGGTCGATAGAACATCTAGTTTAACAGTTGTTGGATGCAAATTTAGACCTGCTTCAACTCTTCATAAATAATGTTCTCTACTCTATATCTAGAGAACCAGCGTGTAGTATTAATTTGATCATTCTGGATCAGGTTTTAATATTTTATCCATTGAAAAAAGGACGAAGTATGGAAGGAGTTCCCAAGTGTATTTGGACAAAGCAGATGATAATCAACTTTAACTTCTTTAAGGTCATATATTAAGCAAAAGTGTCAAGAAGATTGAGCTCAACTGGGATTACACGTGTTTTCTTTGAACAATCAGTGGGAAGTTGCTTTCCTTGTCATTAGAATGAAAAGATAGCAATATCATTTTTTTTTGTTTAAAAGCAATGAAATGCATTTTGTAGTGAATTGAAACGTGTACTCCGGATATCTCAATATCAAATTGGAAGAGCATGTTTGTCAAGTCCACTTCCATCTTTATGGCATTAGAAGACAGGCCTACTCTAGTGCCAAATGAAAGTATAGCTACTCTATAGGTTTTCCAGCAATTCATTGCTACTTATTGCCAAGTACCAGGATTTAACAGTGGATTTGAAAATGCACAAGTTTCAGATTCTGGTAAGAATTCGTGGTGGCAAAAGTTGCAGGCATTCTTTGCAACCAAGTTACAAAGAAGAGTGGAAACAAGCCATGCAGGTGTTCACCTTTAGACATAACTCCACAACCAAAATGGATGCCAATAATTTTATCAGTCACAGGCGTCCTGTGACTTCTGTGATTCTAATGTAGTGAAACAAATTAGACGAGACAGTCACAAAAGAAGTGACTCTGAGGGATTGCTAAACTTGGAACAAAGGACAAACTCTTCAGTGTCTTTTTCAGAATCTGCATTTAAGTTATTGCCCGTGCACGAGTCATCTCCCCGAACCCGCAAGCTTTGACAAAGCTAACTAAACTGCCAGACAAAACTCTGTGGCCTAACTTATATTCTGCTTGTATAAATTGAACGCTTGGGTATAGTTGTATTAAGAGCATCAGGGAACACATACAAACAAATTTGGTTCTTTTGAACTCTTCAGTAGAAGTATCTGGGTTGCTGAAACGTCAACAGCATAATATGGCGTTTGTGACACCTGAGGAATTAGCCTTCGTATCTGGCGTCATAGGTATACTGTTCACGTACAAAAAGCGTCTTTCTGCTTAAATCTTAATTGTTTCACCTAGCATTAACATTTACTTGTTTCTTGCCATCCTTAGGTAACATTATCGGATTCTTGCTGTTCTTGGCACCACTGTAAGAGTCTTTTGTCTTGGACATACTTTCTGCTCCAGTTAAGCTGTAGGTACAAGTTCTTTATTCTAACTTTCGTTCTTCTCAGCCCCACATTCTATACGATCTGCAAAAAGAAAACATCTGAAGGTTTTCAGTCCATACCATATGTGGTGGCGCTTACGAGTGCAATATTGATCTTAACTTATGGTCTTCTCAAGACTAACGCCATTTTACTCGTTACCATCAATTCCGTTGGTTCCGTCATAGAAATTACGTACCTTGCAATATACCTCTTTTACGGATCCAAGAAGCAGAGGGTAAGACTTATATGTCTTCCTCAAGACTTTGTATAATTACGTTTTAAACAAGATTTACATTATATCATGAGAAGTTCACAAGCACAACCGTCTGACAGTATACAACATTACATGCAGACATTGACATCGAAGCTGATACTCATCAACCTGGGGTCTTATGGCTTGATGATGCTTATTACCATCTTACTAGTAAAGCGCTCTTACCAAGTTTCTGCTGTTGGGTGGATATGTGCTGCTTTCAATCTGGCTGTGTTCGCTGCTCCTTTAAGCATTATGGTAATTCATGATTCTTAACTGGGCATGAATATTCTCTGTGTTTCTATTGTGACGATACTGAATTTACACTTCTTTTCCCTACTTATTTACCCTTTTTCCAGAAGCGGGTGATAACTACAAAAAGTGTAGAATACATGCCTTTCTCCTTGTCCTTTTTCCTCACTCTCAGCGCAACCACTTGGTTCTTCTATGGATTCTTCACAAGGGATTGCTTTATTGCAGTAAGTAAACAAAACCAACTTTTACTATCTTAGAAACTTGTGGACATATCCTCTTAAGTTCAATTATTAGTGTAATTCACAGCAACTAATCGTCATGTCTCTAATTTAATTTTTAAATAATTAAGGAGACAAATTGCAACTTCAAACTGCACAGATATTTCAAATTCTGCTGCATAATAACCTCTTACAAACCCTTTTCTGCGCAACTTTAGGTACCAAATGTGGTTGGATTTTTGCTTGGACTTGCTCAAATTGTCTTGTACCTGGCATACAAGAATGCCAAGAAGGATGACGAAGAGAAACCACCAAATGGAAAGGGAGACACTGTTGAAATGATACACACAAAAGCTACTGACAATCAACACATGGATATGAACCACTATGTCTGCACCTGCAAACATAAGAAACCAAATGAGAACAACGTCTAATGATCATCTATTGCGGCGATTCCTTCTATATATCCAAGCACAAGCGCTATAAATGTATTTTTAGTATAAACAAATATAGATGAAGAGTATTGCTCGTTCAGTCATTGGAAGAGGACGAGAGAAAAATAGAGCCCTTAAAAGCAACCTCAGTAGCACAAGTTTCTAGCTCCTGTGTTGCTGATGTTGTTATTCTCTTAGTGTCGTTATTATGCACGTACTGTATGGTTTGGCATGTTATTATGCCAGATGGCAAGAAGCCAAATAAATCAGTGTTTTAACCTGAACTCGAATGAAAATGTGAAGGGCATGTCTAAGGAGAAAATCATTCTTTGATCATGCCAAAGACCTAACTTGTCCTCTACTATTTCTGTCTCTGCTCAATTTTCAGTTCCATAAGGCCCCTGTACAACTCTTAGTTGTTTGAAGAAAAGTTAGGGAATTGTCCAATAGTAATAAACACTGAACTCAATACAACTATGAAATTTTAGGTTCAAATCCTTATTAGTCTATATTGTTCAAGGAGATGCCTGGAATGTTGTCCAACCCTTTACCACATGAGACTGTATCCAGCAATAGACAGGGCAAGACGAATTCAATTTCCCTTGAATACTACAGCATTTATGGTCACTGATGTAGGTCGCATGGAACAAACGATCCCAGTGGCCACATCCATATGGAATTCACCGATAAGAGAAAAGTAATATGCAAGCTTACTTCATCATCATAAGCTATCCAAAACGAAAAGAACAAGATGCAGGGGAACAATATCTAACGCTCACTGAAAATAAAATTGTAGTGGAAAATTTGATCCTGAAGAAGAGAGATAGAAAGGCCCAAGAAGGGATATTTGAAGATATAAACTAATTTAAGGAAAATGGACAATTTCGAAATCCACCATTTATGTACTTTGCTATATTTATGTACAGAAAAAAAAAATTGCAAGAAACTGAACTTTTCATATTTCCACCCTATCAATTGCATTATCATCCTCACTTTCTGAGGTGAACTCTCTTCGGGATATAATATTCATGAATGTCTTGGTCGCTTGGCCAACAGCATGAGTAGCTTGGCCAACAGCATGAGTAGTCTTCTTCGCTGCCCCAGCAACAACAGGTTGCCATGAGATAATAGGCAAGCTGGCTCTCTCTTCAATCATTGCTAGATTAAACGCAATACACAAGTTTTTGTCAGTTGAGGATTGGTAAACAATAGAAGATGAGCAATGTGTGCCATTACAGTGGGATAGAATAACTAACAAATAGTATGCTGGTGAGCAAGGGCACCCATCTGCTGAATTCCTGCTTCTGCTGCTTGAACAGTTTGAGTTGATTTTTTGACTCCGTCAGCTATCTCATGGCTGTGTCAGTTCAGATAAAATTTTACAATCAATAGGATATAAGCAAATAAATCATGATGAATTGCTGAGTGTGCTTCATGCTTTCTATTATCAAGTAGGTAAATGTAAAAAAAATGCAGGCATGTTAGTATTCTGATAACAAGTCTTGCAATTCACGTGAAATACATGGAAAGAACAGTAAGAATTAGCTTGATAAAGAAATAATGCCTATCACCTTTCTTTTTTTCCTCATACAAGAATTAAAATTTTCATGCAGTAGTGAAAAAGACAAAATTTTCACCTCAAGTCACTCAACTCCAGCGTAAGATCGCTGATTTCCATGCCTGAAAGCCTGATTGCAGCCATTGTACTCGGGAGTTCCTCACGAGCTGTATCTGCAAGCTTTGAAAGAGATGTTGCAGCTCTCCTCATAGCCTACCGAAAAGGTGGCACCGCAGAGGAAACAGGCATGTGAAAGGAAAAGTAATTCTTATTATTAAATTGCAAAGATGAAATTGATAGCTCCTTTTTGATTGTCAACAATATAGCTTACTTGTGCAATACACATTTTAGAGAAACTTAAGACACATTTAACAACTATATGAAATTCAGCCACGAAAACACGAGACAAAAGAAGCTGCTCTTAAAACAGGTAGATAACTTGCAGTTACAGACAAAGAAGATAAACTCAAGTCATGTAATGTTAGAAAATTTACAGATTTGTTATGTTAGAAAACTTACATAGAGTGTAGGGACAGCAGCAACAACAAGGCTAGTAAATGTAACAGAAGCCTGCAGACAGTGGTAGTAATGAACAAAAATGAAACATTTTCCAAAATGTCAATAAAACCATCGTAACTATGGTTGCTTAGTATTGAGTCAACTGAGATCACAATTCATAAATAAATTCCTCCACGCGCAAAGCACTCAGACTAACTACTAACAATAACTAACGTTTTCAAATACATATAGGCCAAACAAGAAAGCGATCTCCAAACGTAGTAGAGAACCAACACAAACATTCCAAGCACGAACCCAAGTGCTCACAAACCAGAAGGCTTATGTATGACAAAAAGCAAAACACTGAGAACAAGCAATAGTACGCAATTCACCAAAAGTTTCAGGCTCCTAAACACAACCATACTCAGTTAACTGAAATCTCAAGCACTCGTCGCCCAAAGAAAGATTAGAAAAAAGATACCTGATACACAATCTAGCACATTTGTAATAAATTGATGTAAAGCAGATTATACCCATTAAAGAATTGAAAGCCATAGAATCACCACATAAGCAAAACAACTTCCTCTGATTCATCGCCATAAACCATAATTGTTAGGGCACTTGAATTCCGATAACCCCACCCCTCCCCAATCCAGCTACAGCTATAAAGCTTCTAAAATCCTGAAGCAAAAAGAAACTCGGAAAGAGGCATAGGGCATCTACCGTGCACGCAGCAAAAGACAAAAGAAGTAGAGCTTGATCAATCATACTGAGCCTTTTCCACGACTGAATATAAGACGGAACAACTGAACCCCCCACTTGCACACTAAAACTCCTTCCCGGTTCCTCTTCACCAAACCGTTCACCCGAAGATTCAAGGTTGGAACTTGATGGCATTTCATTGAGATGATTGGACTCTCTGGAGGGCGTGGAAGAGCAAATTGGGTAAAAACTTGTGGGTCTCGGCGATTGGAGGATCAAAGAGGGGGGTACTTTTCGACTATGGTTTATGGGTCTGGTTGGAAACGGAACTGGGTTGGTTCTAGGAGTCAAGGAAGTGAAAGCGCGAAAGGAATTGGGGGTCATGAGATTGGGTTTCATTGCTGAAAGTAGGGAGCTGCGAGCCAAGAAGGGTCAGGTGTTTCAGCTCTTCGCGTCTGTCCTATATTCATTTGTGTCGGTTCGTTAGGCTTTGGAAGGGGGGAAAACTCATGTCTTCTTGTACTGTGTTTTAATCCAATGTCTTGAGTGGTGCCATTAATGCTCGAAATTCATGAATTTGAAGTAAAAATAAGTTGATGTGAAACCCAAGTGTCTCAAACATGGTTTGTAGATTAACAAAATGTCTAGGCTGTTTTGTTGGAGTAAGAATCAATAAATAATCATTTTCCCATAAAAGGCCAGAATTTACATCAAACAAGAAATCTTGGAAGAATTTCCCAACTGAAGATGTAGTGCCAAATGCACTGGTGCGTGTGATTTTTCAGCAAAAATTGGTGCTCACTCCAATTCGTAGACCAAGACGACTAAGTGTCCATTTGGTTGAGCTTTTATCAGTAGAGCTTTTATCAGTAGAGCTTTTGTCAGTAGAGCTTTTCTGAGAAATGTTTTTTTTAAAAGCCAGTTGACTGTTTGGCTGTCAATTAAAAAACAGCTTTTTAAAAAGAGTTTCACACAGTAGACTGTTTGGCAACATCA
>JANIHZ010000002.1:16047908-16060382 GCA_027478365.1 Erythroxylum rufum | reverse complement strand
AAATATCATTGGTCCATACAATTAATTCAATAATAGGTATTAATATTTTATGAATACCTATTAATTCAATACTATTTATATATGAAAAAAATTCTCATAATTAATTTGACCACTTTGAGAACTAACAAACTATCCCTTTATAATGTCACGTATAAATTTAACACAAATACATAATTTTAAATTTTAATAATAATATGCTTAAAGCTAACATGAAATCATTAATAAATTAATATAATACATACCATGAGAATAAAATAAAATTTTCATATAAATTCTAGAAATAGAAAAATAAAAAATAACTTAAATAAACATATAAATATGAATTTTGAATGCTGATAATAATTATTGTGAAATCTTAACTAATAATTTGTTGTCTTCTAGTAGTTAGAAGGCCTGACTTTCACCAAATTCCCAGCAAGAACATTATGCTTAGTTTTCTCTTTTTAAAATTCTACTTCACTTAGAATTATAAAAGAAAACATTAATAAGTATTCTTCCTTGTTGTCTGGTGGTTAGGGTATTTGACTTTCACCCAAGAACTAAAGTTCAATTCTCAGCAATACACATTATGCTTATTTTCCTCCTAATATTTATTTAAACATATTTGGATATTATCTAGAGACTAGACACTAGACTTGTTGTACAATTCAACAACTAAGCTTTAATGTTTAATTAAACATGATGAAAAAATCTTCCATAATATGAGAACTTTTATGAGAATGACTGATGCATAAAAATGTGGTATTGATAATAAAAATAATCTTTCTTTTTTTTTGGTAGAAATCGTTAATAATGAATAATTACAAAACCCATCAAACATTAAATATTTGGCAATAATCATTAAACAATCATAATAAAATAGATGAACAAATTATTCATGCAAACATATGCTCTAGTACTACATATAAAAACATGATCTTTATAATATAAATCAAAATTGACATTCATAACTTTAGGATCTTAAATAACCAACGGTTAAAAACTATAAGAATGTAATATTGCATACCTGAAGTGGAAGATGCCATTATTGAAAAGAGATTGAGAAACTTCACCGCGTTCTTGATTAAACTTAGTTTCTCTCATTTGACTCTCTTGTGATTACAAAAACTTGATGTAAAATGATTTGTAACCCTAATTAGTAGAGAGAAAAACCAATTTATATATCCATGATCTTTAGTATTATACATCCATCAAATGACCAAAATAGATAGTTGAGATTTATTCCACTATTAATTGGGCCACATTCTAAAATTCTCTCACTTGGCTCGATACTTCAAGCTTTAGTTTAATAGTTTGAACATTAGGTGTGCATAAATAAATCTCTTAATATCTTCATAATTTATGTCAACACAATAAATCATATAATGCAGGTCATGGCGGTCATACACTTTAACCTCGTATACTCTCTTCTATATACCACAACACTAGTAATGTATCAAGTCAGGTAACATAATTGATATATAAATATCATAAAGGTCCACATTAAAGTCTTATAGACAATTTCATTTCTTATTTAATGATACTTACATATACACATTCATAATATATAAGAAAATTGCCAAGAAGAAACTTTATTAAGGTCAAGAGTGTCAAAAAGTCATAAAAAACAATCATCAATATAACTAAGGCCCATTATTTGAAATGTTCCGTAAATATTATTATTGGAAGGCCTTTAGTTAAGGGATCTACAATCATAAGATTGATATTAATATGTTCAATACACACTCATTATTTTTTAATTTCCTTCTTTATGGTAAAATATTTCAACTCGATATGTTTAGCACCTCTATAGTACTTGTCATTCTTAGAGAAGAAATTGTTGTAGAATTGTCACAACAAATTTTTAGCAACTTAATAATGGTGTCGATAACCTTAATTTTTGAAACAAAGTTTTGCAACCGTAAGGCATAAATTATGGCTTCAAAATAAGCTACAAATTCTATTGATTTTCTACTATCAATGCATCCAGTAAAATCTAAATCTCAATATCCATTTATTTTTAATGGATTTGATCTCTGATACATAACCATATAGTCCTTTATTCCTTGAAGATACCTCAAGACTTTCTTTGCAGCTTTTCAATGGTATAAATGAGGACTACTTTGGTATCTGCCTAGCATTCTAATCATGAAGCTAATATCAGGTCTCATACATATTTGCAAATATATTAGACCGCTAATAATAGAAGCATATGGAATATATTCCATTTGCCTACGTTCCATATCATTCTTTGGACATTGCATGAGACTAAATTCATATTGGGACAATCCCTGCTAAACATTTGTTCATATTAAATCTCTCTATAATTTTTTCGATGAAGTCGTTTTTAGACAACCTTACCAGTCCTTGTGATCTATTTCAGAATATTGAAATTCCTATCATGTAGGATGCCTCTCCTATATCTTTCATTTCAAAATTCTTAGGGAGAAAATCTTTAGTCTTATATAATATGTACAAATCATTAGCAGTGAGTAGAATATCATTAACATATAGAACTAAAAATATAAACTTACTCCCACTGATATTTTAGTAGATACAATAATCAAAAATATTTTCTTAACAACCAAAAGATGTTATGGTATCATTAAACTTAATATACCATTGTTGGGAAGCTTTTTTAAGTCCATATATTTATTTCTTAAGTTTACAACCATATCACCCTTTCCTTTAATGGAAAAATCATCAAGTTGATCCATATAAAGTTCCTCCTCAAGATCACCATTCAAAAAGGCAGTTTTCACATTCAGTTAATGTAGCTCTAAATCAAATTGAGCCATTAATGTCATGATTATTCTCAATGAATCTTTCTTTAAGACAAGTGAAAAAGACCCGTTTGCCATTTGAGTCATATTTAGTCTTAGAGATCCATTTGCATCTGACCAACTTAGATCCTTCTGACAAATCAACAATGTCTCAAACATTATTTTTTGCCATTAAATTGATCTCATCTTTTATAACATCAATCAATTTATCAAAATCAGTGCTTTCTACGGATTATAAAAATGAAACAGGATCATTATTAATGTCATTATCAAATTTTGAGTCTTGCAAATAAATAACATATACATCGAGAATAGTTTATCTCCTTATTCTTACATGTTTATTCAAAGCTATTCTAGGTGGGTCATTGACATTAATTGATTGTAAGTTAGTTTCTTTATGAGGTGTTATTTTATCCAAATCTTACCCAAAATTAGTTTGTTCTTCTAATACTGGGATAATATTCGGTATAGATATGGATACTTGAACATTTATGGGTAATGAAACATTAACCCTTATTTCACTAGTATCCACAACACGCTTTTCATTGCTCCAACTAACTTCACCATTTTTAATAAACATTACATTGGCTGTTTCAGCAATTCTTTGACTATTTTTTGGATAGTAAAACATATACCCTTTAGATTTCTCTAGGTAACCAAAAAAGCAACCAATGAATATTTGAGAATCTAATTTATTTTCTTGTGGATTATAAATTTGTGCTTCTGTTGGACAATTCTAAACATGTCAGTACCTCAAACTAAGCAAACTAGGTTTGCTTCTAGCCTACAACTCAAAAGAATTTTTAGGTACTACCTTACTATAAATCCTATTTAGCAAACATATAGCAGTTTTAAGTGAATGCATCCACAAGGTTTTGGATGGTAATGAAGAATTACTCATCATACTCATAACCATATCCACTAATATCCTATTACACCTTTCTGCCACACCATTTTGTTTAGGTATGCCTAACATAGTATAATATGCACAGATGCCATATTTCTCGTGAAACTTTCCAAATAGGCATGGACATTATCCTGATTCATCAAAATTTTCATAATATTAATTACCTTTATTAGATCTTGCAATTTTCACTTTTTTATCTAATTACCTTTCAATCTCTTTTACAAACACCTCAAGGGTGCCTACAACTTTAGATTTTTCATTAAGCAAATAGACATATCTATAATGTGAAAAATCATTTATAAAAGTGATAAAATACTTTTCTCCACTAAAGATGGAGTGTTAAAAGGTCCACGCATATTGGTTTGTATAGTTTCAAAGAGTTGAGTACTTCTTGTGGCTCCTTTCTTACTATGTTTAGTTTGCTTACCCTTAATGCAATCCATAAATACATCAAGATTAGTAAAATCTAAAATTGAAGTAATTCCATTCTTTACTAATCTTTCTTTAGATGTATGACTCAAATGTTTATACCACAAGTAAGCTGAATTATTATTCATTATATTATGTTTAGTTCTAATGGTACGATAAATAGGAAATAGGGATTTAGAAAAATTAACATCAAGTTCTAATTTATACAAACATCCATCATAATTCCATGACCAATAATAGAATTATGTTTAAATAAACAAAACAACCATCAGTAAACTTCTTTGAATGGTGTGAACAAGTCAAACCAAGCCTTACATTTCAAACAATATTTTTGATAGTGTCCCTCTTTCTTACAGAAATGACACTTATTTGTCTTTTGTTCCTTCTTATCAACATTAGCCGTAACCCATGTCACTTTAACGAGCACTTTTTTTAAAATTTCTTAGCCTTTGTTTTGTGGATCTTGCTAACTCCTTGACATATAAGGTTAATTAAATGAACCCCTTGATTTTTTAGCCTTGTTTCCTCCTAAATAAACCTATTAGACAATTCATTAACATTACATTCGTCATTTATAGTGTTGTAGTTAATTTGAAAAGGTCCTATAAAGAGGTTACGAGTATATAATGAATTGTATTAAGAAGGAGACATCAACTGTCATATCCAGGGTATTTAATTTTGCTACAATAGTTTTCATCTCTAAGATATGTTACTGCATGCTTCACAATCCATCAAACTTCATGGTTATAAGTTTAGCCATTACAGTACCAGCAAGAGACTTATTCATAGAATGGAAGCGCTCTTCCATAAATTTAAGGTATTCTTTAGCACTTTTAGTTTATGAAGTAGTGGTTTTAATATTGTTTACAATAGTCATTTGCATGAAATTAAGACATAATCTGTTATACCTTTCTCATGCTTTATAATCTGTTTTCTTAATCTCACTGTTTGTTTCTATAATACCAGTAGGTTTTTCTTCCAATAATGCTAAATTAAGATCTTAAACACCTAAATAAAAATTGACTTGTTCACACCATTCAAAGAAGTTCAAAATATTAAACACAGTAACAAAAGAAGCATGTTAATAAAGAAATATAACTGCAAATACATAAATGTTCAAAAAATTATCGGATTCAAATAATTACATATTTAGAACATACTACAAGTTTTTTTAAGGAAAATTCAACAATATATTATCATAAGTTTAATGTTATACAAGCTTTATTAGTAATCAAATAAAAGCTCATCAAATACAATCAATATCTTTGGATATATAACATACTTGACAAGTCAATAATGATTTTCCTCTATTATGCTTATTATTCGTAGAGTATTAATTTATCTTTGGGTAAATTCTAAATTTTGTCAACTAATAAACATTATTTATTCATATGATTAGTTTAATAATAAGCATTAATATTTTATGAATAAATGACTATTTATATATGATAAAATTTCATTTAATTAATTTGGTTACTTTGATGACTAACAAGTTATCCTTTTTATAATGTAATGTATAAATTAGTTTCATTTTTTTTTCTCTTCTCCTCTGTTGGTCCTCTCTATTGGGCACGTTGTCTTCTTCCATATGCTCGTCTTCGTTCGTTCTTCTACCAACTCCTTCCATTGTCTTGACTTTTCCATCTCTAGGTTAGTTGTCCACTTGCTGCTTTTAGGTTAATTTTTTGTCTTTAATTTTTGTATGTGAGTCGACATTGTATGTTCAATGTGTTATTGTTACTATGGATTTAGTTTTGAGGGTTTATTTGGGTTGTTAATGGTCATTGTTTGTTGTTGTGCAGTTATGTTAGTGAATAATAGAAGCAGACAGTAGTTTTGAAACAAAGTAGGGATAAATTTCAATAGGGTAACAAATGTTCAACGAAAGTTCTGTAAGAATCATTTTGTGGTTTATTGATTAGAGGAACGTCCACCACATCTTTCTCTACCATTAATTCTATAAACTTCTTATCCTCAGCATGTTCTTAATTTTGTATTATACATGCCATTGTAATGTAAGCATGGAGTAGGTGTGAAGAGAGATACGTAGGGCCATTGAAGAAGACTAACAAACATAACACACGAAGTGGTCCTTTACGTGAGTTGTTGACAAGATAAAAAGACCAAACAACACACTATATGCAATTTCCTTAACTTCTTCGTTGTTTTGGATTTTCAGGAATACCTATTTGGATCCATGACTTTTAATCTTTTTGGTAATCTTCATGCTTTAAGCAACTTGTCTGTGTGTTGGTGTTACTGTATCGTGCGTGCCTAATTAAAGGGAACATAGTCATATAGAGACGTCTAAAAGATTATAATCTTTTTAAGATATGACCTAGATGGTTTCAAACTCCTTTTGAGCAATCTCAAATCCTAACAAGTGATTGTTACAAATGTCATAACAAGGGGTTTGTGTTCGTAACTTTCTAAACAAAATGGCAATGGAAGGTATAGATAAAGATAGTGGAGATCTACTTTTTTGTAGGCCAAAGGTACGAAGAGCAAGATCATGTTCATAAAGAAATGGTATATAAACAAAGTAGGTATGAATTTCAAAGAATTTTAAGTTGATATAATGGAGTATTATAGTTTTGCAACTCAGTGGGTCGATATATTTTCTAATGATTGCTATATAAGAATTTTAAATTTTAAAGTCACTTAAGTCATCCCAAGTTAATGATTTAAGATTCTTCTTCCTATCCCTGTTCTCCTTTTTTTGGTGTTAGTCAACTAAGCTTGGGAAGTGTCATCTAGAGAGGGTTCATTTAGGACTATTAACTCACTATAGTACCTAGTTAGGGATCCAAGGCATTACACCTTTGTTATCATGGAATCCATATGGAGAAGTTTCTTCATACACTATAAGAAATAGTAATTAGTAATTGGCAACATTCACCGAAGATTTTTAGGTTAAAATGCATTTCCAACACAATTACTTCGCAACACACCAACTTTGCACAAAAAAGAGCCTGATGGATTTGAACTTCGAATTTCTTAAATTGATGTTCACGATGTCTTTGTTTTATCTTGCCTACTTTTGAAGACGAAGCAGATTTTTATGCCGATTGTAGTCATTTTCAAACAGTGGTGTATTCCCACCAGTTAACTAATTAGCATCATATATTTGTGTTTTAGCTTAAATAATAGATTTTCTCTACATTACATTCTATATTAAAACTTATATTGCCTTATTTTCTGATTTACTTGCTTTAATATATTAAAAATATAACAAAACTATTGAACAAGTGTATTATATTAAATAAGAAATATTTTTTTTTGCGACCCCTATTTTGTGTTGAAGAGCATCACTCATCCTTCTTTTTTGTAGTTTGTAGTTGTTTGTCCATCCAGCTAAGTTCCAACTAATGTCTACCATATTTGTTGCTTTAATAATACGATTCTGATGCATCTAGGTTTTGTGTGAATGCAAAGGAGGTCTTGATTTTGTATTATTGTTTAGAATATTCTTATAATCATTAATGAGTTTTTATGTTCTTCTTTAATAGTCTAAGTATTTATGTTTAGGTTTTGTTTGAATCATTAATGAGTAGATGTATGATTACATAAGTTCGAGATCTTATAGATGATTTGAGGCATAATAAACTCCTAGGATGGTATATATGCTGGAAACCCATGATGCAACTCCCATGAAGCTTATTGGTGTAAAATTCCACGAGCCTAAGAGTCACAGCGAGAACTTGCTTTCTTGATTCACGAGTATAAACAATGCCATGTACTATAGTATTAAAATCAATTGCAGTTATTTAATTCAATTGATTAATAATTAGGGGATGTTATATAAAGTAAAGGTTAACTATACAACTTGCTAACCTATGCTCATATGGTGTAACAATGTCACGTACCTTAGTGTTTCTTTTAATTTGAACTTAGTGTACGAACTTCAATGAAAATAGTAAAGAAGTAGTAAGTTGTATAGTTACGAAAAATTATAGACCATTTGAGGTCTTAGGATGGTCTATAGGCTGAAAACTCATGATGCAGCTCCCGTGAGACTTATCGATGAAAAATTCCACCAGCTTAGGAGTCATAACAAGAACTTGCTTTCTTGATTCATATAGTGTACAATGCCACGTACCATAGTATTGAAATCAATTGTAGGTAATTAATTCAAACATAAATACTTAAACTTTATTGTGATTAATTCAAACTTAGTTTTAACATAAGAAGTTCACAGGTTTAATAGACATGACAGTTCTTTGCATAATAAACCCCTAGGACGGTCTATAGCCTGGAAACCTGTGAAGAAGCTCCCATGAGGCTTATTGGTGAAAAATTCCACAAGCCTAGGAGGCACAACGATAACTTGCTATCTTGATTCACAGGTGTAAACAATGTCACGTACCATAGTATTAAAATCAATTGTAGGTGATTAATTCAATTGATTAATATTTAGGGGATGTTATGTAAAGTAAAGGTTAAATGTTCTGTAAACTTTGGGGATATGAAGGATACTAACTATGAAATCACTTTTTAAATTAACAGTTTTGTAGAAATGAGTAATGTTGATAGATCTTAGATATATAGACGATTAACACCTGATGGTTTCATTAATCCTAAGTTTGTTAAGGGAGTTGAAGCTTTTATTCATTATACATGTTCTCAACCTGCATATATGGATGGCCCAAAGATCATATGTCTATGTAAAAAGTGTAAATATATTCGTTTCCTTCCTACTGATGAATTGAATGGCCATTTGCTGATAAAAGGGTTTGTTCCAAATTATTTTGAATGGACACGACATAGGGAGCCATTGATTTGTAGCACCTTAAAGGGTGATGAAGTAAACTCATCAGTAAATGTGGATGAGTTTGAAGGGGGGATTGGATTTAGAACAAATAATATGGATTCAACAGAAAATCTTTACATGCAAATGGTTTATGATGCTACCGGTTATACTATTCAGGAAGATGTTTATGAAATAAGTGCATATTGTTAAATACGACGAAAATGAATCTTTGAATGATTCAAATAATAAATATGTTGAAATTTCATCTAGAGAGGATGAGGAGGATGAGAGATCAAAAGAGGAACCTGAGTTTGATTTTAATTCGTCAAGAAAAAAAAAGATGATGACGATTTTGATTTACAATTAAGCGCTGATAGCGATTAATTTGTATAGAATATTATATTCAATAAATCAATTATTGAATCAATAATATATTGTTATATATTAAATTAAAATTGTTATATCTGTGGAATATTTAATAGAATATGAATTTAAGTTAAAATATGCCACCAAAGAGAAAACATGATATGATGTGACCAAGGTTCAGACCACGATATGGAGCCAGTTACTTTCCAGGTGAAGTATCACATTCTACAGTTGCAACAGAATCAGATGTTGTACCTCCAGCCACTACACATGCAGATGAGGCATCACCTTTTGTACCTACTGCTACACAATCCAACAACTTTACACCATCCACCACCCTTATACCAACAGAGATATCAGGGGAAAGCGTTGCGGATGAAAAAGGCGGCCTCTAGCTTGGAGCTAAGGAAGTTGATGGAAGAACTTACGTCACAATTTTCAATAATCTGTAAGTGAAAATACATGAAACACCGTATGTTTATAATTAAGTTATAGGTTTAAATTTAAAAATGATATAAAATTGTTTCTATATTAGGGAGATTCCGTTTGAACTGTGCTCAAGAAACATGACATCCAAGTTCAAGGAGAAGATTGATCTTAAAAGTTATATATGGAAGAATATCTCTCAGGGGACAAAAGATTTTTATTATCAGGAGTTTGAGGTACAAAATAATATATTTTTTGTATTTTTAATTAATTTTTATACATTAATTAGATAAATATTGTGGGTTATAAGTATTTATCGTATGTTTTTCCTTTTTCTTCATAAAGATTTCTTTTGGGATTCAAAATTTAACACGGTTATTTATAAAGTATGAGAGAGACGAGTTCGTACACGTTATAGAGACTTTATTGGTGTGATACATAAGACTGATATACGACTTCCTTATATTTCTAAAAAATATGGAGTTATTGGTAGCAGTATTGGACATCACCCGAGGCAATGTCCATTTCATACCGTAATTTTGCTAACAGACATGGAGGACCAGGGGGAGAGAATCTTTCCGTACATACTAGAGGATCTATTACCTACCACAAGATTGCAAATAGAGTTGTACGTTTCTACACTTTATACTTATATTTTGTTTTTTTACTTTGATGTATTTCAATTTAATTTGATGTGTGAATTTTGGAATGAAAATATGTATATTATAGAGAATGATAACGTTATAAATGTCTGATGCCATATATGATTGTGTTGTTAAGTTACTTTCTTTGTTCAACAAGGGGTAAATATCATAAAAATAGAGAAAATTTTACCGAAATTTTGTAAATTATAGTTCACTTATAACAATTTATTTTGATGCAGGAAAAACTTATAGGCAGGAAGCCTATACCTCGGCAGCTCTTTTTGCACACTCATACTGAAAAGCATAACGGTGTGAACTTCGTCAACACCAGATGTAAAGAACTAAGTGTATGTGAAATCTATGCTTTTAATATTAATGCTTAATAATTATCACTTATTAACATAAACATTGCCTTCTGATAGGACCAAATACAAGAAAGCACGAGAAAAGATCTTCAGCTTAGGTTCATTTGCAAACACATGTTATTCGCAATCCTCCACATCCAGTACAGTAGCATCTAGTAGATGGTCCGCATCCAATGAAGTCCATGAGCTTCGGAGCACAGTACAGACACTAACAACCCAATTGCAACAATCGATGGAGTACATAGCCTAACTTCGTAATGAGACGAATGAGTTGAAGGAGAAGGGCAGCACGTTATCGCAACATGAGCATCCGCATTCACCAAATGAATAGCATAGCTGTTGTCATTTTGTATAAATTAAAAATATCCGTCGGTAAAATTAGTTGTGAATTTACCGATGGATTTGGGAAATCTATCAGTAAAGTTACTGATCGAAACCAACCTTTCGTCGCTAAATTTACCAACAGCACAAAAATTACCGTCACTATATTTAGCGACAAAATAGATAATATCGATTGGTAAATTAGTGACAGAAAATTTGTCTCCGTTGCCAATTATTACCTAACGACATTTCTCTGACGACATATTTTGTTGGCAAATTCTGTCGCTAACTTAGCTTTCCGATAGAAAATCTTCACATTTCGTTAGTAATTTATGTCTCTAAACCTCATTTTTCTTGTAGTATAACTAGAGTTCAATTATAAGCAATAAACATTATATTGATTGTTCTCCTAATATTTATTTAAACAGATACAGTGGACTTATTATATTGACTAAAGCGATAATAATATGAAAAATACTCTTTCTTTATTATAGTTTTAAATACAAATCATTAATAATGAATAATTACAAAACTTCTCAACATCAAAATATTTGGAATTCATCTTCAAATAATCATAGTAAAATAGATGAAGAAATTATTTATTCAAAACACAAGCTTTGATACTACATGTAAAAATATGATTTTTATAATATAAATCAAAATTAGCATTTATAACTTTATGTTTTTGAATAAACAATTGTTACAAATCATAAGAGTGTAATATTGCGTACCTATGCGAAAGATGTCATTATCAAAAAGAGATTAAAAAACTTCATCGTATCCTTAGTTAAAATTGATTTCTTTCTCTTGACTCTCTTGCAGTTACAAAAACTTGATGAAAAGTAACATGTAATCTTAATTAGTAGAAAGAGGTCTAATTTATATATATATATATCTATCGTTTTTAATATGGTGGGTCCATCAAATGACCAAAATAAATGTTTAAAATTTATTCCACTATTAAATAAGAAATATAAGACATTATACTGATTTTTCTCCTAATATTTATCTAAATAGATACAATAGACTTATGCGATAATAATATAAAAAATGAACTTTTTATTTCTAGTTTTTTTAATAGAAATCATTAATAATGAATAATCACAAAACTCTTCAAACATCAAATTATTTGGCAATCATTATCAAATAATCAAAGTGAAATAGATAAATAAATTATTTATTCAAAATATATGCTCTAATACTAAATGTAAATTTATAACATAAATTAAAATTAGCATTCATAATTTTAGGATCATAAATAAACAATTGTTACAAATCATAAGAGTGTAATATTTTGTACTTGATATGAAAAATATCATTATCAAAAAGAGATTGAGAAACTTCACGTCCTTGGTTAAAATTGATTTCTTAATTCTCTTGCGATTACAAAAACTTGAAGAAAAGTATTATGTAACCAGTGACGAAGCCAGAAATTTAATATAGGAGGGCCCAAGTATTTATTTTTTAAAATTTTGGGGGGCTCAGTATACCACTGACCCTTAAA
>JANIHZ010000002.1:16036103-16047808 GCA_027478365.1 Erythroxylum rufum | reverse complement strand
AAAACTTTGGGAGGCCCAATGCACCCATATAGCTCCGTCGGTGTATGTAACCCTAATTAGTAAAGAGAGATCCAATTTATATCTATCTATCTTTTTATTACGATATGTCAATGAAATAAACAACAATTGGTTAAAATTTAACTATTAAATAGGAAATATAAACCAAATATAGCTCTTCTATTGTATTAATAGTGACATTAATATATATGGAATATGCTCGTTAATCGGCCCACGTTCTAACATACATATGCTTTTGTATATAAATCTTATCAATCATCTTTGAAAAAATATGACGTCTATGTTAGAAATATAGATGTTTGTCAGGAAGGCAACCTTGATTAAAACACAATGCATTGACGAATCACGTTAAGGCTGCCCTCGAAGTGGCTACGAAATAAAAATTTCCAGGCCGTAAAGATGGTTACAATTAGCCAATTACAACCAAACAACATCAGCGATTTTGAATATGATCAGAGATTAATTTATACAGTTGTAAATTCGAAAATAGAATCGTATCGTGTACTTAGAATTCCATAAGACCGAATACACATGCAATGTCCATTATTTATGTATACATACATGTTCAGGAATACATTCGGTTGGTATACTGATGAAATAATGAGTATTGGAAATATTAAATTCGAAAATCTCCCACGTCCGAGAAAGTGACAAGATAGACAATAAGCCTATTTCATAGCTTAAAAAACCGATTTGATTTATTTGCAAGATTCAATTAGTACGATCGTCCTTAACATGTGACTAGTAGCCATCAGTTGGGCCAAGCTACAAGAAAGAACTTGTCTTATCTAAGCTTCCAACTTCCAAGTACATGGACTGGGAGAAACCTTGTTTTCATCTTGCTCCGGTGGTAACAGTACATCAGTTCAGATAACAGTAAGATGGTGGCACATCACCATTTCATTGGCAGAAATTTAAATATTAGCCGTTGACTGTTAGGCAATTAGCTATCATACAAGTCTCTATAATAATTTTTTTCTTCTGTTAGTCTGTTTGAGAAGTTTATAGTACGTTGAATAGCTATTCATTTTCTGTTATCTCCCAGTGCGATTAGGTAGTTAATGGGCTGGAAAGGAAGTAAGTAGCCAAAGTATAAATCATATTTCATAGATACTCTAAACGTGTTGGTTTCCATCTTTCTATCCATCATTACTAACAGTTTGCGCGGTAGTAGTAGTAGGAATATATAAGACTTTCTTGTTCTAATCGTTTATTTTTCTGGAGACCTAGAAAATTGCGAACCAAGACACATTAAACCAGTCTTAATGATAGTAGGAGCAATATATATAGTTATGAACAAACAGATCCCAACTTTACACAATTATGGATATGGAACTCAGATAAAGTTTCTTTTGTGACAAAAAGCGTGGAGCATGAAGGTTATTCACAACCTAAATTGATTTACATACAAATGTTAAGAAGTAATTTGTAATTATTTTTAAAACTATAATAAGTTTTGGGAATAACAGTTTGGAATTATGACTTTATATAAATGTATATTATATTCTCGAAGATGAATAAGAAAAAGAAAAGTCATTTGCAAGAGCTGTAACTTTGCAAAAGTCTTGTAACTAGCCATAAAATAATTTTAGTAAAATCATCTTTAAATATTTTCTACCCACTTTGTTTCTTCTGTTTCCAACAGATATAGTATCAGAGTTTAGAGATTCCAGCAACATTGCTACATAATCGAGTCCCATCACCTTCTTTGCATATTCACAAAATCATATTCCCATTTTCAAAGGAGAACAATGACTATTGTTGTTCTCAAATGGAGACAATCTTTGTTTCAAAAGATTTGTGGGATGTAACTGAAGTGGAGAAGCAGATTAGACAAATGAAAATTAGAAGAAATACAAGAAGAATGTGGAGAACACCACAGCCTTGAGAATAATTCAACAAGGGGTAAGTAAATCCATCTATCTCATAATTTTTGGAATAAAAAAGGCTCAAGATGCATGGAACATTATGAAAATTGAGTTTCAAGTATTAGAAAAACCTCTATTAAACTAAAAAAACTAATGGAGAGAATTCGATAATTTGGCAATAAAATATATTGAACTTGTTAAGGATTTCTCCACAAAAGTTGTTGAAATTATTAATAAAATTAAAAGTAGTAGTGGTATTGTTCATCAAAGAAAATTATTGAAAAAGTTCTTAGAAGCTTATTCCAAAATTTTGAACAATTGGTTAATGTTATTGAGGAGACAAGAGATCTATTGTAACTTACTTTTTAAGAGCTCATGGATCTCTTGAAGCCTATGAACAAAGAGTTAGTTTGTATTCTGGTCAAACATTGGAGTAGGCATTCAAAACTAAAATCAATATTTTAGAAAAGTTTTCAAAAGGAGAATATAAACTAAAAGACAATTTAACTTAAAGAAAAGGAAATTATGGGAGAGTTCGTGGAAGTAGAAATCAAAATAAAGAAAGAGGTACTAGAAGAGGTGCTAGAAGAGGAAGAGGAAAATAATATTTTCAGTAACAAAACTTGGTAATTCCTACTCTCGCTGCAGGGCATAAATTAAAAGATTCTTACTTTAAGTGTTCTGGATGAAGAATTCCGAATCATTTTGAAGGCATTAGTTCAAAAATAAAAAGAAATCTGAAGTTAAAAATACTGCAATAAATTTACAATAAGAAGATATGGAAGTGTTAGTTTATTCTAATGGTGGTTCTTATGATAAATCAAATATATAGTACTTAGTGGATGGAATCACCATATTACAGGAAATTAGAAGACCTTTATAGAGTTAGATGGATCATTCTCTTCTCAAGTGGAGCTTGGTGATAGCAATTGAGTGAAAATTGAAAGAAGAGTTATTGTTGCTGTCAATTCTAAAGAAGGTGAAGGAAAGCGTATTAGAGATGTTTATTATACTAGACTTTGGTGAACTTCATTTCTTATTGATATCACTAAGTATATATATACAGAGTTAGTGGTAACTATACATGGTACGTAAATTATGTTGAGTTAATAATCCATGATTGGTAGCCTGATTTTATTTGCTAAATCAATAATCCATTATTTAAGGGATTACGTTGACTTGTTGCTATCATGCCCTCGCAAGATAGAGCATCCAGGTCAGATTCCTATTTTGAATCGATGAAGATGAAATTGTTGACGAGGAAGTACCTTGGTAAGGGAGTCAGCCAATTGATCTACGGAGTGAACATGTGAAATGCGCAACTGATTTCATGCAACTTGGTCCAGAACGAAGAAGAAGTCGATGGCAACATGCTTTATACTGCTATGGAAGATAGGATTGGCACAAACATATGTTGTACCAACATTGTCGCAGTAGATGACTAGAGTGTGAGAAATGTTGAGGTGAAATTCAGAGAGGAGTTGTGTGATCCAATTGAGTTCTGTGGCAGTTGCTGTGATGGCTCGATATTCAGCTTCAGTTGAAGAGTGGGCCACAATGTGTTGTTTATTGGAGCTCCAACTAATGGGTGTGTTGCCAAGGAAGATAATATATGTAGTAGTGGATCACCAATCGTCAGGATCACCAGCCCAATCTACATCAGAGAATGCATAAAGGGTGTGAGGGGATTGTCAGTGGATGAGTAACCCATGATCAAGGCTGCCTTTAAGGTAGCGAAGGACCCTTTTTATCGCATTCTAGTGTATTATAATAGGGTTATGCATGAATTGTGAGAGTTTGTTGACTGCGTAGGAAACATCAAGCCTTGTGAATGAGAGATATTGAAGGGACCTAAAAATTTGCTGATATTGTGTTGCATCAATTAGGGCACTTCCATCATTGAGTTTGAGTGATTCACAAAGAGATAGAGGGTTGAAACTAAATTGGCATTGAGCATATTTGTCTTGTTAAGGAGATCTCATATGTATTTTTGTTGGGAGGGAAGTAGTCCACCGGTGGTTGGTTGTGCCTCAACTCCTAAGAAGTAGGAAAGTGAGCCAAGATCTTTGATGAAAAATCGGTTGGCAAGGTCATGAATGAATTGTTTAAGTAGTTCATTGGAAGACCCTGTAAGTGTGATGTCATCGACATAAACCAGCAAGTATAGAGTGTGATTGATGCAGTGGCGAATAAAGAGAGAGGCATCACATACTGAGTTGGAAAAGCCGATTTGGAAAATGAAATGACGAATTTCATGATACCATGCCCTTAGAGCCTGGCGAAGACCGTAAAAGCTCTGTGAAGTTTACAGATAAAGTGTGGATGATGAGAGTTGAAAATTTTGGGTGGTTGTTCCATGAAGACATCATTTGTTAGTGTGCTCTGTAAGAATGTGTTGTTGATGTCTAGTTGATGTAAAGGCTAACTATTTGTAATGGCTAAGGTGAGAATTATTCGAATTGCTACTGATTTGATGACTGGGCTAAATGTGTCACTGAAGTCAATTCTTAGTTATTAATGGAATCCTTTAACCATAAGATGGGCTTTATACCATCAATTGTGCCATCAGGATTGCGTTTGTTGTGAAAGATCCATTTGCATCCCACAATGTTTTGAGATGGTGTGGCGGAACTAAGGACCAGGTGTCGTTGTGGATTAAGACATCATATTCTGCACTCATGGTTGCATGCCATTCGGGATATTTTTTAGCTTGGATGATAATGGTTGGTTCTATTTGGGCAGGTTGTTGGATGGTGGAGTAGAGATTGAGAATGACTTTAGGTTTTAATATATTGCTTTTAGATTGGGTTTGGATTTGGCATGGTAGACTTAAAGGTAGTATAGAAGTAGTTGGTTGGATTGAGGTGGATGGTGAGTCATGATGGTGTGAGGTCGGTGAGGTGTCAGGTGGTGGTGAGTCAGGGTTTGGGGGTGGTGGAGAGGTCAAGGTGGTTGGTTGTTGAGGTGCTGGTGGAGGTGTGGTGGGTGGGAGAAATCTAGTTAGGGTGATGGAGGGTTATGATTGTGGAAAATGTAGCCAATCATGGATTATGTAATGGAGTGTGGTGATGGTTTTGTGAGATGACCAAAGGGGAAGGTGTCTTCAATGAAGACAACATGCTGAGAGACAAGATTTTGTTGGTTTTGGGCTCAAGACATAGATAGGCGTTATGGTTAGTGGAATAGCCAATAAAGGTGCATTGTTGGGATCTTTGTTGTAGTTTATGGGTGGTGTAAGGTTGTAACCAGGGATACCAGAGGCGTCCAAATATGCAGAGTTTGTGATAGTTGGGTGTGGAGTTGAATAAACGATAGTAAGGAGAGTCATGGCATAGTGTTTTGGTTGGCATCCTGTTAATTAAGTAGATAGTTGTCTGAAATGCAAGAGACCAATATTTGAGGCTTGATGTAAAATATTGAAAGCCATTTCCACAATATGACAATGTTTGCACTCAACGATGCCAGTATGTTCAGGAGTGTAAGGTGGAGCTTTCAGATGTTGAATTCCTTATAATTGCAAGAAGAGACCAAGAGCCTGCGCCTCACCACTGCCATCAGTGTAAACTTTTGGAATTTTGGTGTTGAAATATTTTTTGATGAGTAGCTTGAAGCGAGTGAAGACTTTTGAGACTTCAGATTTATGCTTAAAAGGGTACAACCAAGTATATTTGGTGAAGTAATCCATAAAAATGACATAGTACCTACGATGATGGAATGAAGATAAATGTGCAGGTCCCCAAACATCAGTGAATAACACTTGAAATGGTTTATTCCAAGTAATTGTGGAGGAGCCAAATGGTAATTTGTGGTTCTTATTACACAAAGAAGCATCACAGTGAGAAGGCAATGATGATGAGTTGATTCCTAAAATGTCATATATAGACAGAATTTTGTGGAGAACTTGAGCAGATGGATGGCTTAAGCATTGATGCCACTTGGTGATGGAAGGAGCTGAGGTGGAGTAGATGTGTGCCTAAGGAACTATAAAGAGTGGCAGTGTTGAGGATGGCCAAATGTAGAGATTACCTTTATTTCGGCCTTAGACTAAGGATGTCCCTGTATTCAGATCCTTCACAACAAGGCAATCAGGGAAAAATTCAATTGATGCGTCATTATTAGAGCAAAATTGAGAGACTGAGAGGAGATTCTGTGTGAGATGAGAAGCATATAGAACATGTTTAAGATGAAATTTTTTTGAAAGTGTTTTAAGAGTAGCAGAGTCAATATAAGAGATTGGAATTTTCTTATCATCTCCGACTGTGATGTCTTTAATTCCATCATATTCTGAGTGAATTGAGAGATTCTTGAGGTCATTGGTCATATGGTGAGAGGCTCCTGAGTCAAGAACCCAAATGCTATGAGGTGTTCTTGTTGCAATAGACATGTGATGAGCTTAGGGTAGAGGTTAAAGATTTAACAGAGAGTGGGTTCTGCATGTGCGAGCAGTGTACCCCGGTTTATCACATAGTTGACAGATGGGGTAGGAATTGTGGTTGAAATTGCATCTTTAAGTACGAGGAGGAAATTGTTGAGAGGAGTGATACTAACTATTTTGATTAAAGGAGCCGCGAGCATGACCACTTTGGGGCTGCAGGTTGAAATTTGCATTGGGTCCATATTGCTGTCTTTGACTTTATGTATGGTGACAATGGGATCCTTGGCCTCTATAATTAGAGTTCCTTTGGATGTATTGAGCAGTAACTGGTGATCCTCCCTTATTGATTTCATCACGACACAGAGACGCTTCAAGGTCAAGTAGTTTGTCATGAAGTTCTTCAAATGAGATTGGTGTATCACGAGCATAAATTGCAGAGGCAATAGATGAGTATTGAGGTCTAAGACCATTGAGAACATGAATCACAATTGCACCATCATCTACTGGGTGGCCAATAAGTTCAAGATTATCAATGATCAGTTTAATTTCTTTCATATATTTAGATATTGATTTGCCACCAAGACTTATATTGGTAAAAGAGTCAAGAAGGCCAAGACGGCGCATGGTGGATAGATTTGTATAGGTCACTTGGAGTTTATCCAATGCTTGCACAAAAGTTTTAGACTGAGAAATGATAGATTATGCAGTCCATGTGCAAGATACTTGGATGGCTTGAAGGATCAAACGATATTGTCATAGCCAGGCATCATAATCTGGACTGGATACCTCTTAGTTGGTAGTTACATCTCAAATCGTTTACGATGGACAAGGGAATGAGTCATCCAGAAATCCCATAAGATTGTATCCGAAAAGAAGTTTTTCAAACTGAGATTTCCATGAAATGTAGTATCCTTCTTTAGAGAGTTTAATTGGGACTTGCTTGTAGTTGATGGAAACTATAAAAGGGGTTTGATTGGGTACCATAGTGGTCGTTAGAGTGACTTGAGAGGGGTGGGTAAGAGAGGTGTTGGTGGAGGAGGCACCACTGTTAGACATGGCAGCTTAGTTGTTATGATTGAGTGAAAAATAGGTGAAGAGGAAAGAGATGAGGGAGAGAGAGAGAAGCAAAGAGAGACAAAAATAGAGTTGGATTTAGGGAGGAAAGTTACAAGCTTTACATCTTGGGCTCTGATACCATAATAGATTTAGGTAATTGGTGAACTCGATTTCTTATTGATATCATTATGTCTATATATACAGAGTCGGTGGCAGCTATACGTGGTAAGTAAATTATATTAAGTTAATAATATAAGATTAGTAGATCCATGATTTAAGGGATTACGTTGACTTGTTGCTATCATATTATTCTCTTAATATCACTCAGAATCTTTGGAGTGTTAGACAGATACAAACTTTTTTTTGATAAGGATTGTTGTGAGATTTTCTATTAAAAAAAAGAATAAAAAAGTGACAGTAGTAACGATAAGTTAGAATAATATATTTCCTCTCAAAATGAAAACATTTCAGAATGTAGAAATTTGACTGTTGATGATTCGTATCTTTGGAACTTAAGATACAATTATTTAAATCATAAAGGACTTCATATTTTAAAGTAAAAGAATATGGTTACTGGTCTTCCACCATTAAAATAAGAAAATAGAGTTTGTGAAGGATGCATTTATGGGAAGATGCATCGATTTCCTTTTCCTAAAATAGCTTGGAGAGCATGCACTTTATTAAAGCTTGTTCATGTAGATATATGCAGTGTAACTCGCTTTTCATCATTAAGTAACAACATATATTTCTTACTTTATGTTGATGATTACAATAGAATGATCTGGATTTATTTTCTTCATAAAAATCATGTTCATTTTCTTGCTTTCTAAAATTCAAAGCTCTTACAGAAAGGCAAAACAAATATCAAATAAAGACACTAAGGACTGATCGTGGAGGTGAGTTGATTGTTACAAGCCTTTTCTTAACTATGCGAAGAGAATGGAATTCAAAAAAAACTCAAGGTGCGACATACTCCTTAATAGAATGGGATAACAGAAAGAAAAAATAGAAATGTCAAAGAGATGACATGAATCAATCTAAAAGGCAAAACTTCCAAACATATTTTAGGTTGAAGTTGTTAATACAACTGTTTACATTCTCAATCAACCCCTAACCAAAGCAGTCCACTAAAAGACATTATAAGAAGAATGGCACAAAAGAAAGCTTGTAGTAAGTCATCTTAAAGTATTTAGACGTGTTGTATTTACTCTAGTTATTTTTTAAAAATGAGACAAATTTGATGAGAAAGGAGAAAATTATTTATTTGTTGTTTATAGTGATAAATCAAAAGGATATTTCACTCTACAACCCCAAAATATTTAATTGGTGGTTTGAAGAGATGTCATTTTTGATGAAATGGCAACATGGAATTGGGAGAAAGATGCAATCCAAACTTCACCATCACTTGATTTTCTTAAATCACCATTGTTTATATAGTAAAATGAATATTTACAATCAAGTGGAAATCAACAAACTAGAACTTCTAGAACCAACATACAAGTTAATGCATTGAATTAAGAAACTCCACCAAAGAGATATTACTCTTTGGATGATATTTATCAGTTTCACAATATGCTATTGAACCACAAAGTTTTGAGAAAGCTTCACAAGAAAAAATTTATAACAAAGCAACAGATGAAGGAATTGCCATGATTGAGAAAAATCACACTTAGGACTTAGTGGAATGATCAAAAGGAAAAGAAGTAATTAGCATAAAATAGGTCTATAAGACCAAATTTAATGAAGATGGCACCATATAAAAACAAAAAGTGTAACTCGTTGCTAAAGATTACTAACATCTTGGGATGGATTTCAATGAAACTTTTGCATCCATTGTTCCTATGTAGACCATTAGATTGGTTCTTACTTTGGCAACATAATTGAAACTAAATGTAATTTAGCTCGATGGAAGTTGACATTTCTCAATGTAAAGTTAGAAGAAGAAGTCTACATTAAGCAACCTTAAGGTTAATTTGTGAAAATAAATGTTGGACCCCGAACTTTTCGTAAAAGATCAGAACTATTGAATGAGAAATTTTGGTGATTAGTCATGAGTTAAGAACAAATAAATGAAAGTTCTTGAACCAAGAATGTATAGACAAGAGTAAAGTAGAGAATGAAAAATGTGGATAGATTCATGATTTGCTATAGTGTCTTTGGTGGGTAAGAGATTTTGAAATAGGAAGAATCAAGATAAAAGTTAGCTGTGAAATGAAAGTAAAAATGAAGTTGAATTTGTGTAGTAAGTTGATGACGAATATATACACATATGTATGTTCTATTATTCGTGTTTATAATTATTCATGGATTAAATTTTCATTATGGATAATGTTGATTTCAAATGAAGTTTAGAATGAGGATTGAATGAAGTAGAAAGAGTGATCAGGGTATGAGTTGTGTTAAGGAAAGATTTAGAAACAAAATTGGCAGTGATCTGGAAAATATTCACTGAATATGCTTTAGTCTTTTAGCCACAACATTTTCTCTAGTTGTCCAAACGAGTTTATTCTTATTTGGATTAACCTAGAGATATATGGCTACATTTTTTATGAAGAAATCGAATTTCAGTTCGATCTCTAAGAATCTCAAAGGTTGTCATGAAGTTAAGAATTGAGTGCAGTATGTTGGTGCATGAATGGAAAACTTGTCTTCAACTTTAGGGGCAAATTTGGGATTGATATAAATAGATTTTGGCAAAGTTGCTTTCTAAAAAGTTGTAGATCTTTCTTTTATCTTTCCAACGGTATATAGTATGAAAATTTTAGACATCTGAGCTAAAAGTTATGCCCTTTTGATTGCTTCAGCCTTAGACTTCATCTTAGTTTGACTTTTTGCATCTCAGTTTGACCGTCTCATTTTGCTTCCGTCTCAGTATGACGTCAGTGTTCGTCTCATGACATCATCATCGTCTTAGTTTGCCTTTTTGTGTCTCAGTTTGACCGTCTCATTTTGCTTCCGTCTCAGTATGACGTCAGCGATCGTCTCATGATGTCATCATCGTCTTAGTTTGATTTTTTTCGTCTCAGTTTGACTTTTTGCGTCTCAATTTGACCGTCTCATTTTGCTTCCGTCTCAGTATGACATCAGCGATCGTCTCATGACGTCATCATCGTTTTAGTTTGACTTTTTTCGTCTCAGTTTGACCATCTCAGTTTGACTTTTTGCGTCTCAGTTTGATCGTCTCATTTTGCTTCCGTCTCAGTATGACATCATCATCGTCTTAGTTTGACTTTTTTGGTCTCAGTTTGACCGTCTTAGTTTGATTTTTTGCGTCTCAGTTACTGTTCATTTCTTCCGTCTCAAAATGACATCCTACCTTCTATTCTATTTTTGATCTCGCAGATGAAAGAATTGGTCTTCAAGGTCTTCATAAGAGTTGTAGCTCTTGAAGTCTTCTTTCCAAAAATATAAACAACACCTTAATCCGATAACTGTAAAGAAAGTTATGATAATTTTCCCAACCTTGTATTGTCTGATGATGTCACCATCATCTTATAATGACATCATACATCGTCTGTTCCATTTTCTACCCTTCAGATGACAAAATTTGCCTTTCTAGTCTTGATGAAAGTTGTAGCCCTTAACGTCCTCTTTAAAACCATTCAAAAAACACCTCAATCAGAAATTTATACATAATGTTATAGCTGTTTCCCCGAAACAGATTCAGTATGATTGAGTTCATAAACATAGTTGCTTCTTTTGACCATAACTTCTTCACTAGACCTCCACATGACTTGATTCTTGAATCATTGGATTCGTAAGACTTTTCTATACATCTCCACCAAAAATAAAAGCTATCTGGAATGAATTGAGGAATGTTGAGAGGAAAAGGTAGGACAGGTACAGTGAGTGTGTTCTCAATTAATATGAACTGGGGTTATTTCCACCGAACATACTTCAGTATTTTGAGGATTTCTGGAGTTCTATTGATCCAAACAAGATGATTTTTTATTTTTAGTGAACTAGAGACATGTAGCTACAAATGGTTTGAAGCAATCAGAATATAATTCAGTCTCTAAGATGTTTAAATTTCATATGGAAGTTGTGCATAGTATACTGTTATGGACAAGACCAGTCCAAAAGTATTTGAAGTATATCTTTTAAATCACTAAACCAGATTGAATGATTTTGGAGGCTTTAGAAACTTAAGACAGTGGGGGACATTTTTCTGAAAGAAAGTGTTATGTTAGAATGTTCAAGGTTATTTTTGGCAGACACATAAGCTTATAAGGAAGGATAAAATGGACTTTTTGGACTCGTTTAGGGCATAATTGGAAGAAGAAGTGTTGTCTTACTTATAAATGAAGAAGAAAAACGTGAATGAGGGATTCAGGAGAAGCAAAAATGTGTGGATGAGAAAAGAGAGAAGAGAGAGAAACATGAAAAAG
>JANIHZ010000002.1:15914334-15925077 GCA_027478365.1 Erythroxylum rufum | reverse complement strand
ATATGTTCTAATCTTTTCATTTTATTAATGTCGAGTCTATGAACTATTTAAGAATAACAAATAAATGTAATACAAATCTCATAAACTATGCTCTCATCATAATTTTATTTTCAAAGTTTATTTTATGAATTTTATCTTATAAGTGAAATAACAATACAAATACACATGAAATAAAAATATGTTTAATTAATTATATCATAAATATATATAAACAATTGCTCGTCAATGAATGAGTTGTAGGGCACGGGTGTCCCTGACAACCAATCAGCGGAAGTGATCAAAGTGAGATGCTTTCAAGAATTATTTTAAGCGAGTAAAGCTCTGCCACAACCCTCATCCAAAAACAAAGCGGGAATCACTTTGTAGTCATCATTCCGACGATCAAACTCCATCCCTCAATACGTCGAAGGAAACACACGTTCTGAGATTATAGTATTTATGGCGACGGTCGTCCTTGGTAACTTGGGAAGAGCAAGTGTTTTTGCAATGAAAGGGTTCCAAGTGAATAAATTGTGAATTTGAGTTGGACAACCAAAAGTAATCCGTTGCAGGAATCTACAAATTGTTAACTTTTGGGGAGGGCTATATGCATGTATGTAATTGTCGAGCTCCTTGTTGTTGCGATGGAGGAAAATAGTGCGTAGTTTATCTTCGTCATTGTAAAAGCTAGCAAGGAGGCAGTGAGGAACTTGGTTTGTTTTGTTAATTTGGTCAAGTGGGTGGATAAGAAAGTAAGGTTCTTTAGTAGATTGCTCCACCGTTTGTAGACAGCTGAATCTCAGTATGAACTTCACAGGGAGGTTGTAGAGGATATTTAGCATCACACGTTCAGGCAAAGAAGCCATTAGAATAGATGGCTCAGCTTCTAAACACCAAACTTAGGAGTTCAACTGGCTTTCTTTTTTTGAAATTAAAAAAAATTTGCTTTCTTTGTTTAATTCATTAACTTAGCCAGTTATTCCTGGCCTAGTTTAATTTGAGCGCGGCTCAACTACTAATGGAAGAGACTGGAAAAGAACACCTCCCCAGGTTAGTGTATTAGTGTTGTTAATGTTAGGATACATGAAAGGCCTATAGAGAGAATCAATAAGCCTGAAAATTTTTGCAATCTACAGAAGGACTAGAAGTAGTGGAAAAGAACAGGACAACGATATAATGATGCCTATTAATATTATGTACACGCTTCTCTATACAGTACTTCAATCCCGAAGCCCCAAGTATGGCACAAAATGAGTTCCCCAAAAGTACACTATGATTTACATCCATCTTGGGAACGATTGATACAAAAATAGCACATCCAGTTGATCGGTTGATCCCCACAAGAACACTTGACACACAGGCAGTTTAACTTCCACAAGCCATGCACTCTTCTCGATTTTGCAAGGAACATTGCGCTTGAGCAATATCAATATCAACATCAGACTCAACCCTGTCAACAGTTTCCTGGTCACAAGTAGAGCAACCCAGAATTTGTCAACCACATAGATGAGAACTACTGGAAAGAATACTAGAAATAAGATTGGTGTCACTCTGATGCAAAGGATTCATGAGCAATATAAAACTGTAAGCATTGTTTCAAAATGAAAATCTTATCCACTCAGATGTGGTACTTTGTATGTTAATGCGGTGAGAATATATACATACATACATACATACATATATATATATATATATAAAGCATTTTGAGATTTCACTGAACTCAATAATTGACGGCCATGTCATCATTCTTAAAATTGGATTTTTTCCATTAAAAACCGACGGGAAAACGCCAGATTGAAGCGTCACCACTCACCAACCACTTGAAGAAGATATAATGAACCAAGAAAAACTCGATACCTTTTTAACAACAGTAGTATCAACTGTGAACTTGATAGCATCAGCTGCAGCACGGGTTCTAAGGTAGTACATTCCAGTTTTCAAGCCCTGCACAGAACATAATGCATAAAAAATCATCAATTTGAACATCCTAACAATAGTCGTCGTCGTCGTCATCACCCAGTCCGAAATCTTGCAATGAAGCAAGTCTGGAACATCCTAACAACAGTGTGGCTGGAAATTGGTTTTGAGACTACCTCTCACAGATCAAGAGATGGTCAAATGTTGTCCCCTTACCAATCATAGGCTAAGTAGCTAAAACTCTGATTTCCAAGTCATATTCAAGTGACAAGAAGGTTCATCCTCTATATTATACACGAATTTCAAAATCAAGACCTAATTCAAAGTCTGCCTTGGAGTTCGATGTGCAATAAAGCTATCAGATGCCAGCGAAGATAGAATGATAACCTTCTATGTTAACTTTTATCCATTCCTTAGTTAAATGGGGTAAAGGCCCGTATAATATATGTATATTCACCACTAGAACAGCCCATGTCTATAGATTTTAGTTACGTGATAAAAGTTGAAAAGCAATGCAAATTACAATTATTAACAGCCCTACAATAAAAAATTACTGAAACTAGTCCTTTGAGCATCATTCAACGTCATACCTTGGACCAAGCATAGAAATGCATGGAAGTCAGTTTTCCAAGATCAGGTTGTTCCATGTGAATATTCAGACTTTGACTCTGGTCTATGTAGCACCCACGATCAGCAGCCATATCAATCAGTGTCTTTTGCTTGATTTCCCACACTGTCCTGATATAAAGTGACATGCTACTTTTATCACGAAAGGAGAACTGATGTATCAGCAAGCACTTTAAACCAACAAGGGAAGATAGATTCGTACTTGTATAACGCTTTGAGCTGCTCGGGAATCTCCGGTACTTTCAAAACAGAACCATTGTGATAAATTATCTTGGTTTTAAGAGTTTGAGACCAGAGGCCCATCTCTGTTAAATCATGAAGGAGGTGCTTGTTCACCACAATATATTCACCACTGAAAAATGAAAAGAGCTATATGACAAAATGTTAGATCTAAAATTCAGAGGAACCAGCCTCGTAAAGAGTGCAAACCTCAAAACTCTGCGGCTATAAATGTTGGATGTATAAGGCTCAAAACATTCATTGTTGCCAAGGATCTGGCTTGTTGAAGCAGTGGGCATAGGTGCTACTAGAAGGGAATTTCTAACTCCATTATTGGATATCATGTCCCGAAGAGCATCCCAGTTCCACCTGTCTGAAGGCATCACTGCCCACATATCCATTTGAAGAAGTCCCTAAATGAAGAAAGAAACGGTCACAAAGTTACAGTAAGTTTCTTGTTCCTTTTTTAAGTTTTAACGTGGCATACAACATACATAACATGGAATTCGAAAAGTAAAAAGTACAAAACACAACATTATTTGCAAATTTCTTCTTGGATTCACATTAGGAGAAAAAAAATTTCCGTAAGATTTTTCAGGTGACAAATGTGTTTAACAACTTGCTGTATTAGGCACACAGCCTAAGAAAAATAACTAACATTTTGTCAGCAACCTTTACATTTTCACTAACAATAGATGGAGCAACAACAACATTAAGGTTGAAATTCTTTGCAACTAAATCACATAAAGGTCCAAATTTTGCTACTTGATGTCATCCGAGGTAAAACCAAAATCACCAATCGACAGAAAATTCACATAATATTCTAATCAGATTCGTATCAGTCTAACAAAGTGGCATGGCATATCAAGAGAATAAAAGAAATAGGAACATTTTACCTTGCTCACAGGGCTTCCGTAGTAAGTCTCGTAAGGGCCATCTTTTGCAGCCAACTTCGAAGAAGATTCAAGCGCATGATAGTATATAGTTTCAAATACGTCTTTATTCAACTGTTGGGCCTTTAGAATCAAAAATCAAGTAGTCATTCTACATGATCCAATAAGAATTCATCACAAATTCATATCCAACAGAAGTATGGTAATACCTCCGGTGAATCAAATGGCATACCAAGAAGTATGAAGGTATCAGCAAGACCCTGGACGCCAATACCAATTGGTCTGTGTCGCAAATTTGATGTCCTAGCAGTTTCAACTGGATAGTAATTAATATCGATAATTTTGTTAAGATTCACCGTGACTGTTGCACAAACCTATAAAGGCAAAAAAAGCTAAATGTTACACGTCAAAAACTATTAGTTGATGCAATTCAATACTCAACCAACATTCCTAGGAATTACAAAGCATCATATCTTTCTGCTCTAATCTTGAATAGCAAAGTTATAATTCATTGGTACTAACTCACTTGGAACACAAACTTAAAGCTAAATATGTAGATAAGATCTTGTCAGCATGTCCAAACTAACCTGTGCCAGTTTTTGGAAATCAAAGTACCGGCTTCTTGATTCTCTACTTCCAACAAGTTTGCACGATTGCGAATTAGCAGGCACTCCCTATGAAAAACATTATGTATTATTAAACAGGAATTTTTTCCAGGGAAGAGGTGAGACATGTGGAACATGAAACAGATTTCAAGAACCTACCCTTTCCCTGACAAATCGAGGTAAAGCAATGGATGCTAGATTGCAAACTGCAGTTTCTGTTGGACTTGTGAATTCAATAACCTCAGTACAAAGGTTTGACGATTTGATAGTTCCCAGATTCTGCTGGTTGCTTTTCCTATTGCAAGAATCCTAACAGGAAGAATACGATGCATCAGGGAATGAACAAAAGGATGCAATGAGAAACACGGTTTTATTGTTTTGCTGACATGCCTTGAAAAGCATGTAAGGAGTTCCAGTTTCAATTTGAGAACTTAAAATCTCAAACCAGAGTTGTCTAGCAGAGATGACCTTCTTTGCCCTACCCTGTACCCAAGGAAAACAAACTATTTAAATTCCCATCTGATTTAATAGTTCATTTTAGTTCCAACAGTCAGTACAAGTGAAGAAAGGTGTCAACCTCATTTTCAAACTGTAGATAAAGTTTCTGAAAGTCTTCTCCCCAGCAATCAGCCAAACCTGGAGCCTCATTTGGGCAAAACAACGACCATTTGTCATCACCTCGTACTCTTTCCATAAAGAGATCAGGAATCCACATAGCATAAAACAAATCTCGTGCACGTTGTTCTTCCTGAAGATAAGGCATAACATATGTAAGAAATCAGAGATGTGAGAAAGGACTGAGTGGATGCAAAAGAGTAGGAGATTAAATGGCTGTTGCCTTGAGTAAAATCTCTTGAAATAAGCAACAATGACGCAGTACCTTCCCATGGTTCTTTTTAAGATCAAGAAATTCAAAGATATCTGGATGCCATGGCTCCAGGTATACAGAAAAGGCACCTAAACCAGATAAGTTAATTTAAAACAAGAAAAAAATAGAAAGTATTTTTTTAAAAAAAACAGAGAACACAATAAGGAAACTTTTCCAGCAAACACGTTAGGTGCACAGCCTATTTAGATGCATAATATTGTGGAAGAACACAGGATGACATTTTATAGTGCCACATAATGCAATGTAAGGGACAGCATTCACTAGAAGATATTGAATGAATGCCCTACATGCTATTGAGAAATGAATTCCATGCCCTCCATTGCATTATTATCTACAAGAACAACCTGCGCACTCTACATGCGAACTTATATTTGAAGTTTTAAGTGCAAATGGATGCAAATCATCAGCCAAAAAACCAACATGACTATCACGAACTGAACATGCCACTCCTATGATCAACATAAAAATTGCTTTCAAAACATAAAACTCCTTATCTGCATGTATGCACGTGCAAATGTGTGACCCAAAAACATAGGAATAACAAGAAGAGTTATCAATTAATAACAAGCTTACCCTTCCTCTTTCCTCCACCCTGATCAACATAACGAGCCGTGTCATTAAACACTCTAAGCATAGGAACAATGCCATCGGATGCCCCATTTGTCCCACCAATGTAACTGCCAGTTGCACGGATGTTATGAATGGAAAGACCAATTCCTCCAGCTGATTTGCTAATAACAGCACACTCTTTTAAAGTATCAAATATGCCTTCAATGCTATCATCTTTCATGCACACCAAGAAGCAACTGCTTAACTGCCATATCATGGGAGAGAATCATTTAAGTAAATATTGGGATATTTATGCTCATATATTAACTCATACGGAATGATGTTACAGTGGATTCAAACCTGAGGCTTAGGAGTTCCCGCATTGAAAAGGGTGGGGGTTGCATGAGTAAACCAGCGCTGAGACATCAAATGGTAAGTTTCGAATGCAGACTCGATATCATCCTTGTGTATACCAACAGAAACCCTCATCAGCATGTGTTGCGGCCTCTCCACAATTTTACCATCGACCTTCAAAAGATAGGACCTTTCAAGTGTTTTGAAGCCAAAGTAATCATAGTCAAAATCTCTGTCATAGACAACCTCACTGTCCAAGCTTGCAGCATTCTGTTGTGCCAATTTGAAACAATTTGGTGAGCTTTAAACCAGAGAACTCTTATCCAACAATTTGTGTGTTGTCAAATCGAAAAATAACACTACCTTAATAATAATATCGTAAACATCATCAGAAATCAGAGAAGCATTCTTTCCGGACCTCTTATCAACGTAAGAATGCATAAGTTTGACACTGTACATCAGATCAACATTGGATCACTTATATATAAAGATAAAGCCAATTTAAACAGAGCATAAATCATGCACTCACGTCTCTGAGAATGAAGTGAGGGTGTTCTTATGCAGATTGGAAACAGCAATTCTAGCAGCTAACTGCACCAAAATCATTTACAATTCACACAAAGTAGGAACAGAGTTAGTCAACTGCATAACTGAGTTTGATCCAGATACCAGATACCAGATACAGAAGCATACTAACCACAGCGTAATCAGGGTGGTTGGCAGTCATAGCCGCAGCAGTCTCGGCAGCCAACTGATCAAGCTGGGTGGTAGTGACGCCATCGTAGATACCGGCACACACTTTCTGCGCCAGTAAAACCGGGTCGCAGTGATCCTTACTTAACCCATAAGTCAGTTTCTCCAAACGGGCCGTAATCTTATTGAAATGGACGGGCTCTTGGCGACCATCACGCTTGATAACATACATCTTTCTAACTTTCTTTCGCGGAAGACAAGAAGAGTGAATGAGAACAATTGTCGAACAGATTATGGGAGTTGAGCGTGGGTGGTCGTCGTTTGTATATATACAAACACAAATATAGAGAGAGAGATGGAGTTGGTGTGGTGAAGAAGCAAGAGAAGAGTGCAAGAGAAGCCAAAAGGGCCAGTGTTTGAATTTGAATCCGGTGGGTTTGTTTCTCGGGGTATCTCTCTGCAAACTTCCCGCCAAGCAGTAATTACCCCAAGTCCTAACAACGAATAGTAGTAATGGGTTAGTTTCTTTCCCAAACCAAACATTCATTAATTCATAAACGTATAAGCGTATTGTAAGCTTTCACTTCTGGAGTTGTTTTAGTTTACAAAATAAAGCATCTTATATGATGATACTAAAGACAGAATAACCCAAAGTCGCTGCTAAATTCGTAAGTACTTTTTTTTTTTTGGTTTAAGTGAAGTTGTGGGTTTGAACTTCCCTTTATATACGTAGATGTTTAAAATTTGGAATCAGAATTTTGCTTCCCGCAAGAGACCTATCCGGTTCGAGCGAAAATTAGTCTGAATGTGGATGATTTAAAAGTATCTTCCTATAATTAAGGCCCACCTAAATCACCTCGCGTAAAAAAAAAAAAAAAAGATAGTTACTGGCTTAGCTAGTTCTATATGAATTGTTAGGAGTAGGGTTAGGTTTCTTGAAACTTCTATACAATGGTGAGGAGGTGTTAGAAAATGATTGAGATGGAGGAACAGAGCAGAAGAAAAGTTAATTGGAGTCATAATCATAAACTATGTAAATAACCAGCATCGAGTTTCACTAATAATTGTAACAAATTATGTACAATTGTTCAACATAGAGCAATAAGGGATATCGAGAAATGACTCTTCAAATGGGAACACTTTTTAATACTCGATCAAACTCCAGACTAATTAAGAGTGAATATCGCGGTATTGCATTTGGGAGGACAGACTCAAGAATGGTACCAACCGGTCCTCAAAAACAAGACTTAAGTTTATACTTTATATTCAATCGGTTAGTTAAAATTTAGTAAAAAAATAATTTCAAGATATTTTTAGTTTATAATATTTAAATATATATGATAAAGTTTACAAGATAAATTTAAATTACAAATTAATTTATGATGACATCATAATTATGATATTTATATTTATTTATGTGTTATCTTTAAATTATTCCTAGTCATGTTTCTATTAAGATTTGATATTAATATAATATTAAAAGACTAGCATATATTGTGTTTTCTTTATCAAGAAAGTAGTCATTCTTATAGACTAAAGTATAAAAATACTTAAAAAAATATGTTAGAGAACAAGTTTACTAAACTGACCCTATATAAGAATTTCATTTTAAGCGTTACTTGTATGCCTATGAAAATTCTCATTGTGATAATTATATGAGTGATCATTTGGCTTAAGATTTTCAAAGTTATTTTGTATAGAAATTTGTATATTTTAATACTATTCATGACTTGTTCTAGTCAAAAATTGCTCAGTTGGTATCATTAACTATATGGAGATAACTGAATTATCAATACATGATTCACCACCCTAAAGTGATTAAAGATAATATTTTATTGTTTTCAATTAATATTGATTCAAAAGATCCTTGACGAAGGTGAAATGACACTTTTAAAATATTTTTTTAAATATCATTAATTGAATCAATTACTAATAGTGGAGAATTAATACTATTGGACTCAAACAGATTGGACTTTAATTTCATGATCTATATTTAATTAAAATTAAATTATAAGAAAAAAGTATATATGAAAAGGTTGGTCAAAATCAACGTTCCTAAATATTTAGATAGTCAATATGTATTATTAGACACCAATCTTGATCTATGTATATAAATTATTTAATGAGAGATAAATTAAAGGAACTTAATTTATCTAATCATAAATATGATTTAAGGTTATAATTTGTATCTATTGTCAACATATTTGGGAACCTAATTGGTCACACGTAAAGAATGAGTTAAAGAGAGAAGATATTTTAATCAAGTTGAACTTGATTGTAAAGTTTGAAAAACTTTATAATTAAATATGAGATATTTAATAAATAAGGATTAATATGAGTTATTAAATCTTATTTGGACATGCTTGGTATTTAACTAGAATTATTTGTAATTATAATTAAAGTTTAATTAAAATTATAATTAATTTCAATTAAATTACTATAATATCTAAATATTATTATAAATAGACTTAAGTTATAAGGGGGCTAGCACTTATTGCCCCTCTCTGTAATATTTGTAGAATTTTCTTAACACGTTCTGTAGATACTGTTAAAAGTCAGATACTTATGCGACTATATTAGTTGAGATGAGTTGATTTCAGAAACAGTTCGAGAAAAACAACAAGAAAAAGATTTAAGCTTTAGAATAAAGAACGAATTAACATTTATGTTTTATGATGATTTATGTGTTAATCATTTTACAAAAATTTAAAGTGATATTGGCTTTTAGGAAATCAAAAAATATATATAATTATTCTGCTTCGTGTGAGATTAGATCCCGACTCGATCTTCCAACACAAAATACAGTCGGTTTCCATGAAATGGTATGAGTTTGTGACTACGATTCACCAAATGTTCAATGAAGATATTTTCAAAGATCCAATAGGTAACTTTAAGGAACTAAGACAACGAGTCTTAGTGTTAGAATAATGTGGCCAATTTGATAAATATTCCAATAAACTCTCCTTACTAGAGGGGTTATCTGACAGTGTTCTTTCTGAAATGTCTAAAACTCGAGCTGGAACTCGCGGACAAATTGATGGACCTTAAAGACTTGAATAGACCTACATTTTGGCAAGGAAAAAAAAAGTCGTAGTTGCAGTCAGTCATCAACTATTTCATAAGAAGAAAGGAAGATTAATTCTACCTAAACTCGAAGGAGTTATAGAGGGCAAGGCAATCTCAACCCCAAGTCCACAAGCAAAAACAAACAAAATTAGTAGAATCCCACTATTCGTTGTTATTGGACCTTTATGAGTTTTGCTGGAATTACCTTTAGTAGTCGTAGGAAAAAGTAAATTCATTTATACATGGAGAAGAATGATGAAGATTTTGAAGTGGGAGCTGAAGATCAAGGAAGAAATAAAGAGGAGGAGAAACCACAGCCTAACATTTTATTACAAGCTATGATTAGCTTAGGTGACAAGGAAGAATACAAGCAGATGAGGTTCATAAGGAGGTATCAAAAGAGAATTTTATATATATTGATCAACAATAGCAGTACTTGTAACATCATAGATGCTTTTTTGATTAAAAAAGGAGGTAGAATGATAGAAGAAATTCAACCACTGTAGATTACAATAGGAGGACGATTAAAACTGGATTGTCATGAGATCTATAAAGGGTTCACTTAGAGTATGCAAGGGTTAAAGTTTATAGCAGACGCTTTGGTCATTTAATTAGGGAGATTGTTGTTGGAACCCGCTTCCGGAATCCAACTCTTCCGAAACGAATCCTAACTTAACTATCATCGCTTTATTTTTTTATTACAACATCATTCAAAGCAATTCAATTTGAAATTTGAAATTCATCCCATACTCGAACCTCAAATCATTATGATTCTTCATATTCACAAAGCATCTTATCATTCAAAAATGCTATCTTTCTTTTCCATAAAAATCTCACACACATACCTATATACCAACAATTCATACACAAAATTTATCAACTTAAACGGAAAACTTCTTCCAATACATTACATTCGAACTCAACTCATCTCATCCATATACAATTCACATGC
>JANIHZ010000002.1:15882162-15894956 GCA_027478365.1 Erythroxylum rufum | reverse complement strand
TGTGTTATTATTTTCTGATATTTTTGTCTATTAAATATCCTTGGGTGTGGGTTTGGAAGGTATAAAATTCCTAACAATTTGTAGAAAGATTATTTTTTACTATCGAAAAAGTTAAAATTTAATTGAAAGAGACAATTAAAAAGGTAAACATAACTAGATGATAAGTCGGTTCAAAATTATTATAGTTGAAGCAGTTAATCCCGATTTGATGTTTTAATCATTGCTTGTAGGAAATCAAACTGATGTTCATAGAGTTTCTACCACTATTATCATACAAACATGTAGCTTTTCTTGGCCAGATATGTACAATGCTTTAAGAATCAAACACAGTGATATGTTTATCTTTAGAACACTGTTTTCTCTTCTTTGGAATAGTATAAGAGACAGCACGTTGCAGATTGTTTTTCAGTTCCATCTTCTTACAAGTAATGTGAAAGTGAAACACATCTTAACTTATCTACGGCTCCGCCGAGCTGTAGGAGGCAGCTTCTCCGATGGACCACAAGGAAGCTTCTGTCCAGTCTCGAGTTCAATTCTTGTCTTTAGCTCTCTGAGTATTCGAATCTGGTCAAGCTTCTGAGGAGACAATTTGTCCCAGTATATTCCTACACACGAACAAACTCTTATTCTATGTGATAGTTGCACGTAAGACATCACAAGGCCTACCGTTGAGAGTAAATCTCAGATCACAGAATGGAAAGCCCTTAAAAATCATTCATATCCTAAGATTCATATGGAAATCCTACCACAAGGTGGGTTCACAGAAGGTGAGGGAGTTACTAAACATCCAACCAACTTGTTGCATTGCCTTGATCTAGCAGCAGTAAGAATTGAAAGTAATGTACACTGATCCACTTCAAAAAGTATTAATGATGGTGACATATTCTCTTTTTTTATATTGAGCAATAATGTAAACTACAGACTACAGTGGTTCACAGACCTTGAGGCTTGGGAATGACTGTCCGGGTGAATATGACTTGAGTGGGAGTGCATATGATGTCAACAGGAACATCATGTATCAACAGTTTCTCAACTGGAATGTCATCCACCAACTGGCAATCATGCACTGTAAGAGAGGTTAAAATTTTGAGGAAATGTCAAAAGATGAGATTTCAACGAATAGAACTGGCTAACAGGGAACTCCACATCAAATAAATAATGAACACACTCTGATCATGTGATTTGTGTTTCACCATTTAACAAGAATCGACTTTTTAATTTTCTTCCAAAGTTAGCTCCCTCTGATGATAAATGTAGAACTGCCAAACTTCATAACTATGTGCTGTTCAAGATGCCTATTAACACAAGAAACGGTTGGATTGATGGTTCCTTTAGAAAGGAAACATCATTTCCTTCACTAGCAGAGCACTACTACACCTACCGGAGGTGACAACTGGTGTTGAGTCATCAATGGCTCCCATATATCGCAACATTCCATATTCAAGTTCTGCAAATCCCTGCATCCCTTATCTCATTAGACAACCTCGCAAAAACTTCCACTTAAAAGATGCCGTTCCAGTTCAACTCAAACAACAATTCATAATAGTTGTATATTGGAAAGGTTAAAAAAAGAAGGAATTATGAAATCAATAAGATTGGACGTGATTGTTACCTCGCCCTTACCAAGCCGAGCCCCTGTCTTTGGGTTGACAGCAACAGAGCCAATGACAATTAAATCAACCTTTAGCTTCTCATCCAATCCAATAGGCATACCATACTTGGCTACCCCTACAGAGGTACAAGCCTCGAGAATGGTACTTGAGTTTAACATGTGAGATTCAAGGATAGAAAAAAAACCAGTTCTCAGGCGGGGTTGAGGAGTCAACAGCTTCTTTCCACCTGTGCAGCAGACAAGTCTTAGAAGATATAATATCTGAAATTCAACCAAACTAGTCATAACTTGACGCCACATTCAGAACTAAAAGTCAACCAAATAAGACTAACCAGTGAGAGTGAGAAACCTGACTTGCTTTTGAGGCGAATCCGGGTTCACCTTCACACAACCAGCATTTACAAACACCTCCAACCGACTCAGCTGACACAAAACACAACCCGACCCATTTTACAATTCAAATCAACTTCGCTGAAAAACGGACTTTCCAACAATAACTCAATAAAGGAATAAACATTTTTACATTTTCGGCAGCAGCTGAAGCGCCAACGAAGTTGGGGATGCGATGGTGTACTGGTCTGGGATTCTGAGCATAGTTGCTGTCCTCCATGAATTCCCATATTCTCTTTCTGATTACCCATTTCCAAGCTTTCGGGTCGACACCCTCTGCATTCGAACTTGACCCCATTTCTCTTATTGAAGCCTCGGCCATGGACTCTCGCGCCTGGGCGTCAAGTTGCAACCTTTGGGCCTCAAAAGCCGACTCGTCGAAAACGCCTTCTTCCTTGGCACTGTGCCGAAAACCCTGTAGTCTGTGACTGGATTTGAACAGTATTTTTGTATGCCAGGGAAGAAAATGGAGAAGGCTACGGGATTTGTTAAAGAGAAGAGGGTGTTTCAGTTTCAGCGAGAATGGAGCTAAAGTTCGTGTGAAGGTCGAATCCATCAACTGGAACCAATATGATTCGTTTTGTTATGGAAGCTATTTCGTGTCTGTTTGAAAGCAGATAAGATTAAATAAATATTAAATACTAAATAATGCGCCATAGATTGGATAAGGCTAGACTTCCGTTCGGTTCCGCTCCGGTCCGGTGTTTTAAGCTGTAACTCTGTTTCTTTTAAAAACTTTGTAGGATTATCGTGTCTTTGATCAATAACGACAAGAGCTTGCGGGCTATATTACATTAACTTGCGTAATTTTTGCAGGCTTCCAAGCAGCTTTCGACAGAACAGTTGCCTACCTTCAAATCATGAACTTCTGTCCGAGGATTTATCATGAGCTGCTTACGAAGAAAAATATGATCCAAACCAAACCTAAATACATAACAGAAAGCACCGACTCTCTACCGTCAAGGCAAGTACAGCAATACAAGTTGTAACCACTTTTCAGTTCGAGGCCTATTTCATTTCTTTCTGATAGCTATGAAGTCCTGCTGCTACTTCGTTTTTCTGCTTCAACAGACAGTTATGAATGCTAAAGGTTCAGTCATTTATCAACTCAGATTTGATATCTGCTTACATTTTGATTTCAATACACCTTTTGGCTCACAGGTACCATCGGACTTCCAACATCTCTGGTATAAAAAATTTGTCAGTTACCGTTCATGGATTTTTAGTTGAATGCTTCAATATCCCATTCACGACGTTAATAAGAGCTATATCTTATGCTCCATTGATCACCTGGATCATAAATAACTTCAACATTTAAATGCAAACATGCAGAGAGCAGAAGCAGAAGAATTAGAAGAATAATTAGAAGAAGAAGAATAATCAGGAACGTTTCAGAAACGAATCCACGGGGAAGGAATGCAATGATCATTTTTCATGACTTTTATGAGAGAGAATGAGAGAGAGAGAGAGGTATAGGTAAGAATATGAAGAAAGAAGGGTGATTGAGAGGAGAATTGAGACTTCAAAAGCAGCTTATCAATGAAGGCCTGATTTGCCTTAGTTACAAGAATATACAACAATGGTACAATACTAGCTGTCCTCGTCTCTCCCTACTCTTCAAAACTGAGCACCAATGCAGGCAATCAATGATTCTACTCCTGAGTTCTGATGATAGGCATAAACTAATTTAATTGGTACTAAAACATAAACTTATCAAGATAGGTGGTCAAAGAAAAAAGGAAAAAGTAAATCCAAAAGCATGAAAGAAGTTAATCATTACAAGTGAAGCGAGATTAAGTTAGAAGTCAGGGGTCACCAACATACAAATATCCTTGCCCAGTATGAATCCTTCGAGTTTATTTCCAATGCAAATCCTTACCCTCGTTATCCTTCTACGAATTCTCTCTAATAGACTGCAACTGAGAAAAGGAAATCCGAATTATTGACCCAGCAAGGGATGTTGCATGCTTGCACACAAGGGCCTCAGTAGCCTGCTCCTCAGTTTCAAATTGAACCAGGGCCTGCTTCTTTCCATTCATCTCGAAGAGCTTAGTGTTCACAATAGTTCCATTTTCCTCAAGGTGGTTAACAATTTCCTCTTCAGTGATGTCCTGCGGCAGAGTGGATAGATGGATCATCTTTGTTGGTGAGCAGCAGTATCGGTAGTTCTTTGCAGCATTGCGGTTGAAACGATTGAGATTAGAGTTTGCATACTCGCGTGTATCTGCACCTTGAGTTATGTTTGGATGCTTTGAAAAGTTGACCTCCATTCTTTTCCCAAAAAGCATTGCTCCCTATTTCACATTTCAAAGAACATAACATCTCTCAGCGAAGTGATATTGCATCTCTTCAAGCCAAATAAATACAGAGAATTCAAATATTAGTGTCAACCAACTTCAAGTAACAAGTTTGCAACAGGAATTTCTTTGAATGGAGAAAGAGATCATTGTGCAGAATAATATAAGTTGTCTCAACAGACCAACCTATTGGAAAGTAGTGTTTTAAGCTTGAGGATATTCAATGAATACTGTTTCTACCTTATAGAAGTAAGACAAAAGACATACATACACACACACACAAGTGCACAAAAAAAAAGTAAATATAGTAAACAATATCATTAGTTGATAATGAAAAGTTTCTATTAGCAAGCAAACTCAAGTCAATGTCAAAAACGAGTGCAGAAGTGAAAGACGATACCAGTAACAACTGAGCTAAATTCCAAATCCATGTCTAGGTCCAGAGTTCGTTGGATCTGGAACCATCGTCTTTCCTATTTGAAGGAAATTTATTGAATGACAATATTATCTCATTTTGCTAACAGTTTTTCTCACAGGATACTAGAAAGTCATCCAAAATAGTCTGGCCATGTTCACCATTGACAAGTGGATGTAGAGTGCCAAATCCAACTAGAGGAGAAAAAAGAAAGATCTAAGGCTTGAAATGAAGTAAAAGGACCTATTATCACCACAGCTTAAAAGATGATTTGGTTCAAAATAACTTGATATATCTGTCCCATAATATTATGGACAATTAAATTGATGCGAGTTAACTGTTTATTCAAGTAGGAATTACCTACACTGTTAGGTGACTTAAAGCAATACGCATAACAAAGCAACTGAAGACAATATCAACAAAATGGTAAAAGACCAACAAACTGCAAGCAGAAATAACATAGCATAGTGTTCAAAACACAGCCAAAAATAGCAACTCATCTAAGCTGGGAATAAAATTTCTAGCATCATCCAAATTTCCCATTTCATAAATTTTACTGACAAATAGGCAATCACTTCAATTAAACTTTGAACAAATAACTTTCAACAGTTATTATGTGCAATGAGACACTAGGAGAGGCAATTTATCTTGAATACAAGATAATCATATCCAATACCATATAGAGGACTAGTAAGATCCAGAAACCTCAGTGCAGAAAGTAATATAGAAGGTCAAGTTCTAAAGGATCAAACCTTCAAAAAGTGCACTGCTAACTCAGCCTGAAAACCATCTCCCATCTGAACAAGTGCATGGTCAGGTTTATTGCGAAGAAGTTTAATCCTTATGATGTTTCCATAAAGGGAAAAGAGGTTGAAAAGTTTATCTTCATCTGTTTGCTGAATTGGAATATAACATACGGAAGATTACTAAACAGAATATCAGAACTTTACAAGTCAAAGATCAAGAGCTAGAGCAAAGTTGATTTACATCGGGATTCAAATTGGAGACAAGAACAGTGCACCTATCATTGGTGCCACTAATTCCAGGAGGCAACCCTCCACCAAAGGCAGCAGCGATTGCTGCTGCATTAGCCATCTGAAATTCCAACAGAGAATCAGGACATCTCAACTATATCTCCCTATTAAAATAAGTCAAAAGTTAAGTTTCTATGCCAAGATATTACAGAAACTTGAAAAACACCTCGATTGATGTCAAGCTATAATGAAGATATCAGAAACATATCACAGGTTTGCAATTTATCCGGCATGTGCACATGAAAAGAATTTCTCAGCACATTTAAGCAGATAATGTGTACGCTATGTGCAGGTACTACTAAACTTCCTCAAACCACATAAAGGGAAGTTTGATGAGTATTGAAAGGTCGGCTCAAAATTCACAGGTAAGATTCTCATCAGACAATATATGAGAGGGAAATGAAAGTACCCAAAGTTTTGGGGAAATCATGATTAATGAAGTGCATGCAATCATTTTACATGCCTCTGCCAAGGAGAAATCATTTTACATGCCTCTGCCAATGAGAAAGCATTTTAGCCCATTTACAATGTATCATACATTGGATAAAAGATAACAAACAGGAAAATTGCATCAAATCAACAGGCAACTGCCATTGAGAAAGCAATCTAGACCACTTTATATCACTGGAAGTCCATTTATAACATTGCCACTACAGATGTATTTCAGTTTCACACTGCAACACATCTTACCACTCAGCATTTTACACACAGAATCTGTTCATGAACTACAAATGAAAAACAAGCACCAATGTTTCAATAAGTTTTAAATGGTCAACCATTATATCTCTATGCAAAAAATTCCATTCTTAAAGCATCCAATAAAGGAAAGATTCTTATAATTGAAAGCCAGTTTACATCCTGAAACAGTAATATGGACAATGAATAATACTTCTACCATAAATTTAGCAAAAACCCACCTGTGGATATGCAACTGCAAAAAAGAAATAGAAGATATATTAGTTAACAGTCAAAAAGATCATAGGTAGAACAATCGAAGGTTTATTCAGCACTTGCCCTAGAACCATTAACCTGAAGAGTATACGTACCTCCTACATCGCCATATCCTGGCTGTTGCATATGAAACAAACACGAAGTAAGTTACCTCCAAGTATCAACTATATAACAAATTAACAACTATGTAAACAAGCATACTTGTGAAGATCTGCCTTTCTGTTCTGAAGGCAAATTTGGGTTTGTGAAATCCCTGAGCAAACAATAGATAACATGAAGCAATATTAGTGCGCAAATGGCTTCAAGATAAAGAGAATTAAATACAAGGACATCAGATTATTTGCAAACCTCGATCGATCATTATTATAGTTCACTTGCAGCTCATCCAGGCTACATGCATACGTAAGCAACATTCAGTATCAACGTGAGAATGAAAGGAACTTTAAATAACTTCATGACACATGCCTAAGAATATGGATAATCAAGTTTCAATGCCCCACATGACCATCACTCCTGTCCCCCCATCACCCAATCAACAGATCAACAAGAGAGAAAAGGACGGGAAACAGGGCGACTTATATATGCAACAAAGACTCTTAAGTAGAAAAAGAATATGGAGAGAATGAACTGATAACGTAAAACAGTTACTAAACAGTTATTATACTTAGAAAACTGAATGTCCAGTTGGCAGCATCCGTCATAAATATTTCGTCCCTACAAAAATTCAAGAACTAACTTAGAACAGAAATTAACCACAACCACATATAATACCATCCATCAACAGCATAACAAACAAAAGATGGAAATAAAAACTTAAATTGCACCTGAAGAGAAGTCCTAGCTGAAACAGCACACTGACGCAACTGATACTGAATCAAGGCTTGGAAACCTAATCGCCAAATAGAAATAATATAAGGGACCACTATTTAAAACTTACTTAGTGATTTAAGCAAAAGCAAGTCAACGTCTCATGTTTCTGATATAACATAAATCCACAAAAGACTAACAGTTAAGAGTTGGGGAAAAGAAAGCATGAATCTTTCAAATATAAGCTATTTAATAGGACAATTGGAACATTCGTCATGAAAACATAAGAATACAGAAACAGAAGAGGAAGAAACAGAAGAAAGAAACTTGAAGCTGACCAGCTGACTTCTGAAATGTGACAATCTTCTCCACAAATCCATAAGGAGAAAAAACTTGGTGCAGCACATCCACTGTAATGGGATATAGCATGTGATGGACTGTAACTAATAGAATTCTGTTGGGCTGAGCATCCAGAGAGTATCCGACAAGAAGCCAGCAGAAGGCAGAAGAGAACAAATAGAGAAGAATAGACAGAGAGATGAGATAAACAGAAATCGTATTCGCAGAAAAGGAAAATAAACAAACCAAGAAATAAAAGAATCTTGAAAGACAACCCATGAATTGCATTTAACACATTATGAGAATAAGAAAGAAAAAAAGGAGAGAGACAGAGTTGAAGAACAAGATGTTAAGAGTCTGTTTGGAACAAATGAATTCCATAAATTGTGGAATGCGGGAGTTCATCGGTAATTCCACGGGAAATGTGTTTGGAGTGTTAAATAGTGTAGAATTGAAATATGGAATTCAGCATGAAATATAAAGCAACCCAATGCATCATAAATAACAGTAAAGTCCAGAGCCAGCCAAATCACAGCATGATTTTTAAATAATTCCCAAATTGTCCTTAGAGCAGTATTCAGTGACATCATCTATGGAGATAGTAATTTATCTATATTATCATATATCTAAATAAGAGGAAGGTAAACCACATAGCCAAAAGAACTGACGGATTCTCCTTGAGCGGAACGCACAAGAACATATTCTTTCATGATGACAAATGAAGAGATATAGAATTGCTGAGCACAAGTACAGGGAAGGCAGACTTCACACAATTACACAGTCAAAATGTGAGAGGCCAGATATTATCCACTTTTAAGGAAGAAATTCCCGTGGCGCATACTAGCAACATGGTACGAATGAAGACCGTTCTTATAGAAGACCAATTTCATTTCCAAAGAAAAGAGCAAATAGAGAGAGGCTATTTTTATTTTTTGCTTATTTTATGTTTTAGATTGATACACACAGTTGAGAGCCGATACCATCAATCAGAAGGGAAACAAAAGCCACCAAAAACAATTGATGGAACATTGGGTTCTCCACTACCATGAACAAAGTAGACTATCAATTAGATTAATAGATCCAAATGATTTCACACAATAACCACCCAGCTGCATTATGTTTTTACTATATCAGACTATAAAGTACCAACCTCGTCTCCTCGTGCTTGAGTATTTTGATCCATTGTAGTCAATTCTTGATGCGATGAGAATTGGACGTAAACATTCCTCCCCCTAACAAAGCCAATCAAGATATGAAACATACAGTACCATCGAAGATTAGGAAAACTTCAGTAATTGTTCTAAAAGCTCCAATGAACCAAGTGAAGTTTTTCAAGAATAAGATAAACTATTTGCACACCAAATATCCTAGGGAGAGTAGAAAACTGTGTACCTTATCGTTGGTTGAACATTTGTGTAGAATTGCAGGGCAGTAATGGCTGAAGGAACATCTTGCATTTGGAGGAGAGCCTGAATATGACAATTTTTACATTCATATAAAATGGACAGTCATCATGAGTATAGTTTTGAACTACCAGATTTACAATGAAAGGAAAAAAGAAAACCTGATTTTTTGCCCGGAGCATGACGAGCTTTGTTATGACACCAAACGGCTGGAATAGCTGGAGCAGATCATTCTTAACAAAACAGTACAGCAGATCAAAGGCATATATATTTATCTATTTCCCAAAGATCAATGCTCAGTTAATAAAAGCATTCTAAAGAAGATAAAAGAATGATTATAACAGCACCTACATTTAAGTGATCTTTAATTGGATATACCATCGTCAGGGGAAAAGACTCCTACTTAAATAATTCTCATCATCAGTTGTAATAGAGAACGACAGTCACAAGCATAAAATTGTTCTTTAGGATACCCTTTTTCAACAATTTATGAACTTGTCCCATTGACTAAGGTAAATTGTAAATATTGGTCCAGAAAAGCAAAGAAAAAATGATGAAAACTCTTTCTCATCTTCTAGAACCAGAGATTATTAGAATTATGTATACCTCAGGTTGCGCTGGTGGCATATATTTTTGTATTTGATAGCTTTCTTTTGCTTTAGAAAAGGTTTTGTCATGATGGAAGCAAATTAATCACTTAAACTACATCAGAGCAGGCAAAGAAAAATAAGAATGAATGCGTTCCAAATATTTAGTGTCATTTTAACATATCTTGTTATTGCCCTCATCTTGTCACATACCGACAAGTAAGCTCATCATTTTGTTGGGAAATTATTAAAAGAGCACCTTTAAACCCTAAGAGTTCCAACCCTGTAAAAATTGGCCATTTGGCAATATAAAACTTCCAAGGAAGTTTACAAGTAATACGTTTCAGATCATATTCAGTCTCTTTGAATGATGTTCCTAAAACTGAAGTTTCATTCCTACCAAAAAATTTTGAACTTCCCTTCAATGCCAAACAAACGCAATCAAGGGAAGTATACAAATAGATTGGATTTATTTAATCCTTAGATATTGGCATAGATAACTTGAAAGTAATTACCGCGTTACGAAACAGAAACTGGAAGTTACAGGATTCAGTTTTGTGGTCGTTTTTCCAAGAGGATCGGCGTCAAAAAGAATCAAGACACACAAAACACCTCGACATATAACGAGGCACTGTGAAAGGTGTCTTGGATACTTAAACAGTAATTTAAATTGTACGTGTGAACCCTTAAGACAGAGAGACAGAGGAAGAAAGAGTAAACTTACTTCAGAAATTTCATGCCCAACATTGCGGACATGGATAACTTTGGAGGGTTCTGTCATTTTTAACCACCCTGCAACAAACGCCGGTCACAGTCAATTAGAAGTTGTATAAAAGGACACATGAAAGAGTGGTATTGCATTCCATAGATAGTAGCTCATGATAAGCAACTAAATACTAAATAGTCCCCATCCCACACCCATCCATATAAAAAGTACTTCATCAACAATCCCACTCAAGACCAGTGGTCAATTTGACACCAAATAAAGCGCAATTCGTCAGCTAATAGAGCAACATAATCTCTCTCGCATATACAAATAGTCTAGAGAGCAGAAACCATCATGAAATAATATCTGTCAGCATCCCTCGCAATTTTCACCAGTAAATCAACAGCAGTTCATAAATATGGAACTAAAAAAACACAAACTTTATTAAAAGAAAACTCCCAAACACGAATGGAAATTCCGACGACAAATCTACATCCCACAGGAAGAACTGAACAGAAAACCCTAGATAACAGTATGATTGTACAAGAGGATAAGTTGGAAAGGGAGGACCGTCAATCTAGACACGTAGCACAGCAAGCGAAATTATTGAACCCAGTTATTAGCTCTAGCTCCATCATTGGGCTAAGGTTGAAGTAAAGAGCGAGTTAGATCCAAAGCAGAGCGAGAAGAGTAAATAACTTGCCTTATTGTCTATGTGTATAGAGAGAGAGAGAGAGAGAGTCGATCGAAAACGGCAAACGCAGGAGAAGTGGCTTTAATGGATTGACCCTATCTATCCTTCTCTGTCCTCACATACCTGCCCTACACATTTAGATTTTAGACTCGGATATTTTTCTTTTTAATTTTCTTTTATATACATAATTATGTCTTTGTGTTTTATGAGTTATCATTTCCATTTTTAGAACGGAAACCCCGCCTTTATTACGCAAATTCACATTTAGATAATAAATTTCATCATTTAAAAAACATAGCGTTGATGGATAGCTTTCCTGGAAGTGATGGCCTTATTAAAAAAAAATCATAAAAGATGAGTTTGTATCACCATGTTTCAACCAATTAACCCTGGACCTTTGCTTTAGTAGGGACTAGTGAAACTTTAAAGCTTGTGCCAATGCTCTTAGAGAATGTCGTTCCTTTTCAGCAAGCAACGCCAAAGTAGGATCGAGCCTGTTCAAGAGCGCGTTTAGTAGTGGAGACTAGATGATAAGTGCTGCCAATGTTTTGCTTATGAAATAATTTGATTGATTCCTTGGTGGACTGAAGTTTCTTCGTGAGAATAAATGGTCCGAGAAGTTGGCTGGGATCAGACCGTGATTTACCTCCCTCACACAATGTCGGGCCAGAATGTGGGGGCGCCTAGGGTGGGCGTTCCACCTTTTGAGTCCAATGACAGGAATAATTAAAGACTTTCTTCGCCACATTAAAAAAATCTACGATATTATTGAGAAAATTGTTAAATCTAAATGAAAAATAAGAGGACTTTAGAGGGCTGATCTAGGCTTAGCCATTTTAGCCTAGCCGGCCCGACCCAACCCAATTTTGGCTTGTTATGGGCCAAAGCAGTTCGGCCAAACAAGGCCCAAGTCCAGCACAAGTCAAGCAGGGCCGGGTTATGGCCCGACCAAAACAAAAAAACAATGTCGTTTTGTAAATTTTTTTATTACAAAAGTAAGGATAAGTCGGCCGGGCCACGAGTCGGGTAGCCCGTGGGCGGCCAGCAGGCCATCCAAAGAGGGGTCGAGTTGGGCCGCTCCTGTAGCTAATCTGGACTAGGATGGAGAAGTGATCCCAGAGAGTGGTACGAGGAAATAAAGCATGAGAATGTGGGAAGGTGCGGCACTAACTCTAAGTTGGATAAGCATATGTCTAGCTTTCTTCTAATAAAGGAATTTCCCGATTGTTTGTTATTGCAAGTATAAAATTTACCTTCAAATGGCAAATTAGATACTTGAATATAGTCAACATATCTTTTAAACTCCTCACTGTGATGTTCACAAGCAAAAATAACCTCAAATTTAGTAGGAAAAATGGTGGCATTGAAATCGCAAAGAATGAGCCAAAAGGCATAGATATGGGGTGCAAGGTGTAACGCCCCAAATTAGGGGTTAGCATATTAAGCAAATTTAGTCCGATTTAGGTTCTGTCTCTTTGACAATTTGGCATGCATTCATGGCATTTTCCGGATAAGGTGGTTTAATGACACTTCGGATTTTTCGGACAATATTAAGAGAA
>JANIHZ010000002.1:15809580-15828934 GCA_027478365.1 Erythroxylum rufum | reverse complement strand
GGTCTATTGAAATCAACCTTTTTATTATATAAAGATAAAGTTGTGTATTATCAAACTTCTCTAAATTATGAAGACTTCAAATTAGATAATGAAATCAACCTTTTTATTATATAAAGATAAAGTTGTGTATTATCAAATTTCTCTAAATTATGAAGACTTCAAATTAGATAATGACGACGACCACGAAGATTCCACCGTAACTACACGCCGACTGGAAAGTGTTTTTGCTAACAGTTCGTAGCCATACGAAGCTAATCCTTTGAAGTGTTTGGTCCAAATGGATCTGAATGTAATTGATCTTTAGCTGGCCCAAACTTTTGAGCAGTTATGCTTTGCTTAGAACATGCAGTTAGGAATTGTTCTGATAATGAACATCGCTGATAAATATTATTATACATCAGGATTCTGATTAGAACCATCCCTAATAAATGTTGAAAGAAAGAACACGAAAAGATATTCTAAACTCAAACGTATAAGATGTTCTGATAATAAACACCATTAAAAGATGTCCTAATAAGAGACACCATTAAAAATTATTCTAAACAGGATCAAATAGTGATAAATATTTAAAATTAAAAATGAATATACATTATATAAATAAGTACAAAAGTCTAGATACTCGAAATAATTTCTCAATATTCATCATTAACACGTTCCATCATTAACAATATTACCAAACATATTGCACGCTTACTACATTTGCTTCAGCATGGCATGGACGTTTCACATTAGGAAAAAAGATAACACTTCTATGGTTGTCAAAATCAATTAGACTCAAAAAAGCAGACAATCCACATAACTTTCATCAAAAGTACCATTGTATAACTGGGACTGGAGACCATATGATCAAAATTCAGAATCACAGCTTGATTAAAACAAAAATTAAACACGGTTTTGCTTGTCTTAAGAATCTCAAGCCTTCAAACAAATAAGAGGAGAACAAACTGTCTGACATTTTTCTCAAGGGCATACAAACACCAACTAATTTCCCTATGATGCCTCAAAATTTTTGATAGACTTAAACAATTACGCCTTGAGACGACCAAAGAACTTCTGTTTTTCCTGTGTTGTCTGGAAGCGACCATGTCCAAACTTTGACGATGTGTCGATGAACTTGAGTTTGATTTCCTCAAGAGCCACACGAGATGTCTGGTTAAGCAGTGACTGGCGGAGAGTAACCACCCTCTTCTTAGGTCCAACGCAACATCCCTTAACCATCAGATAATCATCCTTCACCACACCATAATGGGGGAAACCACCCATTGGAGTGATGTCTTTCTCAGTCCTGATACATTAGTTTTAGCTTAGAGAAATACAAACATGCAGATAAGGGAGCAACAAAAAGGTCAACTGTAAAATTGTTAAACTCAGAGCACGTATTGAAGTTGCACGAGCTAAATAACATTTTACCTGTCATAGTCAGTAAGAGCTGAGTGGGACTCCTGGCCAGACTTTCCAATCTTGTAAATCTTCTTGTTCATCTCAGTTCGGTGGTGATATCCATTCTGACCAGCCCTGGCAACAGTAAATGATACTCTAGCAGGATGCCAAGCACCAATACAAGCAACCTTACGAAGTCCTCTGTGGGTCTTTCTAGGCAGTCGGGTGACACCCCAACGAGTGACAACACCTTCATAACCTTTACCCTTTGTGACACCAATGAGATCAATCATCTCATCCTTCTGGAACACAGCATCAATCGGCACTTGTTTCTCAAAGAAACTATAGGCAAAGTCAACTTTTTGTGCAACAGTCCCGCCATTGATCTGAATCTCCATGAGGTGTGCTTTCTTCTGCTTCAATCCCTTCATTTTCCTTATCTGCACTTAAACATAATAGAACTCAAAATCCAGTAGATAGAAATGTACATTGAGGTAAATCTTGCTTCAAATCACGCCATAGCAAGGCTATGGGAACAAAAAATAAACAAGAAGTTTCAATTTTTTTTTCAAAAAAAAAACCTGAATCCAATTCATTTACTTAGCTGGCTTTTCTCTATCTGCTTTTTAACATGGTTCTCAATGAGATTAAGTGAACTGGTGTTCATCTAAACTTCCGTAAGATTCATTGCTTCGACACTAAATCTTCTTCACAATGAATGCCCAACCACAGTAATTACCTCTGAAACTACATTTCAGAGGGAGACAACAAAACATTTAAGTATGTATCTTGAATTGACTGCAATGGATCATCACCTGAGTGTGAGCCAACACACGAACCACAGTGGCATACTTCTTCATTTTCTCAAGCTGTGCTTGGATACTCTTCTTCCCTTCATCAGACTCATATTGCTTTGAGTACTTAGTGAAAGCCTTCTTCTTGGACTTGCACCAGTTCTTGTAAAACCTACGCCTTACCTCCTCACTAAGATGCTGAGCCCAGACGGTGTTCAAAGTGCGGAGACCTCGTGGAGTCTTGACATAGCCCACAACTCCAACAACAACCATTGGAGGTGTTTCAATGATTGTAACAGCCTCACAGGTCTCCTTCTTGTGAAGCTCTGGAAATGATCAGTTAATGTCAATAAGGCCACTAACAAGTTGTAAAATCTTTATATTGATTCACTTTGATGTTTGTTTTTTTATATCCTGTTGTACATAACTAAATGAATTTGAAATTAAGATCACAAAGAGATGATCAAAAGAAAATGTCTCAAAGTTCCTTACTTGATCCAGGCTTTTCAACTTCTCTAACAATGTGCGTCATACCAGCCTTGTAGCCCAAAAAGGCAGTGAATTTGCAGGGCTTGGTGGGATCATCCTTGGGGAAAGCCTTCACTGCATTTGACACAACAATTAAATTCGTTAATTGTTGATAATCTACCAGCGATAAACATTACAATTAATTATAAGTCTCAACTTGTTATGACATGACATTGGAGAAAATTGAACAGTCTAATTAAACATAACTGAGCCAAATACGTCAAAAAGAAATGTTATACCTTTTCCTCTGTGGCGAGCTGCTCGCTTCCTTGGAAGAAATCCAAGGGATCCGTGCCTTGGGTGCTCAAACTTCCTGTGAGACATTCTTTTCCTAACTCACCTCCTTCACCTGAGCAAGCTAACAATGTTAGACAACTTTAACCTATCGAAACAAAATCAACCTACGAAGAAACATCCGGTTTGCAGGATCATCATAGTCTACATACTACAATTAAACATACAAAAAGGGAAAACGACAAGTTTATCTTGAGAACAAAGATTTAACAGATTAAACTAAGATATATTGATCATTAGAACAGTATGGCAACAGAAGAACTATCATGAAAAGAGAAACAAAAATCGACAGGCCACTAATATTCAAGAGAATGGAAATGAAACATGTATTGTTGATGAGAATCCAAATGAACGTTTGTCTTCAGTACTTTTTTTTATCAGTAACCAAACGCATACAGCATGCAGAGAGAGGGATGGTGAGTGACACAGCAGTGAATACCTCTTGCGGCTACTCGCACTTGCTCCAGGGAAACCTCCGTAAACCCTAAATGCTCCTTATATACAAGAGACAAATAAATACTCTCTTTATTTGCATAAAGCCCCCTGACTTTCCTTTTAATTATTATATATACCCTCTTCCCCATCTGGGGCTTTACACGGACAAACTTGTGGACTTTTCATAAATGGGCCTTAAAAGATATCGAACGACATACCGTTTAGCACTCCCACCCCACATTCGCAGTTTCACGTAGGGCAAACGAAACGAAACACTAGTCCCTTCATCGCCGCCAAGAGCAAGTATAAAATGGACTCCGACCCCCAGATTAGCTTCAGCTTGTCATTATTTTAGGGTTGGAAGCAGTTTGTTGGGTTTAAGAGTTAGGGTTTGGTACTCGGTTTTTGATTGATTTGATCATGGATAGAGAGAGAGTGTGTGATGAGTCTTGATTAGTGCTATTGCGCAGCGCCTATGGTGCAATGAGCAGCACTTTCCACACGAGATTTCTGATTCTCTCTCTGCCTTTCCTATACTTTCTTTCTTCTATTGTTATTTTGTTGCAAAATTCTTGTTTTGTTTGGTTGCAAAGAGGTTATCGTCAATCTTGCTTCTACTTTCTTCACTATCAGATTGTTTTTTCTTTTCACTACTGAATCATTAATTTACTCAATTTGGATTAGCTTCTCTCGCTGGCGACTGATTGTTTCTGTTCTTAGGTGCCAGAAATTTGGGCTAGTTTCTGAAACTGCGGGCTTCGATGTAGAATGAATTTTCACGGGTTAGACTGAACCTCATAAACTTAATTGTGAGATACCTCGATTCAATCCAAGTTCAGGATTTATTAAAGGATTGAAATTGAGGTAAGAGTAGATATTCAAATGCATGATTACGACTTGACTGAAGTAGATATTTGTTGGTTCACTGTCAAAAATTAATGCATAGATTGTAAATTAATGCTTAGATTGTGCTGTGAACGTCAAAGTCTTATTACAGGTGATTATGAACAGCAAATATATTCATGCAAAGAAGTTTGAAGTCGAAATTGAAAGGAATGCTTATTGACTGGAATAATTCTGCTAACCAACCTCGCAATTGAGGACCACAAAGTCTAGCAAAACTAACCATATTGTAAACTACAAGCATTCACTGTGTGCACTAAAAGAATCAATGGGAATAGGCAAAAGGAAAGGGGGAAAAAAAGAAAAAGGATGTACCGATGCCAGTGCCTTGCATCTATTCTACACATACCATCCCAACGCAGGCACAAGTTTCCTTAGGAAATTATTCTGAAGAATGGTGGTGCAGACTGCAGGATAGTATGTCTTTGCAAACAAAAACTTGGACCATTTTTGTCTCAATCACAATTTAACCCGCAAACCTCTAGCACGATGCCACCCTTTGACACAAACGGATTGATTCTGACCCATAAAAGCGTTAAGATGGAAGCTAGAAGTATTGCCCAGACAACAATTATGGTAGGGAGTCTGTCTTGTTTCCCTATCAATCCCTTAAGGAATGGGTAAAGATGGACAATAACCCAGAATGCAAAGAACAGCTTACCAAAGAGAGGACCCCATGAATCATAGCCATTATTGATGGCGTCTGAGACGCCAACTATGACCCCAATTATGTTTATGATAAGTAAGGTCATAGGAGGAACCAACAAAGATGTCCATTTGAAGAGGTAGAGCTCTGAAAATTCTCCATCATCTCCTGCTTTGGAAGTAACAGTAAAATTTGTGTTTACTCCAGCCAGAACCTTCAGAAGACCTTGGAAAAGAGCAAATAAATGGGATGAGGTGCCACCAATCACCCAAAATTGCTCATTTCTCCACCAGTCATGTATCCCAACACCTCCCCACTGCATTTCAAGTATGCTAGTTGCAGCTATAGATATAAAGAGGGCCATGAAAACAATACTGGCATAGTTGCTAATCTGTACATCAAATAAGAACCAGAGTAAGTAGACCAATTACAAGTAATATAACAAAGATCTCTGTAATGATAACTGCACTGCTAGGACAACCTAATATAGGACCCTGAACAGCTTAATCTTGATTACATCCATTAAATAGGATGCTGATGTGTCCATTTACTTCCAAACTATGTGGATAAGTTATTTACCTCAGGAACAATGAATTTCCCTGTAAGGAGGCACACAGCCGGTAAAGTGCAGTAGACAAGCAAGGGAATTGATGTCAAGGGATACACAACTGAATTTATATATGAAAACCGTTCCAACCATTTCAATCCACAGCCGTATCCATACCATAAAGGACAATGCCTGCTGAAAAAAATCTCAACAGATCCCAGGGCCCACCGGAGAACCTGGTGTAGACGATCAGAAAGGTTTATCGGAGCTGAGCCCTTAAATGCGGGCCTTTGTGGTATACAATACACTGATCGCCAGCCATGGCAATGCATTTTGAAGCCTGTTAATATATCTTCAGTGACTGAACCATATATCCATCCAACCTAGACATTTATCAAATTTTAAACAATTAGAACTTGAAATGCAAGTTTTTCTCAAGAGGTATATAAATAAAAAAGCTGCATTAGGTATGCACACCTCTTGGCCCCATTCAGTTTTATCTTCATAACTGCAGCTAATGACATGGATTGCTTCTTTCAAGAGCAATGCAGAAGTTGCTTCTTTTGGAACTCCACCTTCTTCCATTAGTGTTGCAGCGATGAAAAGGGGAGACTGGCCAAATTTTTCCTCGAACTTTACTTGGGGCATTAGAGCAGACTTCTCATTATCTATTCCTATATAGAAGTTCAGTAATTACATTAAGGATCATGCTTCATGAGCTAACAATAATAAAGATTAATCAAAACCATCATGACAAAAGGAAAAGGTAGTTGTGGTTTGTCAACTATGTGCCAACTTGGGGAATTCAAGATCTAACTAACGAGAAGTATAAGAAAGATTATGGGAATAACTACTCCGTTATGTTTGCCAAAAAAACTAGAAATGTAAGGTTACTGAGCGGCTGGAATTGATCTTACCTTCTATGCCTTCCTCAATATTTTCTAATGCATGTGTGTGCTTAGAACCCTCCTTGTTCTTCTTTGCCTCACTCAATTTTAGTTTCTTACTTTTCCTTCTAGATCTGCAACAGCAGCAGCACCATTTAGGCCAGCAATTACATGACCTCCCTGGTAGTTTCTTCTTCTTTGGGGCATCATATCCATAAAGTGCCTGCCTCCTGAAAACACATCCAGTGCCAACATATATAGGCCCCTGTATGCCATCCAAACCTTTCATATTAATCTGCATCAAAGAAAAATTGAATTAGAAAATCTTCTAACTGGAATTGGAACAAGATCACAATATCATTGAAACACGCAAAACCAAATATGCATGCATACAACCTAAAATTTGCTTACATCAAAGAAGACGACATTGCGATTGGAGTATCTATCATGACGATCAATCCCATCAAATCTTTGAGGAAATTGCACGTAACAGATTTTCTTTCCAGATGTGGGATCCATCATGAAACACATGGCTTCTCTAAGAGCTTTGCTGTTGTTTATGTAGTGATCACAATCCACGTTCAGCAAATAAGGAGCATTTGTTATGATTGCAGATACCCTTACCTTCATCAATCAGGTAACACAGGCCGTTACAGAGAGGGATGACATACCTAAAATGATAATTTTGCAAGATTTGCACAATTGACTTATCTTCTGTGTCTGTGTGTGTAAGGGGGGAGGGGGAGAGAGGTCAACCTACCAATGCATTCATTGCCCCAGCTTTCTTGTGATGATCAAATCCAGGTCTCTTCTCACGAGATACATAAATTAAACGTGGCAATTCATTTCCTTCAGCATCACAAACACCATCATGGCCTAGGAAGACCTGAAAAAAGATATTTAGCATTAGGATTACTCTAAATTTCAAGGCCGATTCTTTGCATGGCTTCCTTTACCTGGATCATTCCAGGATGATCTCTGACATTATTTCCTGGCCATGGAGTCCCATCCTGCATCGTCCAACCATCCTCAGGGACCTTTTGTGCCATGGAAACTAGGCTGTTAATCCGAACTTTAAATTCTTCATACTCTCTCTGGACCATCAAAGAGAATAGAAAATGTCATGCCTTAAACTTTTGAAGCAAACCAAATTGCATAAGATTTTTGTAAAACCTTCATTGCAGCTAGAACATGCTAACGAAGATTATAAACATTATAGTTAAATATCTGAGGCAAAGAATATCAAGGATTCTCTAGTGTGCAAATTTTATGAATCATCCTGCTTCCCAGCCATTATTCCAGCTAGGAAACAAAGTTCAGGGCTGATCAATTTTCTGAACAACACCCCACCCTTACAGGTCAGTGTCACTCTTTTTGCAACAAGTCTAAAAACAATATATTAAAATGAAAAGTCACAAACCTTCATTGCACGACGTTCTCTAACGAATGTTGGATCTACTTTATTCTTCAAGTAATCAACCTTCTGCGAGAAGTAAAATTCTGGAGCTCGGGGTTCAATGCTAAATTTCTTGCAGAAAGGAACCCACTTTTTAGCAAATTCAGAGGTCTCAGAAAGGGCTTCAAAAGTTAGCATGGCAGCACCATCATCTGAGACATAACATGCCACTCTGTCAACAGGATAATCTACCGCAAGTATTGACAGAACAGTGTTTGCTGTGACAAGTGGAGGTTCCTTCATAGGATCAACTGTACTAACAAATATGTCTATAGCAGCCAAATCAGATTCCTTCCCTTCTTTTTCATACCTAATTTCAAATGCCATAGGTAAAAACATGACATTACTAATACATATATGTAAATAAATATATATATAGATATAGATACAGATATATGTAGATAAATAGATAGATAGTCGATAGATAGATATAGATATATAGATTAATTGATTGATTGAGAGGGAGGGAGGGAGAGTACCTCAATTGCAATCGATCAAGGTATGTTTCTCGCACAATTGGATACCATTTTGGGAACTGATCTAATATCCAGGATACTGCAAACCATATCTCACAAACTACTGATGTTAACCACAATCCATAAGCATCTTTGACTGGATGGAGAATTCTATAGTGAAAAAAGAGGCCAAGAACTGCAAGCCGGAGTAAAATTATCATTCTGTAAGGATTTATCTTGCTGGAAGAGATTGGTAACTTCCTTGAAAGTGGTTGCCTTGCCTCATCCATCCTACCAAACCAGCAAAATGTTTATTTTTATAATTCAATCTTTTCGTTCCAGCTAACTGAAAGTAACCAAGAGGAAATGAAAATAGAAGTGGCATAACTCACAGAAGACAGAGAAAGCTGCTAATGAAAACTATAACAAAAGTTTGCCAAGAACAATATTTGATGAATGGATGAATACAAAGTTCATAAGGAGGATATTGCCGCTACTGCTACATTAACATTCTTAGACATAGGAAATTTCCAGCTAGTAAATCCTAAATCATGGACATACAATGCTGGCAGAAGCCTAACAATACTTTTTTGTGTTTGTCTTCGAAGGAATCTATTTAAAAATACTTATATAAGCAGTAAAAAGGTTGCTGTTTAACTAAAAGCAAAGGGTGAAGTCTGGAAAATAACGTCCTAAGTTTATTCAATAACATGGCCTTTAGAGGAGCCAATTGTTTAGCCATTCAATGAACGTGTTGCATCATATATGTTTTCTCATATTCATTTCCAGGTGTGATACCACAACAGTACATTCATCTCAATTCTATTCAAACGATTATGCATTTTTTTCCCCAACATCAGTAGAATTTATTAGCAGGAAAAGGAAAAGGGAGTATAAGGACAAGCAAACATGAAGACCATCACTTCACCATTGTGTCCCATGGTTTATGACACAACTAAGAAGATAAAAGAGCTTTACTATGGTTCCTGTTCTATTTAACATGTTGATTTTATAGCATCATAATATATGAAGGAAATAAATTTTCAGGGCATAACTTGGTTCAAGTATAGGTATTACTTACAAGAACAATTTCATCATGTTACTATACATACCAAGATTGGTCGTAAAGAGAAATTCAATGGATATCGAAGGGGAAATGGCCTCAAAATTCAAGTTCATTAAGAGCTCCACTAAAACCCAGTCCACCAAATATTGATCAAAAGTTCAGATATACCTGTCTTATTGTTTTTCCTTATTCTTGTTCTTTCTCTGTTTCCCACTGTAATTATCATCACTTAATGTTATTATGATTACTTGTCTCTGGATTTTCCGCTACTTCCCTCCTACACAATTTATCATCAGCTCTTTTTCTAACTGTTCATAGAGCTTTTATTTTTTAACCAAATAGTTCTAAAATTAGTGGTTGAAGAAGGAACAGATAATATAAGGAAATTGTTATTGTTTTACGAACAACAGCATGATTTTTCATAAATGAAAAGGCCCTGATTATTACTACTGTACAGCGAGAACTTTCCAAAAGAAATCACTCTTCAGTGTGGGTTGATCTAAAGTGTTTATTTGACACGTCCACATTCCAATCAGAGGTGCAGTTTCTTTCTCATGCCGAATCTCTCCAACATGAGCCAAAATAATTAGCTTAATTGTTTTTTCTTTAAAATTTAGAATTTATCAGTCATCACATCTTAAAATTACTGCTCATACAATTTCAGTAGTCAACTCCGCATGTAAGTGAAGAGTCACCTTATATATTTGCAAATGAAAGAAAGAACCAAAGCAAATCTATAAACTGAAAGCTCTAATCAAGTCCTTGAAAGGAAACAAGAAAAAAGTTCAATATGACATTACAGGGTTGAAAAGTTGCACCTACATGGGCAAATCAGGATCATCAAATCCAGCTCCACCACCCTTTCCACCTTGATGCTCAACAACCTGGAGTTTTTCACTCTGCTTCTTCTTCCACTCCTCCATTCTCTCCTTCCATGCAACTGTACCATAGCCATACACAGCCAAGTCCTTTTTGGGATCCATTGCCCTTGGTTGCACTGCAACATCAACAGAACTATGCATTAATCAAGTGAAAGCAAGTGCAACAAACCACAAAAGATAATTGCTAAGTTCACCAAACTTACAAGACATAGAAGAATCAGGAAATGACATTGGATGGACCCGCTTTCCACGAAAAGAGGGTATAATGAGGGCATGTTTGTCAGAGGAAATGCCAATATCCTACACCAATTAGAGTCATCTTCATGTCAAATGAATAACCAAAATACTATTTTCCACTCAAAGACCAACCGTCATTTATGAGGCAGCGACATCATAAACCAATTGCAAATTATTATCAAGAAATAATGAGGAATAAGTGTCAAACAACTTGGTACATTTAAGTCACCTCTTCGCCATATGTCAGAAGTGGAACCTCCCGAATTACAGAAGTAGAATCCAGCTCTGATGCTGTAGAGAAACCTGGAACATTAGACTGGGCACCATGGCCAGTGTTAAGGCCATTCGAGTAAATAGCATCAGCAATATGGTGAGGGTCTCTACTGTCATAAGCTCCAATATCAAATTCATTATGTAAATCATCTGTATCCTCCTCTTCTTCATCCCCTTCAACTCTAGGACACCCTATTAGGGATAACATATTTAGCTGTTTTGAGCATATCACAAAGTTAATCACATACTTATCAATTGATACGCACAATGCAGTGAGGAGCATACCTTTGATGCGCTTGTACCTGGTTTTGCATTGAGGGCAGGCTTGATTGCCTTCTCTTCTTTCATATTCATAACAAGGTCTACAAACAGGGAATGCACACTCATTGCAAGCAACAAATGGCTCCCCACCTTCTGTAATCTCTATCTCATCCCCACAGATCTGACAAATCTGCCCACTCAGTTCTTTAACCGAGGTCACCTAGCAGGGTTCAAAACGTAAATCTATATGAAGCAGCAAAGATGAAGAGGTTGATGAAATTTCAACAATTCATTCTACTGGAGAATTAGCAACTTGCAAAACTTTGATGCAGTTTTGTCGACGGCCAATGGAACCTAGAGCTGAAGGGACAAATTAAGGAACTACCAAAACGTTGAGCAGGTGAGAGGAGTTGAGAGATACATAACATTCTGAAGGAATATGATACTCTGTCTGGTTTTAGACAAAGAAATAAACAACAACAAACTTAGGGATATGTAGAGAGCAGAAAAGAGAGGCAGAGGTACACCAAATGGTAACCACAAGGGGGTGTTGAATCAATATAAGCATTTCACCAACTAATCTGAAAATAACCCACCTAACTGTAAACGAGAAATGGGCACATACATAATGAAGATGCAATCACAAGAAATAAAATGTCAAGGCCCTCAAAATCATCGAAGTGAAGAAAAATATTAAAAACAATAATTTTAGTAGCACTTACTCTCGCAGTCTCATCAGCATTGATGAGAACAAACTCATTTCTGTTGTGAGAACCTGCAATGAGTCTCCCTTTGGTCTCCATCAGGCCACAGAGGGAAAAAAAAAGGGCCTTAGAATTCAGCTCACAATCTCAAACTCTCTTTCTTCTTTCTCAGTATCTGTGAAAATCACTAAAAGTACCCACGGTTATCTCCATCACACTCCTGGGTTTAGGTTTACCCTTTCTCTCAGGCTCCCTCTACAATAAACGCCAACAAGACATTGTAGAGCTCAGTTGAAATGGGACAGAGTGAGAGTAGGAGAGAGTGAGAAAATAAAGTGGAAACAGGAAAGGAATTCAGAATTGTCAATCCACCATATTCAGGAAAACTAAAGAAATGGGTTGAGACTGTTTCAGAATGGCTGTTGTTTGCTTGTAAATGATGCCTTGCTCGATTCTTTCCTTCAGAGACACCCAGCTTTCTAGCATGTGGGTTCTCTACCTTAAACTACTTTGTTTGTCTATGACACAAATGAAGCCATAAGAGAACAGTGAGGAGTTAACCACTTGATCTATATACAGAGTGTATGTGACTCTGTTTCAATTAAATTATGAATACGTGTGTCATTGTCCCTGTATAGGATTATAGAGTTTGGTGAAAATGACAATTTTAATAATGGTGGTAGTGGCGGCAGGGCCAGTGGTCGTGGCCCACCGTGCCTCTCGGTGGCTGCTGAGGGGGTGATGTTCAAAGGGTAATTGCGTAACTGTAGAGTAACGTGATGCGTCACTCTCTGAGTTCACCTGAGCTTCGTTGAATGGAAGTCAGACTGTGTCATGTAAATTGGTATTAAGCTAATAAACATTGAACATAAAATACTAGAATTGCTAAGAAATCTACTAACACTGTGCTTATTAACAACTCTTAAAAGGTACAATGATTTATACTAACGAAGTTTAACCACTTACTAAACCCACTCATCAATTAAGGATAGGATAACGCTTTAAATATGATAAGCAGGATCAATCAAACAGGATTCATTAGTTGCCGACAAGAGTTTGGGGATATGGAGAACTCTCTATCCTGAATCAAAACACCATTCCAGACTATGAACTCCAAAAGCTGACCAAAAGCCTCGTGTTTCTCTCCTCGGTGGACACATGTACGAAAAATCTCGAATGATTTGATACACATACGTAGACATAGCTTCGTTGTTTCCTCCTCCTAACATGCGTAGCTGGATATTTGCTCATTTCGTATAAAATCTGACGACAAGTTCAAGTACATGTACCGAACCCATATGTAACTCAAATTGCATTATATTTATGAGATGTGTGTTTCTATTTCAGGTTACACTAACAGAAGCATATAGGAAATAACGAATAGACTAATACAGCTGGAGTTGATGAAACTTGGCAACGAAGAAAAGCCTTTTAATCTGCTGTAGACACAAAACTATGGAAAAGCATGTTATGCAGGTGCTAAAAGGTTCCAACTTTATAGTTTATACTTCCTCTGCTTTTCAATAAAACGACTGTAGCATTAGAAATTAGAATCGTATGTTACATCTTACATATGTTCGTCTTAACTAATCACTGAGACATGAAATTGATATTACAACAGAAGCACTTTGAAAAATTCTTCTTCAACATAAAATTCGCCGACAACGATGACTAATGTCGGTAATGACAAATTTCTATCCAGTACAATAATTATACTTAAAACCCCAAATTCTTTAGAACCGAAAGGGACAGAGCAACCAATGCTTACATGAGCATAATAAGAATCCAAAATATTAAGTATATAAAAGCATTAGCATGCAGATATTAGAACAAAGAACATTGGCAAGCACTTCCTGCAGACATTATTATTTTATACCGACTGAATATATGTATATATTAATTCCAAGGTAGATGAGTGTACAGGAACGCATCACATGCTCATAGCCTGTGTTGTAAAGATACGGTACTGAAAATATATAGTTAAAAGACTCGTCCACGTACAAGTGGGATTGTGCAGAGCATTAGATGCTTCTTTGACGGGATACTGGCCTGTCATATTCTGCCCTTTTTGGATCGAGGGAAAACCTGCAATGTCTGATTATCATTGATTGCTTCAGCAGCATCCCACATATGTCCTAATGTCTGGTTTTTCATCCAGAAAATATCAAATATCAAATTACAAGACGTAGACAGAGTTAGTTGCGGAGTCCTTACATTATTTTAACATACCCCGCCACTAACTCTGACAATTTGCAGTTAAGTTAATGGCAACGAGTATATTCCAAACTGATCAATCGATGATTAATTGAGTAGGCTAAACCATAGGTGTATAATATTATTATGATTCCTTCAAGTTTAGGTCCTACAATCTAACGCAAATTCATAAATATGAGTAGGTGATTTCACCGTATGTTGATAAGCAGATGGTGACGAAACTGCAGATGGCATATCATTATCCCGGTGCCACTTGGCTTAGACTAATTTAATTTATATCGTCGGTAGCAATTGGTAGCGACAGTGTGGGTGTCGAGAACTACACAATTTCTAGTTCTCCAAAAATGAGGACACTACTCTCATTTATAGTGTCCTCATTTTTGACTACTAGCTACGTTCCGCTCTCAAAAGTACTACTGTTCGTCCACAAGGCACCGACGGCTCTTTCATGACATTGTATGTAACTTGATTTGAGTGCTAGCACCTGCACGAGTAGCTCATTTGGTTAGTGGAAAAAAAATTGGGTATAAAGTTTCGGGTTTGAATCTCGGCGGTGATTATATAAGAGTTCATTCAATATGGTGACTCTTTGTGTACATCAAACATTAGGCCTCTTTTTTGAAAAGCTAAATGAAATCAGATCGTGATTTACTTCCTCACTATTTTATCGGACAGGAATATAGGGGGGCCTAGAGTGGTGGGGGCGCCTAGAATGAACGATTCCACCTTTTTGGATACATTGATTTGAGTGCTAGCCTGATATTAAAAGAAAATGTCTAATATAATTAACTTGGAACTTTTTCCAAATACTCAAATCACTTTACAATTGTGCTTTTCCATATGACTATGATGCTTCTTGCAGGCAAACACTTGGAATAAAAGGAATGTTGGAAAGGTAGAAAGAATAATTGTCGTGAAGAAGAAGAAGAGGCAGGATGAATGGGAAGGTGTGGGGGATCTTCGGATGTTGTGCTGGGTTTCTTTTGTGCAACTCAACCTCGGCTTGCACTGTACATTATGTCCCATTCTTTTTCTGTTTTATTTGAGAGTTTGGACCAGTGATTTTGTGACCTTGGCATGGTTTCTCCTACAGGACCAGGTTAAACAGTCGGGAATTCCCTCTTGTAGCAAGCTGAAAAGGTCAAAGTTAGCTTGATTGTTCTTGGACCTTTTCATCATGACAGCTTGTGGCATTGGCACTTACATTTCTGCACTTTCAAGCCATTACAATGGTTTAAACTCTGGTTACTGCTACTGGTTCTTTTTTTCCTTACTTCTTACTCTTCAGATCCTTTCTCCTAAGTCCTAATAAATCTAAAAACTTGTCAAATCAATAGGAAAACCAAAGTGTTGATCATATTAGATATGTTAGTTGTTGACGAAAGCGGTTTCTTACAACTTTTCTCCCAAGAGCAATTATTATTGCAACATTTCTTTAAGTTTCAGAATCACTAATTAGGAGGCATGACCTGAAAGCCATACTCCATACTTTTTCCAACAGCTTTGGATGCTCAAATCTTATTTTTAACGCTTCATATCATTGTCCCCAAAGAAGAAATAATGGGTTAGCACGGCACGTGTGTGTATGAGAAAAAAAGCATTGCTCTCTGGCAAGCTGCATGGGGTCCAGATTCCGTCGGTAGAAAGCGACCGTGACCATGTCACTTTACACGTCGGTGTCTTTTAGTCGACGTCACTCCATTTCTGGAGTGATGGCTTTCGTTTGGATCTCTCGAAATCTGAAAACTTGCCAAGTGTTCTATGATCTGGTCGTACTTGAGAATACGACTATTATCACAGTTTGCAGTGAACGATGCACAATGTCTTAAAAGGGTTTGGTGGCTCTAACCTCAATTGTGGGTTAGAATTACATAGAATGTTTACTCAAAATATGAATATTACTAGACATTTAAACAAAATTTATACTATTTGACAAAGGTAAATCTGGGTCAGCCAATTGGTTTGGTCGCAACCTAATGAACATTATATGCATGTTCATTGAGCAAATTGTTTGGAAAAACAAAAGAATATTGTGGCTGCTGGGATTCGAGCCCAGGTCTCCACGGCCACAACGTGGAATTCTGACCACTAAACTACAGCCACAAGATGTTAACGGAAATGGTAAGAAAGAAACACTAACTAATAATGTTATCCAGTACATGATTGTCGTGGTGATTTGGGAAAAGCAAAAAGTAGATGCAATTATAGCAACTCAAGAATCAGTGCCAAATCTTCATTTACATTCGTCTATCACTTTTCTTTGTGTGCTAAAAAGCAATCACTTTAGTGCATAGATAACGTTAGTTCCCACACATCATTACCACACTCCATCCGATACAGACAGAAACCATTTGAAGCTTTTTTGGACGGGAGTTCCAATACTCTAAACTTTGAGGAGGAAAGTTTTGTATTAGCCCAAGCCCTGGTGTGTATATTTGAATATTGCTGCTGTCTTGTAGTGGTCATCGCACTGTGTAGGGGCTTAGGTCAGTCAGCAGCTGAATTGACAGACCCAAGCCCATTTATAAAAGCCTCCAAAAAGCTTGAGAGGAAGTTGAGCTGCATCTGAACTAACCGACGTCTGAAGAGGGCAATTGGGCAATCATGGAGATTTTTACGCATTCTCATTGGCTTCTGCTTTTGCACCAGCTAAAATTCCTTAATTACAATTTAATATCTTCATGTTCATAAGAGAAACAGTCAGGTGGTGAAGACGAAACACATAGATAACATCCTGGCTTTTCAGTGATCAACATGTTATCTTCAGTTAGCCTTCTTGTATTCCACCATCAATTAAATACATGTAACGTCACTAACCAACCCCTACATAAACCCTTGGCTCTCTTAAACAGTGCACTACTCTCATCTCTCTTTCACTTTTTGCACAAATATCAAAAGAAAAGGCAAAAAGATAAGATGGCTTCCTCTACTATCAAGATGTTATTTCTCATTGTTCTTTGTGCATCAACCCTAGACTCCATGGCTAATGCACGACCGGCTCTAGGACTGAGCTCCAGCCTGGTGGCAAGACTGAAACTAGACGACGAATCGCCAACTTGTTGGGAGTCATTGATCCAACTTCAATCTTGCACTGGTGAGATTATTCTTTTCTTTCTCAATGGCGAGACCTACATCGGCGACAGTTGCTGCCATGCCATTCGCACCATTTCGCAGCTGTGCTGGCCCGGTATGATTGATACTCTGGGGTTTACTACGGAGGAGGGCAACATTCTTGAAGGTTATTGCGTCGCATCTGAAAACTCTCCACCACCAACGCCAACAATACCATCTCCTGCTTCTACTAAAGTCGTTGCCAAGGACCAGGACCACGAGTAGAGTCCAGTGCATGGCATCATTAATATAACAAAAATAATGAAACAATAACTAGTCTATGTCATCTCTAATTTGGCTGCAGTTTGTGCCTTTGCTGTCATTAAATTTGTAATTGCAGGTAAATCAATACATGCCATCTTTATATTGCTAATTGATTTAAGTATTATTGTACTAAAAGTCTATAAGAGCATTCTTAAGTTATTGTTGAAGTCATTAAGCACCTTCCAGCTCTAAGGACTCAAAAGGTTAACAAAAATTTAAAAAAAAAAAAACGATAAGGAGACAACAATGGCATATTGAGTGTGACATCCAATTCACATCTTAAGGGGGTGCATAATTATTAGTATCTGTTGTTTCAATCTCTCTCACTATTTCTATTTTTGTCTAATAGAATCAGTAACCATACCTTGGTCAACTAACCATATCTTGGTTAATTATATAGAACTGCTTTTTATGATTAAGTTAGGATATTCTGTTTAATATTACTCTATCTTATTCTATTTATTAAATTTCGGTCATTTATTTAGGTAAATTTTATATTTATTTATGTGATTTTCGTATAAATAAATGGTTAATATTTAAATGAATTTAATTAAGGGTATGAAAATAATGTCACATGATCGAGGAATGGTTCAACTGCTGCTGATGGTGATTGGACATCATTTCTTTGTAGCCATAGAATCTCAGGACAACTAGCCAGTTTCACAATAAAAAGAAAGGTTTTGAATTGTAAGGGATTATGATAATCACAAGGAAAGTTCCTTTGTGAAAGCATTTAATTTCTTGTATAAGTAGGTGGCCAATAATATGAAGACACGTAATCCCATAATACAGGATGCAATTTTATTAACTTTGGGTACCATATTGTAATTTATTTATATTTTAGTACAATTCTTGTAATTTTGGTGGAAATTGAAAAAAATAGTAGTAACCAAAAAGAGAACAATAGCATCAAACAGGTTGGATTATTATTACATAACAAGAAGATGCACACAAGAGAGAGATAATTGACAACAACCATCTGCCTGACTAAGAACAGGCTGAAAGCCTCACTTAAAAACCCCGGAGTTCATACGTAGTCACTGGCTGAAACAGAAATACAAACTTATAATCACAATAATAGCTTGAAAAACTAGAAGAGATGGTGGTGCTTCTTTCCATGAGCCTCGTCATCCTCTTTCTTCGCTTCTTTCTTCTCATGGTGCTCGTGGAATGCGTACCCACCCGCTCCGACCGCCATCGCGGCAGCAATCTCCTCCTCTACCTTGTGCTTGTGGGCATGCTCAGGGTCCTTCTTCGCCGCATGCTTCTCGTGCTGACGATCGAGAAAATTATAACTTGTTTAAACATTTGTACATGTCTAGTATCTATTGTTTAGATCAAGGGATGTTTCGCCTGTTAACAACTTAACTTCAACTTGAATGATGGGTCGATGAAAATTTTATCAAGATCAAGTATATAAAAAGGGAAGATAATCATAATTAATGGATGATAAAAGCATGAAAGATAGATTGATGACTAGTAAATTACCAAAGCATAAGCACCAGCAGCGACAGTGCCCAGCTCGCCAAGATGCTCGAGATGTTTGTGGTGCTTCTCCTCCTTCCTGTAGTCAACTTCACCGCTAGGCTCCTCGCCGTCCTTCTTTTGGTGGAAGAGGTGGTGGTGGTGCTTCTCTTCTGCCATTGGTCTGATGATATAAGAGAACTGAACTAAGCAACTGGGAAAGGTGTATGTGTGTGCCCAACAGATGTGAGCTTACGGCACCATTTATAGGCCAAGAGGGTGGGTATTTCAAAGGCAACTGGCATGTTAGTTTCTTTAGTTTCAAATATGTAACAGAAATCTTATAAAACAATTTGTTGTTTATTACACACAAAGACTAACAATCAATCGGTAAATAAGTCAAACTGATTTGGTCTGTGTAATCATAAAAGTTTAGTTTCATAAAATTTTTTAATCATTCAATTTTTTAGTTTAATTCTTAATTTTTAGTTCGATTTAATTTTATAACTTTTTATTATAAAAATTGACCAAATTAATTAATCAGTCAAATTTAA
>JANIHZ010000002.1:15791994-15805143 GCA_027478365.1 Erythroxylum rufum | reverse complement strand
TTGGTATGCCAAGTAAATAGGAGTGATAATTAATACTAATCTTGCATACAACAATTAGTATAAACAGAGTATTAATAGGAGAAAGAGAGGTATTACCAAGGCATAAGCGCCAGCAGCCGCAGCCCCGAGTTCGCCGAGGTGCTCAAGGTGCTTGTGATGCTTCTCCTCCTTCCTGTAATCAACCTCAGGCTCGGTAGGTCTACCCTCAGTTGCATAAGCAGCAGTGCCTCCAGAGTACTTGTTGGTCTCTGACTCCGAGTATTTAGCGGTATCAGAGTACCTAGTGGTATCAGTGTACTTGTTAGTTTCGCTTTCAGAGTATCTACTGGGATCAGAATACCCAGTAGTCTCAGAAGAGTACCGGCCTGCGGTATCAGAGTAGGCAGTAGTCTCGGAGGAGTATCGGCCACCGGTGGTATCAGGATAACCAGTGTCCCCAGAAGAATACTTGTTGGTCTCAGAGGGATATTTAGTAGTTTCGGAGTCAATGGGCTTATCCTGGTCGTCTTTGTGATGGTGGAAGAAGTGGTGGTGGTGCTTGTTCTCTTCGGCCATGGTGGTGATGAAGAAGAAGTTGACAATAGATGATGAGAATGTTTAGTGGTAGCTGGTTGGAGTAACGCCATTGGGATGGGAACGAGTGCTATTTATAGCTGACGGAAAAGGCTTGGTCACATTTTTCGTTATTATCGTTTAATTAAAAAAAGAAAATTAATAGATGGGCCTTAATTAGTAGCGGTGACACGTCCTTTTCTATTCTCTATATATATATATGCACGAGGAAATTAAAATTATCCATAATACGCGCTGTCGTTTAATTAAACAAAACTATTGTATACTATTTGAGTTGATTTGTGCGTAAATTGCGCGGGGCTCTCAATGGCAGCAAAGCAGACGTATGGACGAAGTCTTTCCTGGTCCACGGTCAAAGGTTAAAAGAATAGCAGTTCGCAAGGGCTCGCCTCGCCCGGTAGTGGTACTGGTAGCATTCATAACATATATTTTCACGCCAAAATGATGAGTGATCCATCTTTTCCTATTGAACATAAACAAACTTCTTAACAAAATGGGCATTTGTACAGATATTTTTCAGTGGTTTTCTGGCTATTATTCATTCACATCCACGCGTCTCGTCCCCCACACCACGCCTCACAGTCCTCACCTCTATACTTTTTTTTTAAAATTAAAAAAATCAATAATCAAAGCGAGTTAAGGTTCCCATGGATAATATAACATTTCCAAAGGAAAGCAAGAGCCTCGCCCCTCGCTCCCCATAATTTATGTTCTAAATAATCTCGTAATTCAACATTTTAATATAATATTACAACTAAATTGATATACAAAAATGACAAGGAAGTTGAGGGAAGACAAAATTAATCGTGCACACTCATAGGAATGTTAAATCTATGATGATTGGAATGGACGGTGAGTTGAATGTGGGGTTACTAACTTACGGCTTACTACTGCTGCCTGCCCAGTGCTAGGTGTCGGCAAAGAGACGAGAAAAGAGATATTACTTCCTTTTCTTTCTTGATAAAATATTGTGATTTGGATAACTTCCACAACCTTTAACTGTCTTTCTGGTCGGTAGGTCCCGTCCCTCAGCTCTTCTTTATCACGACTGTTTTTAGCCTTTCGTCAAATGGAAAACCAAACACATCTCTCACTTGAGATGAGAGCCACTCCCCCAAACCTATACTTTATAATTCTTTATCAATTTTACTTATGTATTTATGATATATTATATGCGCATTTAATTTGTTAAAAAAAATATTTATGTGGGTATTATTGTTCCCCCTTTTCTGAAAATGCAAATCGATATCCTTAGAACACGTAATAAAACCAAAATGGACGCAAAACGTGACAACATGGGTGGGCCAATCTTCATCCGATTTCGATATTATTAGTCGACTACTTTCTTTTCTTTGGACAATGAAAGAGAGACCCATGATTCTTGGCAGTTAACATTACCAAACCATTATCAGAAAATTTTTAACAAGTGGAGGAAAACGAGTGACCCATCTCGTCGGCAAAGCATAATTTATGTCGACAGATCTCAGTACCATGACTTAGAAACAGTGGGACCATAGTAGTTTTCAGGGAGACACGTGGGTTGGCCAACTGTTGAAGGACCGAGGACGTGTCATATTAATTAGACACCACCACCGAAAGTCTACCCCTCCGTCCTTCCATAAGGAACCGCGTACATATCTATAGATTTAAACAAATTAATGAAATTTGAGATTTTATACGAGAAAATTTTCCCTTTTTTTTTAAGACTCCATAATAATGTATGAACATGAACATTAGGTAATGGATTCATACGAGTCCCGGGGGAAACCGAGATCGTGTGGGATGTGAAAAGGACAAGAGATGTGATCACTTCGAAACAAGTGGGGTTTAGGAAAACCCAACCATGCAAGTATGTAAACTGTACATGCCTTGCTGGTAGTATTTTGGGACTATAATGCACAGTTGATCGGTGACGGACCAAACCATGTTGTTCTGACGCTTGGAACCTCTCGTCATCAATCGGAGCCACGTGGTAAAATTTTACTTCACTTCTTTTATGTTTTAAATTGAATATTTTCTATTCCTTATCTAATTTCATCCGCGAAGCTACCAAGTGTTTTTTTTATAAATTTTTGTCGAATTAGAAAATGACAAGGACGTTCAGGAAAAACACATTTTACTATGTTCGTAAATAAACTTAAACTAATTGCGAGTTTCGAAACTAAATTACAAAGAATTAAAAACTAATCCAAAGTGATAAAGGTTCAAGAGTAGGGTTTTATTTAACCTCAATTGACATTTATATATCTAATTATCTCCGTTACTGATCTACATGCATGCATACGTTAGATGGAAGAGAGAAAGAAAGAGGTAAAATACCTGTACAGTGAATAACAGTATCTTCATAGTTTGAAGGCCGGCCCATTGTCCACAAGAAACAGACGGTAAAGGGTTATTATAGATCTGTCTGTCTCCATATGCCCTGGGCTTGTTTCTTTATCTATCCACATTACCAAAATAGGGAAAGGATTCACCAATGACGCTTTACATAGCCTATGCCGCACCATTTTAGAAACTAAGATCAATATGAACTCTGAAGGCCACCCACAAATGGTAAGTCGATAGTCATCTATCCTGTTGTAATAATTCTTCAAGTGTAGGGACGATGCCAAAAGCAGCTTGTTCTTTTACTTGGGACATTCATTTGTTTTCACCACAGTATAGAACACTACGAATGTGGGTGGTCCAATGAGAACTCTGACCATAACATATGCTTGACAAAAAACCTCCATACAGTAAGCAATGAACACCAAGCTGAAAAATATCCGTCCTTTCTTCCCTGACGTAATTCTGTACCTGAAATCTTGCAGTATTTGCCTTCATCTGAAAATCTGAATCGCTAAAACTGCTGAATATCTCATGACGCCCAAGATCAAAGGGATCTTTGAACAATTTCAAGTAGTAACAGCCTCCACTTAGCAAGTTCCAAACTTTATGCGACAAACTAGTTATGCAATCAAGAAACTCCCTTGATGTTCTTTCAAAATCAACAAAATTGAAAGATAAAGTGGCTTGATATCTATCAAGAAATGAGCACTTGCGGCATTTATGTTTACCAAGGTACAAAATGTTTAGGACAGGTAAATTCCGTTCTTCAGAGAAACTCCATTTGGAGCTTCTAGCAAGAGTTACTAAGGACTCTCCTGCATTTATCCAGAAATTTGCAGCAGACGCAACGAGGGAAGCTTCATAATGAAAGAGATGATTAGTTGCAGCAGCAAGGAAAAAGGAGTAAGCCGCACTAATTCTGCTGAGGTGGAAATGGTCAAATTGATGGCCATTCAATTCAGAATAGAGAACCAATGAGTCACAAGATTGCATTTTATATGCTGAAGCCAGTGTTATATATGCATTCAGAGCTAGATGGTGCAGAGGATGTAACCTAAGATTGAACTGCAAATTTCCTTCTCTGAACTTCAAGTGTTCATCAATGAGGCCAAATATAAGTACCCTCTCCAGCTTCTCACAGCAAATTTTGGCATCACCAACAGAGAGATATTCTGATATGACTTCATCTACATAATCTGTTATCTTTACAACTGCTTTATCTCTACAAGAAGTGGAGTCTGAACTCAAGCTAGAATCAGAAAATTTTGATGTGCATAATTCCTACACGCCATGGTTAATTCATGGTCAGGGTACTTATCAATAGAAATCATCCATCAATGAAGCTTCAACAGTATAAAAATATTCTATCCTACGTGCATTGACAGTAAATTCTTGCAAAAGTGTGATTTCTTGCATAGATTTAGAATTCTCAATTAATGGTTATTTTCTTGTCAGGAGCTTTGTTTGGATTACTTGTAGTTTTTCTTTTCTAAATTTAGATTTATCTTTTAAGGGTTAATAATTAAATCAGAGGTCCTTTGCTATTAATTGAATTAACACCTAACAATTATCTTCCTGAGAAGGCAATCAAAAAGCCACTGTTTAATCCTAGTAATCAATTGATGATCCCAAGACAGTTGTTAACAGGTGTCTTCTCATAGGCATCTGTAATATTCAGCAGTGGCTCTCGTCATCAACAGCCAATGACAGTCATCGGTCTACAGTTTCAAGGGACAATTGAGAACCGCAACATTACGGCCATTGCCTCCTCCAGGCTCCAAGCCCTATAGGTACTTCAAAAATCCAACCTAGAATTTTCTTGCGTACAATCAACACCGAAGTAACAAAAAAGGTGGAACATTATGTGATAAAAACTTTTGTACTTCGGGATCACCTGCATCTTTAGTGCCATAAATTCTAGTTACAATCTCACCGCAACATCCATTGCTAAGAACATTTGTCTATGCATACTCTTTCACCATCTAACAGAAGCAGGATACGATCATGAAAACAGGAATGCATGCGAAGTTGAAGAGAGTAAGAAATCTTACTTGCAAAGTAAGATCAACATAAGATGGGGGTGATGAGTTGCATCGCACACAACAACAAAGAAAACGATACTTCTCCCACAACTCAGATTGCCTCACTGCCTATCAAAGTGAAGAAAATGGAGTTATTTTGAAAGTTGAATGAAGTGCCATGGACGTCAATAGCATCAATGGCTTTATCAATACCTTAGGCTGCAACAAGTCAGTGTATGCCACAGTCACCTTATCACCTCGATTAATCCTCTTGATACTCCTAACAATTATCCTTGGTCCATATCCTCCAGCAACAGCTGCATAGGGAGAGTAATTGCCAGTAATAAGTATGGTGCAGTTTATCCGACGACAAAGTGCAAATAATGATCAACAATAACAACCTTTTGGCAATTGAGTGTTGTCATATTCACCGATCTCACCCTGCAGACAATGTTCATATCTAAGTCGATATTACAACAATGTACACCAGAAAGACAAATTCTAGGTCATGAATAATTGAGCGAGCTATGGCCTCATACACTGGAGAGGACGGGACGCAATCGCAGTCTAGACTGGCATGGAGACGGGGTATTATCACGATGAGGAGGAGGAGGCGAAAACAAAAAGCGGTAACAAGCATTGGGAGAACAGTCGTGATTGATCCAAGAGAAATTGGTGTCGTAAACAGCAGCACCGAGAGAGCGCCCATCCTTATCCTGCACCTCAACGGCGTTGGTTAGCACCAAGCACAACGCATTCTCAGCCGCCTCCAAGTCCTCTACGTCCGCAATGGCCCGGGCTCCGGCACGAACATGCGCCGCAATATTTTCATCCTCCAAAAGGTTGTCCCGATTAGTCAACAAGCCTGATATCCTATGAGAATGGGAGGAGGAGGAGGGGAGAGAGTGGAGGAGGTGGAAGCCAGAGCGGAGGTGGGAGTCGAGGTGGAGCGGGGAGGGAATAGAGGCGGGAGAGGAGGAGGAGGAGCAGAGGCGGGAGCAGTAGAGGGGAAGAGAAGGGTGGTGGTCGGAATGAACAGGGGGATTAGGATTAGGGAGAGGGGAGAAGCAAGAGGAGCAATGAGAGTGAAGGAATGAGCTGTGAAGGGCATATGCCAGAGGAGAGAGTGGTGGGGTCAGGTCTTCCCCTATTTCTATATCCTCTTCTGCTACCATCTCCATCTCCATCTCCATCTTCAAGTTCAATCCTTGAGGATATTTCTCTTCTTACTTCAAATTTACAAATTATAGGAGCAGATGAATACAATTTTGTATTTGCCTTAAGACGCTTGATTTTAACGAAGATTGCATCCGACCTTTATTGGCTCTAACATATTATTAATTAGTTAAAAAAAAACATTATTAATAGTAATTATAAGCAAAATGGGCAGATTGAAACGAAAAAATTAAAAATAATAATATTTAACTTATCAACATGTCATCATAATCTGACAAAAAAAATTAAGTACAACTGCAGTCACTGAAGCATAAAGGAAAGGATGACTAAGACAATCTTCCAGCTCTTTCTACGTTCAACCTTGTAGACAATAGCTTCACCGTCACAGGAATTGTTGAACCTGAGAGACACGGAGAGAGTTTTTTAGGCCTCAGAAGACAAACAATTATTATAAACACTAACGAGAAAACTTCAGAAGTGTATATAAAATGCTTACAAAGATTATAGCTTCACATTCAATGAACTTTCAATGCGTTGAATGAGCTGATCTTTAGTCAAAGCACCCTCCTGAAGCAATGAAACCAAAAACTTTGTATCAGTAAATGCATGATTTTGCGTCGTAGCTGATACAAAATAGCAATTAAAAAGAATGTTCTTGTATAAGAAGTTCATCTTCTTCAAGTTACTGAATCATAAAATGTACCAAAATGCATCAATGAATTAAAAGACTCCTCTGATGCTCTGAATATGAAACTCTCCACCTATTGTATTCGTAGATTCAGAAGATAAAAGCTGAAACTCAATTTGAGCTATAGATGGAAGATTAACTTACAAAGCGATCACAAGGTTTGCCATCCTTAAACAAGATGAAAGTAGGCAAGGCTCCTATCTGGTACTTGTCAGCAATGTTAGGATATTTCTCGGTGTCAATTTTCACCAATTGCACTGTGTCTTTCAGTACAGCACTGACCTCATTGAGAATGGGAGCCATAAATTGGCAAGGCCCACACCTGCAAAAGGAAGTTTGGTTTAGTTACTCTTCAACTGAATTCCATTCAAATTCAAAGCATTCAAGAAGTTTAATATGACTGATTCCAATTTCTTGGATTAGCTTCACTACATGTCCAAAATCATTAATTCAGTTTGCACCATATTGTCTATAATGCTTGGAAGCTCTCATCCCTTCAACTGGTTACAACATAAATTAGGCTCAAGTGTTAATGTCCAATGAGAAACGAACATTCTGATGAACTGTACAATATAATCCCAATGACACCATTAGCAATCAAAGACAAACTAAACTGTTTATTGCTTTGGTTTTGAGTTTAAGACAAATATCTTATCCTTCCTTATTTCTATTTGCATTGTTGACAGTCCTTTGCATACAATTTGAGAAAATTTTGGCTCAAAAATGGTAAGGTCATTCCTACAAAAAAGCATCCCTAAGATCAATTCCTTTACAATAACCACTATTAAAAAATTAAGTTTGAAAACAAGCTATGCATGCTAGGCTTTCCCGCTTTGTGATGGTCAAAGAAGGGTTATCAATTATACGCAACTTTCCCTTTACATTTTATAAAGAGGCTGTTTACATGACTCGAATATGTGACCTTTCGGTCACAAAAGAATAACCTTAACAATTGCTCCAAAACTTGCCCTCTTTTTTCAGGGGTGCAACGTGAGGACTTCCTAGGAGTTCACCCATCGTATTGACTAGGACACTGTTACCCCAGTAACACATCTAATTCATTCAAAATGTAGTTCAATGGTACTTAAAGAGACTGTATCACAGAAACAGACCATTGCTATTTCCAATAGGAAGCAATAAATTATAACTAGAATCATCTAACTCATTGCAGCCTTTTCCAACTATACAAAGAGTATAGAAAGGAAAGCACATCAAAATGAAATAAAAACAGTTACCAGGTTGCATAGAAGTCGACCAATATAGGTTTGTCAGAATTCCCCAGCAACTCATCCAAACTGGAAAAGGTTTGCTTCTTTGCTGCAACCTAGGGTAATTCATTTCGAAAAAGAATCCCAACTAAGAGTCAATTAAAAGACATTAACCGTATTACTGAGAAACTAATAAATATATTCTCCAATAAACGCCACCACAGAATCCTGAATATGGCACCAGTGAACATTACCCAAACCAGTGGAAAACATGAAGTATAGAGAAGGCAGGTTTCATTACCAGAGGTAAAATTCGAGAGCTGGAGTGCGAGTAAAGCCCTACGTTCCTCAACTGAAAACGCCGAAGCTGTGCCGGAGGTAGCAGAGAAGAGAAGGAAGATAATTTGGAGGAGTAAAACGACTGTGGCGTAGTCAAAGAAGGAATCGATGAGGAGATGGAAGAAATCGCCATTTCTTCTTCTTTCCTATAGTACAATACAAGATAACGGATATAGCACAGAATCGAGAAACAAGGCAAAAAACAAGTAAAAAAAAAATCTGCTTGGTAGAAGACAAAATCGGGGAAGATCGACCTTGGCGGCGTAGTTTTGAAGCGGTACCCGGGTTTTGATATGATGATGGTAAGAGCAGGACAATACGGTGCTCAAAGCTTCTGATGACGAGGACTATGATGGTATGGATTTGCATTTGATTGATAGGACAGCGTGAACTCAAGGATGGTTAGATTGAGCAGTACACGTGGCAGATTTGGGTTTGTAAAGGAACGGAGGATTATTCTTCCAGAAATTTCGGGGAGTTCTACCCCACGCGCCATGCGTGCAGTACTGAACAGACTTGAGCTGCCCACTTTCGTTGACGTTAATTAATCGACAACTTTTCAGCGGCAAATTCAACCATCAATTTTTAGATTAAAAGACAAAAATCACTACTCCTCTAGTAAGCCATACTTTAAGAAAACTCCCAAATGAGGTCATACAAGTGACTGCAACTGTAAAGCTGCACCAAATAACGAATCCAAATTTCAGATCGTATCTTACAACTCATTCTGCTATCAACGTGTAAAATATCTTTCATTGCTACTTTGGGAATAGCTGGATTATCCCCAAGACAACAGGCAAACTTGGCTGGTGATGAATGTTACACTGAATTAGGTTTTAAGACAACAGCCTTTAAGACCCACCAAAGTAACAAAGTGCCAGGAGATCATCCATCGCTTGTCCATGTAAAGGCCAGAATGACTATTGTAAGTGTTAGGAACATCGTTACACAAGAAAACACCCACATATACCTGTGTTGGCTCTTCTTCTGGTTCTCATTACTTCCCCATTCAATCTCCTTCAGAAGCTCTCTCACTTCATCCATGTCCGAGTCCTTTGCTGCTTGAATTAGTCTCCCGTGAATTTTCTCTAGTTTAACAAGTCTTCTAGTTTTTGATGAATTGTTACCTGGCCAGATAAAACCCGTCATTTTCCAAAGAAGAATGCCTACATATATGGCCACAACACAATCCACGGTGTAATGGTGGCGCTCCCGAATTTCTCTCTGAGCACTATGCATTACAAGTAACCATACGAAGGCTGAGCTATAACCTCCATAAGCTTCCTGCAATGATTCCCCATTCTAGGTTTAGATTACATTTGCAAGTAGTATCATTTGGTAATCGGTGTTGCATCATTTTGCCATAGAGTCATGCTGTAGACCAAGCTTATTTTAAGAGGTTATAATGGACAATGCAATTAAAAAGAATGATTAAACAAATTTACCGTCCAAGCCATAGCAGTCAGTACAGCAACAAGCATGTGGCCACTGTATAATAGGTCATTGCAGCCGCCTCCAGCTTTCTTCAGAACACTGTACCATGAACCGTCTGCGGTATTGGGTCTCAAAAAATACATTAGAAAGCTCATTCGTCCCCAGTTTGGATGATAATCATTGGGGTATTGCCCATAGTCAGCTACAAAAGTAGTGAGCAAAAAGTTTTAGCTTCAAACTTCCAGGCAAATATCCTATGCTTGATTCTCAATAAGATCAAAGCAAACCTCAACCAAAATGAACATTCATTATATTATCAGTAGTGAAACTCCACCGTGGGAACATTTAGACAAGCAGTCAGTTCTCTGAAAGACGCTAGCAATCAATAACCTAAAATAATCACCACCAGTTTGTCTAATATCAAACTAGAAAACATATGTGGACATCCAATATTGTAAAAGCTAGATTTGAAGTTAATAATGTAAATGAAATGTGATAGAATATCTCATGCATGAATTACCATATTCAAGAAATATAACAGTTTCAATTGGTCCACCTGTATTATATATGTCTTAATCACAAAGAAAGAAGCCAAATGTCACTTCTTTTTTTAAAAAAACCCATCTAACTTGTGAAGCTTAACATAGATCAACAATAAAGTCAGCAGCAAAAGAACATAAAGCTGACATCCAAAATGAATGCATGAAAGCAAAAAGCCTTAAGGTGAGACAGTTAAGGCCAGGGCAATAAGCATACCATAAGCTGTATCCAGGTTTATTACTTGACGAATGGCATTAGCATCTGAAGCATACGGAACATAGTATTTCTGAGCCCAGCGATGAGGATATGCTGGTACTGCAAATCGAGCTTCAGCACACCATGGCCGTGCCGATGGCAGAATTGTAGAAACAAAAGTTATAGCTCGAAGAAGACGGCCGATTGCCATAGTGAACATGTATCTTGCTCCTAGGCCCATGCCAGGAGCTTCTACTGAGTCAAATAGTACAGAGAATGCAAGCATCATAAACAACATCAGGAAATGGTGCAGCCCAACAATACGGGCTCTTAGTATCTCAACCATTGCCCCAGGAAGCTTTTCATTCATTGATAATAGCAACCACTGGCCAGTGTCAGGAAGAGGAGGTGTATTGCTATTCAAAATAATCAAAACCAATTCCCAAAAGTAATCTGGTTAATACATCCTAGCATAGATGAATAAGACTTTTCTAGAAAACACCAAGTAACAGTATGAACCTCAACAAGTGTACTGACAGTCATATTGTAACCGACATCCATTAGATGGGAAACTTCACGTGTTCAAAATTAAGATTACACATATATGTATAATCCATCAAAGAATCTGATCCTGATATTCATGCCAAAAGAATCATGATCAGCTAGACGTAAAGTAGCTAGAGACATTTTTACCAATCAAAATCCAGTAAACAACTTGATTTAAATTTTTTCACTTAAAACGAAGTAATTACCAAAAATACAAAAAGAAAGTAGATCTATAGTTGTTTAAAGCCAAACCCACATCTGATCTTAACATAGATTCGTGACTACAACAGCATCACAGTATATGGAAGCTTTGCTAATTCGTGACTACAACAGCATCACAGTAAAAAGAAAATGAAGCTTCTACATAATGCACTTCAGATGTCACTATTGGATGATGATTCACTGAACTCCTTATGCTCACCAAATACTAAATTCCTTTCTTCTGAATTTACATTTCATCCATTTCCTTGTACTAGGTTACTCGTCAACATTTTATATAATCACTTACATAAAATCTTCGCTGACCATCTTTAATCTAGCTTAACATGTATTAATCAGCTTCGCAATCCATCAAACTTGAAGATACCCTAGTTCACAAAAGACAAGCTTTAAAGGGTAGAAGAGCATCCACCTGTACTTGCTGAAGCTGTTTCAAATACTCAATCGCCTCATCTAGCATCGAAGCCTTATTCGTCTATTCCCACAAAAAGAAAGGAAATAACATCAAATCATTCACTTAATTTACAACTCAAATCAAACATAAAATCCATAAAAGATTTAGTCATCACACCTTGTTTGCATTTGGAATTAGGTTTCTGCAATTCATTTTCTTGTTTATCCTACACCGTTGCCTCTGTTTCAATTAATGTCACTCCACACTCAGAAACAAGAATAGAAGGGCAAAAATGGAGTCTTTCGATTCCTAACCTTCTTAGAAAAAATATGAACCTCTGCAGTCCTGCTTCTCTTAGAAGAACTCCTAGGCCTCACCGTATCAAATGGCAACTCCGACCTCTCTGTACCCTTACAATTCAACCAAGAAAAAAAATGAACAAATTTGAGAAGCAATAAAGAAATGAAAAACAGAAGATATTCAGATGTAGTTGATAGAGAACAAAATTAGGAAGATTTATTGGTAAAGAGCATACCTCAAAGAAGAATTAGCACAAAAGGAGGATTAATGCAAAAGGAGGATAGGAGTTAAGAAGAATAGGCGCAAGATTGAATAAGTGAAGCGCGAAGCAGAAACGAAAGATCGAGGAGCATCAGCTATTTAAGCTGATTACTATATTTTTAGCTCTTTTCTTATGTCAGAGGAGCATTGACTTGGCTTAAAGCCGAGAGGTAAGATGGGGATAAAAAACGTCAACGTTTTTATTACGGAATAGCATAGGAACAGCGTTCCTGGAACAGCAGATCTGATGCCGTCTTTATTATATCCAAACGTGCAAAACGTTTCCCGTTCATCTTGTTTACGATTCACAATTTTCTATTATGCTTTTGTTCCCTTTTATTAATTTTTAGAGACAGTTCTTACTCATACTTTTACTTTTACGTAATGAATAGTTGCTGTCTCTTTTAACAGGGACAAATGATAAAATAAAAAATTTTTGTTCCTCTCTCTGCTTGGTGACTATCCGAAGTGATTTTTGTTAGAGAATATATAAAATCAATTAAGTTGGCCTCACACAATAGCTTAAGCTATTGTGGTGAAATGGTCACTTAATATGGTATCAGAGCCTTTATAACTAAGTGATCATGAGTTCGAATCCTGCCACCCACCTATTATTCAGCACAAGATAGAGTAGACCTGTGTAAGTTACAAGCCCAAAGGACTTTCACTTGAGAGGGTGTGTTAGAGAATATATAAAACCAATTAAGTTGGCCTCAAACAATAGCTTAAGCTATTGTGGTGAAATGGTCACTTAATATATTAAATTTTTAATATGGGTAGAGTGTAGAACCCACTAACAAGAATTGGGCTTGGGTCAACCATTGCCTAAATAACTAGCACTAGTTGTTTGGATAGTTGACCCTTACCACTTATAAACCTTTTAACATTTTCATATTTAAGCAATATGGGACACTCTAACACTCCCCC
>JANIHZ010000002.1:15759690-15771411 GCA_027478365.1 Erythroxylum rufum | reverse complement strand
TAAAAAATTATTGTTATTTCAAATTAATTGTCATTATTAATTATTATTAAGATTTTTAAAAGCATGGTTGATGTAAATAGTAAATTAGTAAAATATACAGTACAGCTGTATAATATATCAATATGGACTATTTTGCAAATTTTAAAAAGTTGAGGGACTATTTTATAAATTTAAAAATATCCCGAAACGGTACCCGGTACCAACCGGTACCGGTACAGTTCCGTTCCAAAGCCCAATCCGGTACCGAACCCGGTCGGTATTCGTAACATTGGTTATGATGCCATATGAAGTAAACGCAATGATCGAACGTAGCTCGCCTTATTGTAGGTTATATACCGGAATGACCTCTAGGTGTCCCGGTGTGTACCCTGCGGTAAGGGGGTGCTATAATAAATGTTTAAAACAAAGAGACCCAATTTCCTCTACATCTTCATCATGTGTATATAAGCCTTGTCTAGACTACTCAAACATAAAATGGAGCTATGGTTTAAATTCCATAGTAGATGTAAGAAAGTTAGCTTTTTTGATCTATCTTTTGTAGATGACTTGGATACTGTTCTCAAGATCTTAGGATAAATTTGTAATGCTACCAATGAATACCTTTCAATAGTTTAAGAATCTATCTGACCTAGACATATATCTAGGAATGAATCAACTGATCTTATCTTCAAGTACTCAATCATTGGAAGCTAGGTTAGTAGATAAAATAGGAATTAAAGCTTATAAGCTCCCTATAATATACCTTGGACTTCCCTTGTCTTCAAGGAGAATTAATTTTAGAGAATGTATCCCATTAGTGGAGAAAATTCAAAGAAGACTAAGGAATTGGTGCAATAAAGACTTGTAATATTGAGGGAGAATATAGTTAATAAAATTTGTTATGAATTTCGTATGTATTTATTAGGCATGTCAAATCTTTTAGTCAAAGAGGTTATTCAAATACCTAGAAAAGTAGTGAGGGAATGGTCATTAAGAGGAAAGAGAAATGGGAAGTAACTTGCAAAGGTGAAATGGAAGGAGGTAACTAAACCAATACAAAAAGAAGGACTAGGGATAACTTTTAAAAGCTATAACAATAAGAAAATGAGGGGGGAAAGCTATGGAGATTGGTAGAGAGAAAAGATTCATTATAGATAAGGTGGATTTGCACTTATTTCCTAAAAGGAAGAACTATATGAGAAATTATGCCAAAGCCATCACATTCATTCTTTATGTTATAACTATTGAAATTGAGAGGAATTTTGGCAACATACATCAAATGTAGGATATGAAATTAGGAGAGAGCATCACTATTATATGATAACTAGAGTAATATTGTAGAATCCCCAATGCTAAACCATTTATGATATATTCTAAGAACTGTATGGGTGAATAAATGGATCAATAATGACTAAGAAAGTAATGTGCCCTTAACTTTGATTCCTGCCTTAGTTAGATATTGTAAAGGTGCAGAGAGGGAAGATACCTACATCTAGATAGGGAACACTAAAAGGGAGTTCACTAACAGTAATTGTAAAGAGATCCCAAGGCCTAAAGGAGTAGTAATGGGGTGAAACAAGGTGGTTTGGTATAATTTATTAGTCCCTAAGATATTTTTCACCTTATTGTTTGCAGTATTACAAGGACTACCAACCATGGATATATTAAACTTTCTTAATCTATCTGGATAATATGTGTTATATAAGTAGGATTAGGAAGAAACATTTTTTCTAGATGTCCTTATTATATGAATATGTAAACAAGTATACAAGAGTTATGTTATATAAAAGACTCAAGATTTACATGCTTGGAGTTCATCGAATGGCTATAAGGAATAGGAAAGTTTGATGGTCGTAATGTCCCAATATATACGAAAAGTATGTGAGCTTGCATTTATGGGTTGTGGAAAAGAGAAATAAGCATTGTTTTTAAGGGTTGGAAACAAGGAAGGAGGAACTACAACACAACATGATCTAGTCCATCCAAATGCAACTAGTGGTAAGGCAAATTGCTACAACATGCAATTAGGAAATAAAAGATTCATAATACTTGTACTAACAGAATAATTAAGCACATATATGTTATCCGAATAACATATTCATGTATTTAATCACTACCATTCATAACAAGGAAGAGGACAACAATAATAACTCGTAGGATTAGTTAGAGAAAACAAAATCAAGCGAGGAGGAAGCCTCTCTACACTAAAGGTGATAGTTTCTTGACTAGGTGAACTCTATTAGTTGCTAAAGATTCCCATCTTAGGAAAAAGGCCTGTAAAAGAGACAAAAAGGAAGATGGTGTAAAATGAAAAGTATATCAAAAAGGTCGTATATGACAAGAGAATCAATTAGCAGAGTATACAAAGAGAAAGTAGAGTGAATGACACTTATTAGGGGTTATTTAAAGAAATCAGAGGATTAAATGGAGATAATAAGTTATCATCTAATCCATGTGCAAAATTCAAGAGTTAGGTGGCAAGTATAGTGGCATTATGTAAGGCATTAGATTAGTAACTAATGTTTTATGATGATAGTGATATATGCTTTTGGTTTACTTTCATATTAAAATATGATCTAGTTATTGTATGCTTTATGTTTTTTTTTCATAAAACATAAGTTTTCCACCATATTACATAGAGTTCTAGTAGAGTTTATGAAATCAAGAATTAAGATGCTAAACTACAAAAGATAATTATAGGGAGAGAAGCTCTAGCTTTTCTTTATATTTATGTCAACTTGCATACTCCTTCATAGTGACTCCCAATAGCTGAAGGCCCTTGTGACTTATGCTAGTTGAAGCCTTAAGCTTATTAGCGCACCCATTTTAGCTTCTTACCTAAGCCCTTTCACTCCACCTCATGCATCCTCCCATATATTCCTATTAGCTTCACCCTCCTTACCAGGCATTCATTGACACCTTTTTTTCTAAAAATTATTTAGCCCCTATCTTAATTAATTCCTTATATTAGGGTGGCGATATTCCTTATTGATCTGCTCCCACCTTTCTTTACCATAGTTGCCTTCTATCCTAGTATGTTTTTTAACCATTTATTGTAAATTGACCATTTATGGTAAATTGGAGTCAAATGTCAATGACAACTAAAATTTTCCTGTCCCTCCCTCCCAAACCTACCAAATCCACCCTTAACCTTGATGTAGACCCAAACTTGCTCCCTCAAAACACATAAACATAAATTCCATAAATTCTGGTGGAGGCTTCCATTAGAACCAACACAAGAATAAAGGCTACTTTAGTCTCCAAAAGAACATTGCTTTAGGTTATAGAAGATGCAAAGTTTGACCTTAAAATTCACTACTTCTCTCTTATTAGGCAAGACAAAAGCCTCATGGTAGCTCCACTTATAAAGGTACTAAAAGAAGGTGCATCTAGAAGGGGAAAAAAACACGTATAGGCATATAAGACTGTCCATATCTAGTAATGAAGGCATTGGCACAAGAAATATGGTAACAGTATAGTTTGATTAAGGTCAAAGTTAATGAAGATGATATCTTTCTCTTCATATCTAACTCTTTCATTTAAGCTTAAAGGATAATAAAAGCAAAGTCGTGACATCTAAATAATAAGACACTCTTTCTCCAAAACTAGAGTCCAAGGTTGAACACAAATGATTTAAAGCAAAGCTAGGTTTACATTTGGATTAACATTCATAACATATCCCTAAAGTACCAAACAATTAAGGGGTACTTAGTAAGCTATATAGGCACGCCATTATGTATTCATTGAGCAATATCCTATATAAAGAGGATCAATTATGTAAGAGTTTGTGTACTAATTGACATAATATTTGAGTTTCCTGAATGTACTCCATTACTCAAACTCAGAAAAGAGGACAAGCTAGTTTAAGATTCAATTAGATTAACTTATGCCTTGAAACCAAATCAAAACTCTCCAAAATTTGTGAGGTATCCAAAAGAGAATAGACATTAATTTTAATATCCTCTTAAGAAAAAAGATGTTTTTTTTCAAGACATACTACATTCCTAGAAAGATAATTCATTCTCAACCAAAATAGTGGGAATAAGGTAGCACTTAGAAAAGTTTAAGAACCACAAATTCACATCCAAATGGAACAGGAACCATAAGTTGATACACATGATGTATAACTAAGGTTTCAAGAAACACATAGTTTGTGATACATTAGTAGGATACATCATCCTCCTACTAGATTAGATATACATATTAAAAAGATGAAGGAGTAGATGATATGCCTGCTACTTTTAAAGAAGCAATGTCTAACACATAGTTTATGACACACTAGTAGGATACATCATCCTCATACTAGATTAGATCTACATATTGAAAAGACAAAGGATAATAGATTATGTGCCTACTACTTTTAAAGAAGCAATGTATGACATTGATTCTTTAAAATGGCAAGAAGCCAAAAGGTGGACCCTCCTGATGGTATTGTAGCTATTGGATGCAAGTGGGGTTTTAAGAGAAAAATTTCCATGGATGGTAATGTATATACTACAAAGCAAGGCTAATGGTTAAAGGTTACAAATAAAAACATTAAGTTGATTTTGATTAAACCTTTTTTTTTTAGCTATGCTTAAGTCTATAAGGATATTATTAGCTATAGCTACATATCGTGATTATGAATTTTAGAAAATTGATGTCAAAAAACATTTCTCAATGGGAAATTTTTTAAGGATGTGTATATGACACAACCTAAGGGTTTCAAACTCACAATATCTCCTAATCAATTATACAGGTTGCAAAAGTTTATTTATGGACTTAAGCAAGTGTGATGTAGTTGGAACATATGTTTTGATGAGATAAACAAAAACTTAAATTTATCAAAAATGTGGATGAACCATATGTCTATAAGAAGGTTAGTGGGAGTGCAGTCATCTGCCTAATACTATATATAGATGACATATTGCTGATTGGAAATGATATATTAGTGCTCAAATTGATTTGGTTGTTCAAGAACTTCTCTATAAAGGATACAGGAGAAGCAACCAATATTCTAGAAATAAAGATCTATAGAGATAGATAAAAAGGTTGATTGGCTTATCCCAATCCACGTATATAGAAAAAGTGCTAAAGAGGTTTAGTACGGAGAATTCCAAAAAGTGATTCTTACCTATGTCGTATGGGATTTTTCTCTCACAGAGTATGTGTCTTAAGATACAAGAAAAGAGAGAAAAATTGATTATGTTCCATATGCATCAGTAATTGGATAATTTATGTACACGATGTTATGTACCAGATCAGATGTGTCTTACACTTTAAGCATAACAAGCAGTTTTCAAGCCAATCCTGGTGATGGTCACTGAAGGATTGTGAAAAACATTTTAAATTACTTAAAAAAGACTAAACATGTTTTATTGGTCTATAGAAAAGATGAACTAAGAGTTTAAGGGTATTTAGATGCTAGATTTTAGATAGATCCAGATGAAAGTAGGTCACAGTTAAGGTACATCTTCACTCTGAATAGTGGTGTGATAAGTTAGAAGGGTTCCAAACAACCAATCGTTGTAGATTCTATGATCGAGGTAGAGTACATTTCAGCATCATATTAGTAAAGGAAGCAGTTTAAATTAAAAAGTTCATTATTAAACTTAGAGTGGTTCCTAACTTTGTTAAGTTAATAGTAGTGTAACTGTAATAACAATAACGCTATTGCACAAGCAAAGGAACTAAGGTCTCATCAATTGTCCAAACATGTAGTTAGGAAGTTTCACTTAATCAGGGAGATAGTGGAGTGAAAAGACATACCATTAGAGCGAGTCTCAATAAACCATTGTCTAAGAAGAAACATGATCAACATATGGATGGGTATGGTATTAGATACACAGGCAACTGACTTTAGTTCAGGGGAGAGATTGTTAGTCTATGTCCTTATAGCTAATTGATTAGTTACAATTTTATAAATGACATTATATTTTAATTAATAAAGGAATTCTTTATCTTTTTTTAAATACATTTTATGTTTTAATATTACAATTTTATACATGACATTATATTTTAATTCATAAAGGAATTCTTTATCTTTATTTTTTAATTACATTTTACGTTTTAATACTAAAGATAAAAAGCCTGAAACAATCACTATGCAATTGAAATTATGATGAGATCATAATTATAAGATTCAATTTGCATTTATCTATTATTCCCTAATTGTTCCCAGTTGTAGTTTTGTCAAGATGGAATATTAATGGAATAGTAAAACTAGCACAGATTATGTTTCTTTCTTATAAATAAGGTAATTAATCTCATAAATTAATGTACGTAGATAATTAAACAAACTTGTGGGTGTTTATTAGAAAATAAGTTCACTGAATTGGACCAATTATGAGTATCCAAAATGGAATATCATTTATGTGTATATGGAAATTTTCTCATAATGATGGTTGTTTAATTGATTGTTAAATTTGATATTACCAAGGCATCTTATATGAAAATTACCGTATTTTGATGCTACGTATGACATTCTATTTAGGGTAGCCCAGTTGGTAGCCCTTGGATACAGTATGAACCATATAGAGATAATGAAGTACATCAATAAAGGATTCGTAACTTTTCTAATGTTCTACTATTCTTGATTAGTAGAGATTTAAGGAATTCCCTGGCTAAGGTGAATTTGGTATTTGAGAAGGAACGAACGTGATTAGATTTATAAGAGTAGACACTATACCCATACTCTATATCTTATTAGAATATTATATGATGAAAGGATTAAATTATGTATGCTAACCATGTGTAGATAGGTTGAGTCAAACACTTTGACATTCCTAATATTTGTGAATTTCAAATGTTTTATTATGTTCGCATATGATCATTCTAGTTATGGTCACTTGTACTTAATGAAACAAAAGCCTAAATCATTTGAAAAGTTTAAAGAATTTATTCTTGAGGTTGAGAAACAAATAGGTAAAAGTTTTAAGACACTTAAATATGATCGAGGTGGTGAATATTTAGGCCACAAGTTTCTAGTTTACTTAAAAGAGAATGAGATTCTCTCACATTGTATTTCTCCAAGAACTCCATAATATAATGGACTATTTGAGAGGAGAAGTCATAATATATTATATATGGTACATTCCATTTGAGTTATGTAGTCCTTATCTCATTTTTGGGGGATGTGTCCTTGAAATTGGTGCTTACCTTCTAAATAGAGTTCCATATAATTCAATTGACAAGATACCATATGAGATATGGATTGATGGTAGACTAAAGTTGTCACACTCAAAGATCTAGAGATGTGATGCTTATGTGAAACATGCATTATTTGAGAAGCTTTAAGCCAAATCAGATAGATACAAATTTGTGGTGTATCCAAAAAGAGTATTAGATATCAATTTTACCTTCATCTTGAGCAAAAAAAGTTTGAAGAACCATAAATGCATATCCAAATGAAATGAGAAACTCAAATTGATACATATGATGTATAATCGAGGGCTCATGAGACACATAGTCTGCAACGCACTAGTAAAATATGTCGTCATCCCACTAGATTAAATCTATAAATTAAAAAAAGAGGAAGGATAATGTTTCACTCATAGATGATGAGGCTACTACTTTTAAAGAAGCAATGTATGACATTAATTCTTTAAAATTATATGAAGCTATAAGATCTAAAATGGAATCCAAGCTAACGAAGTATAGACTTTTGTGGATCCTATTGATGGCATTTTTTGGTTCCCAAAATAAGTTCTAAAAATACCTAGGTGATCCTACTCTTAGATATACAAGGTAGCTGTAGTTGATTACCCAGGGTCGTCTCCCACAAAGGTGAAATTGATCCACTTAAATTAATCTTAAAAAAATAAATAAAAATACAATGCTAAACATTTTATCCCGATTTGTTGAGTGAAGGCTTTAAAGGAAATCATGAAATTAAATTGAAAAGTAAAATGATTTAACTGGGAACGAAAACAAATAGATTAATCGAAGTGGAAAACTCTTGAGAATTAATTTCACTAATTCAATCTCCTATGCATAATTAAAGGGAAATGATTAGATACTTGTCTTACTAAAATTAACGGTTGGGTTCTAGATCAACCCAAATAATAAACTAAATCTAACTTTCGTATTTGACAAGTTATCCTCTGAATTAATTATGGAAACATGACCACTAGTTACTACTTAAGTTAATATATTTATAATTCTTAACATAAACATCTATAGTTTCTCATTCCATATTAATCTTGTTCTCTCGATCCTTTGTTTAAGACCAAAATGATGCAAATTTTGTTCATGCTATTACATCCATTCAGTTCAGAAACTATAGCAAACACAAGACAACAAAGCTACATTAATCCTTAAGAAAAAGAGATCAGTCTGGAAATAACAAGACTCATCATTTTTATATACTTCAATCCCATCTTTATCAGTATAAGAGAAGTATTAAAGCAGCAAGCCAAGTAAATAACCAAATGACCTATCAAAAGCTATAGAGTATCATCCGGTTAAGCTAATAGGGTAGTAAGTTCGATTATCAACATAAAAGTAAAACACAGAGAAATAATGCAACAAATGAAGAATAGGGCAAGCAAACAAAGATCAGATGAGGGAGTTTTAGTGCTCTTCTGCACTCTTAAGTTCTCTGCATTGGCTCTCGCCTTCTACTCTTACTTGGTTCTCACCCAGATGATCGGATGCTCAAGCTGTTTCCACTATTTCTTCTTCTTCTTCTTCTTCTACTTACCCGACTAATCTCTGTTTTGTCCTCTCTTCTCTGCCTTCTTCTTTTCTACTTTTTGTCCCCAAATGTTTGTGTGATGAACTTGCTTTATTTTTTTTCATGCAAAATTTACGTCAACTTTCATTTTTCATGCAAAATTCACAAAACAGACCCTTCAATCTTCATGCAATATTCATACCATTTTCACTCAATTCATCTCACAGTTGATCAAAACACAAGGATTTGTAACCAAAATCAAGATATAAAGGCAAGCAAAGTCAATAGAAATTAGAAACAACAGCATTGTACTTATTAGATGCAAGTAGGTTTTTAAGAGAAAAAGTGACATAAAAGGTAATGTACATACATACAAAGCAAGGCTAGTGGCTAAAGGTTACAAACAAAAACAAGGAGTTGATTTTGATGAAACCTTTTCACCCATAGCTATGATTAAGTCTCTAAGGATCTTACTAGCTATAGTTGCATCTAATGATTATGAAATTTTACTAATGGATGTCAAAATATAATTTCTCAATAGGAATTTGCTTAAGGATGTGTATATGATACAACTTGATAGTTTCAAATTCAAGAGATTTCCTAATCAAGTAAGCAAGTAGATTCGTCGTCATCCTAATAGATTAAATCTACATATTAAAAAAGAGGAAGGACAATGTTTCACTTATAGATGATTAGCCTATTATTTTTTAAGAAGCAATGTCTGATATTAATTCTTTAAAAGTATATAAAGCTATGAGATCTAAAATGGAATCCAAACCAACCAAGTATAGACGTTTGTGGATCCTATTGATGGCATTGTACCTATTGGATGTAAGTAGATTTTTAAGAGAAAAATTGAAATAGATGGTAATGTACATACATACAAAACAAGGCTAGTGGCTAAAGGTTATAAACAAAAACAATTAGTTGATTTTGATGAAACCTTTTCACTAGTAGCTATAATTAAGTATATAAAGATCTTATTAGTTATTGCTGCATATCACGATTATGAAATTTTGCCAATGGATGTCAAAATAATTTCTCAACAAGAATTTTCTTGAGGATGTTTATATGAAACAACTTAAGAGTTTCAAATTCAAAAGATTTCCTATTCAAGCAGGCAAGTAGCAAAAGTATATTAATTGACTTAAACAAGCATCATAGAGTTAGAACATCAATTTGGTGAGATAATAAAAAAGTTTGATATTATCAAAAATATGGATGAACCATATATCTATAAGAAGGCTATTAGGAGTGCAATCATCTTCCTAGTGCTATATATGGATGACATATTGCTGATTGGAAACAATATACCAATCCTCCAATATATAAAGACTTGGTTATTCGAGGTCTTCTCTATGAAGGATATGTGGGAAGCGTCCTATATTCTGTGTACAAAGATCTATAAAGATAGATAAAAAATGGTTGCTTTGTATGGCAAAGTGCTAAAGAGCTTTAATATGGAGAATTCCAATAGTGGATTAGTATTTGTCTTAAATCACAAGAAGAAGAGATAAAATAGGTTGTGTTCTATATACTTCAACAGTTGGATCAATCATCTATGGGAAGTTATGTACTAAACCAGATGTGTCTTATACTTTAAGCATAAGCAGGTTTTAAGCCAATTCTAGTGATAGTCATTGGATGATTGTGGAAAACATCTTAAAGTAGTTAAGAAGGATTAAAGATGTTTTATTGGTGAAGGAGCTGAATTAAGAGGTTAGGGGTATTCATATGCTAGTTTTCAGTCAGATCTAGATGATTTTCTATCACAATCAGGGTACATCTTCACTCTGAATGGTGGTCAATAAGTTAAAAGAGTTCCAAACAACCAACCATTATAGATTCTATAATCTAGGTAGAGTATATTTCAGTAACAGAGGTGTCAAAGGAAGTGTTTTGGATCAAAAAGTTTATCACTGAACTTGGAGTGACTCCTAGCATTATTGAGCTGATCATAGTGTATCGTGACAACAATAGCACCATTGCACTGGCAAAGAAATCAAGGTCTCATCAATAGTCCAAACATGTATTCAGGAAGTTTCCCTTGATCAGGGAGATAGTAGAATAGAAAGACATAACATCACAGTGAGACGAGCTATTAATGAAACCGTAAAACTAGTAGACACTATGTTTTTTTCCTTATGAGGAAAGTAATTAATCTTACAAATTAAAGTATGGAGATAATTAAACAAATATGTGAGTCCTTATTAGATAATAAGTTCACTGAATTGAACCGATTATGAGGATCCTAAATAGAATATCACTTATGTGTTTATGGATTTCCTTCACTATGATGATTGTATAATTAATCCTCAAATTTAAGATTCCTAATGTATCTTATGTGTGAATTACTGTGTTTTGATGTTACTTATGCCTATTCTATTTAGGAAAGCTCAGTTGGTAGTATTTGGATATAGTACAAACCATATAGAAATAGATGAGTAAGTAAATAAAGGATTCGTTGCTAAAGTAATTAGAGGAAAATTTTCGTTATTCTTGATTATTGGTGATTTAAGAAATTCTTTGGCTAGAGTGAATGATGTTTGGGATGATGTTTACAAATATCAATTATAAATCAATTATTAACTAGTAAGAATGAACATGATTGGATTTAATAAGAGTAGACACTATATCCATGCTTTATATCTCATTGAATGATGAAAATATTAAATTATACATCATAATCATGAATGGAAGGTTGAATGAAACCACTTTGACATTCCTAATATTTAGGTAGTCGTGACATATTGTTAGATATCAATCTTGAATTGTGATTGTTAATTGGAAAATCAAAGATAAAATAAAAGACGGTTTAATTTATCTAATTCTAATTATGAATTACATTTATAATTTATAATCATTGCCAACATATTAAAAACCTAATAGGTCACACATAAAGAGTAGTTAAAAAGAGAAAAATAAATTTCAATTAAGTTGGATCTAATTGTGAAGTTTGAGAAATTTCAAGGTTCAAATATAAGACATTTAATTTTATTAGATTTAAATTAAATTATAATTAGAGTTCCAATTCAAATCTAATTGAAATGTTTTATTTTAATAAAAATAAAACCATAAAGCTATATATA
>JANIHZ010000002.1:15744545-15755006 GCA_027478365.1 Erythroxylum rufum | reverse complement strand
ATAAAGTTGAGCCCAATTAATTAAAGTGGTCTAATATGTTTATGGTATTTTGAGCTTCATGCATCTATTTTAAGTGTAGGTTTTATATGTGTAGAGACCGGGTTTATAATTTCTAATTTTATGATAGGCCAAACTAGAAATTAGATTAGAGTTTTACCTTAATATACGTGGTTATGGTCTCTAAATTAAACGTTCGCATAATTCTTTTCTGACATCTCATCATCAGATAGAAAACAGAGAGTTAGGTAAAAACTCCGGAAAAAGACTACATTCTAATTTGAAAGATAAATTTCAAGACTCCAGTGTAAAAAATTTCACAATGAATTCAAGTATACTTTCGCTTTATGTGATACTTGGTAATTTGATATGAATAGATCCTATTTTATTTTAAAGGGATTAAAATCCAACATGTTCTTCATGCATCATTGTTTTTTGACGATGTCGTTTTGGAATAGAAATAAGATTAGAACAAGTTAAGTAATACAGAGGATCTTATGCTCATCAATCATTCTGTTTCTTATTTTTCGGATTGATCAAATTGGACAAGAGAATATGGCTAAAGAATAATACGAATCGGAAAACAGAACAATATAAGCATCACATTTTTGTTCTTCAATATTCCTACCAGTTGTATTAGTATTTTTATGGATTTTTGCAGCAGAAACTCTTTATGTCAATAACTGGAAAACACTAAAGAAGTCATGAAAGATGGAAAAAGAAGACATTAGAAAAGAAAATGTGAAAGATTTAACGCAAGAAAAGAATTGTATTCCGCCAATAAAATTCTTAACAAGATGAAAGAGATTTGGCAACCCACAGGCTGATGCAAAACAATTATCCCTCCATGCTATATTCCCTAACTTTGCCATATATTGCTATAGTGTAACAAACCAAAACATTGTTTTACAATATGTGAGAATGCATTTCTACCCTGTAACTTTGGACTATCACTCAGTACCATAAAATGAAACCACTAATGCAATGAATGAAATAATAAGCCTAAATGACACAACAAACTAGCAAGATATGAAAAAATTTATCAAAAACTGTGATGAAAAGAAAAAGGACTTCTATACAACACCAAGCTTAAGAACCACAGGCAGAGCAGCACCACTTTCCAAGTTGGGTAAAAAATAGGTCCACGGGGTTCCGATTTTCATCTTCAACCGGAGACACGTTGGGTAAGGGTAATTCAGCAGGTAAATGCCGATGAAATGCGTCAACTGCAGCACCAACTCCATCTTCATTTTCTATTAGTCTTGCCAATTCCATTGCTCGTGATTTAACCTGACGCAATACAAACTTCAGAAGAAAAATATTGCACTTGCGCTTTAACGCAACTGACAAGATCTCACTTTATGTGTTCTACGTACTGCAATCATCTCCAGCACGTCAATAATACAGTTATGGAATAAATCAAATACTATTAACAGTGTTTTAATTGGACTACTAAATAAGAAAGAACTGAGGACCTAAGCTTTGCAGTTATGGTGGACATTTTTCTGCCCTTGAAAGCATGATTTGCTCTGTCTTGCAAGAACACATCTTATAGTACTTTGAAGAACATATAGGAAGTGTCAGTTCTAGTTCCCCAGTCTCGAAAGGGAGTCGCTGTGTACAAGAGGACCCCTAGCAATTTTCTCAGCAAACTATTTACCACCTACTATGTTGTCCTCAAAATTACAGTTTTTTAAGTCGATGAATCCAAAAATTACATGTATAAATTTACCTCCGGCTGGAGCATGAATGTTATTGCATTTGCCAGGTTCTCAACACTGAGTTGAGATACTGGTATCGGCATCGGTCCTAGTGCCTTTTCATGTATCCTGTCCCCCCAGAAGAACTGATCCCCAAAGAACGGCACGATGGTTGTTGGGCACTGTGATAAATGAATTCGACAGTAATCCAGGTTAAATTGCAAAATCTAAAAACAAAATTTACGAGGAAATATATCAAGATATTACCAACAGTTGATCCAAAACATAAAATAAGTTTTCCAATGTAACATCTTCTGAGCATTCCCCATAGAAATTTATAACAATTATTATCTAAAGTTTGACGTATTAAATATTCACATGCAATTGTAGTCAATAGAAATACGCAAAACAATGAAATGATTTGATTACCCCAGCTTTTAGTCCCGTTGCTGTAGTTCCAGCACCACCATGATGGACCTGCATGTGTTTTAACAAGGCAATTTCCAATTCGTGGTCACTGAATTGTTTTATAAACACGACACCAGGGCTCTGGCAGAATGCATAAACAGGGACAAACAATAAGAAGAGCAACAAAACACACCACTGCAGCACATTGCGGAAACAGCCAATCATGCGGGCAATCCTTCAAAAGGAAGATATTGTCAGAAGCTTCTGTAACTGCAACAATCAAAAGAGTTCATTCAACAAGTTGTACAGACTTTTCCGGGGCTCATTCGGAATCATGACATGTTGGAGCTTCGTAGCAATAGTTATTAAACAATATTAATTATAATACAGCAACATCCATTAGTCTTTTCTCCAAAACTGAATTAAGCGCTTATTTCACTATCAAACTGAAAATTAGCATTCTGCTTTCAAAATGTATTGTCCTTTTATGATAGTTCAAAATGAGAATCAGGAATTTCAAAAAGAAAACTGATCTTAAACCTAAAAATTATTTTTAGCTTATGCATCTAGAATATCACACGTCAATAAATTCTGTCAAGCAAATTGATCAAGAAACTGAAGCATCCTTAAGCCAATCTCAGGGGCTATAAACAAATCCTGTCCCAAAGACATAGATAAGGAAATAGCATGCCCTATATATATGGATTTGGGAATGTAAATAAAGCATATCTCCTTCAAAAGCCCCTACTTCAACTTTCATATTGAGCTTTTAACAGTTTAGAAGGGTGTCTCCAACAACAACCAAAAAAAAAAAAGTAGAAAAAAAGGGGAAAAGTGAAAAAAACAGAATTGACCGGTTGAAATTAACCAATGGATAAGATCCATTAACAATTAGTACCCACGGACTTAATAAATGAAATTTTACAGTTGAAAGAAATATACTCACTATTGCCTAGATCACCCCATCCTCGGTCAATTATTCCTCTCTGTCCAGTATCTTTCAGTGCTTCCAATATTATGCTCGTAGTTTTCTCAGGATCTTCAAGAGGCTTCAGAATCAATAAATAAATAGTTTCAATCATAGCCTCCACAGAAGTTAATTATCCAAAAACATTATACCTGCCAACTTTAGTAATCATACAATACAGTGGCGACCTAAGTGGCGGAATAAAAGGGAATAGATAAGCCATAACAGGGAAAATCCACTTAGGTTTGACTAATAGCAGTTTACCATCAGGCTACTCGCTCATGGAACGTACAGTATTCAAGGTCACCTTACACTGGTTTAGATGAAACAAAAATTCTACATTTAGACCTACTAACACAGGAGAAGAAAGAGATGGGAAAATCATCAAACGAAATTGGCAACTTCAGAAGGAAGTGAGTAAAAGGTACAAAAATTACTGCAAGAGTAGAGAAATGACCATACCATGCTACCAAATCCAACATATATAGGTGGTGTTCCTTTCTGAATCCACTGCGTGAATTCTTCCTTAGGTTGGTAATTTGAACCATTGTTCAAGAAGCAATAACCAACAACATCAACCAAAGGACCCCAATCTGCAGATACTTTGTCAAATTAGCCACTAATGTGAATGCCAAAAAAGTTAGTAATCAGTGTCGGCAATAACATGAAAGAGGCTTAAGAATGAGATTCCAATTGCTTTGAAACAGAGTTTAGATTCAGAAAGAGATTCAACTGCCCAGTTGAGATTAGATGTCATCAGATGCTGGACACATGAAGCAGATGCCAGTCATTCCATACACATCTCTAAAACTAACATGAATTAGCCTATAACAATTATTATTTCAAGACTTTCTAAGCAGGTGATATCTGTATAGCTAAGTGGTTCATCTACTGAAACCTTTAATAAGACGAATGAGGTGTCATCTCAAATGAATCTAAATAATCCATATACTTATCCATTGAAATACCTAATCATCATTATGTCCTGGTTCAGTTGCTAAAACTATAAACTGTTTCTGGTTCAAAATTTGCCACTAAATATGAATTAATCATCTAACAATTACATCTATAGTCTTAGATTTTATCAAGACCATCAAGCCTTTCTTTCCAATGGCGGAAGACACAGAACCAAAAAGCATATCAATAAGTGATAAAGATCACAAAACCGGGAAAAAAAAAAAAGACAAAGAAAAGCAACATAGGCCCTGGAAGTAAAGGGTGAAACCACCAAGTTCTCCATTAGGTCACTGATTTTTGTTTGAAGAAACAGAAGTACTTAGGCTACTGATTTTTGTTTGAAGAAACAGAAGTACTATCATCTCGACAATCCATCTCCTATGCCAAAGAAACAGATAACCTAGATAGGACTAAAGATACATCAATCCCGTACAGTTTCTGCAACATTTGTAAGCATGGGCTTAGCAAGAATCTATATAAAAGAAGATAATAACAGCTACTGCCATGCTTGGACAAAAAGAACTACAGAAGATTATCTTCAATATAGCAGGAAAAAAAAAAGGAATAAGTACAAGATAAATACATCCTTACCACTGGGCTTGGGAACAAGATGTTGACTCCACATATAACCTGTTGGCAAATGCGAGATGGATCCATGGTACATACTGAAGTATGCAATAGGGGGAAGCCTTAACTTTCTTTTCCTGAAGTCATTTATATGTCCTCTGATTCCCCACCATATCAGCAAATCCACAACAATATAAGAAAGCTGAATCCAGCAGATGGAATAATGGACGGTAACATAAGTTTACAGGTCACTGACATAGGAACATAAATTAAAGAAGTTATTGAATCAAGCAAAGCATACCCAATAAGCAGCACTCTGAGGTACACGGGCAAAAGGATGAGGGAATTCATATGTTGGCCTGCCTATCAACAATAGAAGTAAGAATGGTGTATCTCAAGGAAATTTTATGAAATAAAGCACGTCTAGACTTTATAATCAATCTCTTCCTCATCTGTGTTAATATGAATTATCTTTGAAATTTTGAACAACTCACGCTAAAACATCACCATTGATCTATACCAGAATAAATTTAAAACTAAAAAGGTACCGTGCTTTTGCCATCTAGTTTAGACAATGCTCAGAAGTCAGAAATCATGATTTTTAATTTCCATCAGATTTTATGCCCAAAGGATTCAATTACTAAAAGTTTTGAGTAATGATCCTATTGTTTCAAGTAATGCCTGTAATGATATTCTCATACATGGAAAATTAGTATTAAAACTCACGTCCAAGGCATTGTGAAGAACATATGAATTGGTACACCAAGAGCTTCAGCAACATGCACATGTCCTGCAACAAAAGTTGCCAGTCAGAATATCACGTATGACACTTTAGCATATAATATCGATGAATAAAAAATTAACTTCTAGAACATCTGAATTCAAGACAACATATAGAATGTTACTGAGAAGAGTTGAGGGCCCACGAGTGAAGCAGATTAGTCCCCAAACCCATAATAAAAGTTTTCCTTTCCCTTCCTTTAGTTTCAGCCTTCACATATTGACACGAATTAAACCAGTCATGTAGCCATAGTATTCAAGTGATCCTTACATAATCTAAAATCAAGCAACACATGAATCAAATTTAGAAAAACACTGTTCCTTTCTGTTTACTACTATGTGGCTGCACTGCTATGTTAAATAAGGCTTAAACCCAAACAGATGTCTTAAATGGAATACATGAATTATTTCAAACATATGCGAAAGCTCAGTGAGAATAACAATAGACTGCTGTTATTAATAAGGAGATTCCTTAAGCTTAAGTCCCAACCAGAACATCCTTCTTTAAGAAAGAAGCAATACAACCAACCAAGGAGAAACTGGTACATCTAAACTTAATTAACTCACCATAAGCAGGAGGGTTTGCAATGATTGCCTGCGCTCTAAAAGGTATACCAGTTTCCATATCTGGTTCCATGCATGCTGGGAGTAGGGATTCTATTATGGCTTTCAGCTGCTTCCGCTGGATGGAAATTTCTCCTGGTGCAGATGGTATGAGACCTTTATTCCTGGCCATATCTAGAATGGAAACCAACAATATGAGTTATATAATATTGAATTTCAGTATGAAGTACGTGGTGTTGGACATAGGAAGGAACAATGTCAACTTTTTGGGCCATTTTAATTTGGGCATTATACTGTTAAGATAAGCTCTGGAATCATTCACACTCCAAACATAAAAACATTAACATGTTGGCCCCAGGTAAGCCATTTATAGCTTTTACAGATTTATGTTACAGGTCTTATGGGAGAACCAATCTCAAAAGCTAGCTTGAAGGGTGGGAGCGCCCATAAGACTATAAACTTTACATCAGTCTCTTTTATTATCGATGTGGGACAATTAGACTGTAACATTCCATCACGCTTCGCAGCCCAAATACTGGTGAGCTGGTTGTGCACTAGACCTTTTCTAGCCCCGAACGAACACTGCAATGCCAGCATCACCACCTGTAGGCATGGCACGAGGACTTGGAGTGGTGTTAGCTCTTATACCAATTGTTACAGGTCTTATGGGAGAACCAACCCCAAAAACTAGCTTGAAAGGTAGGAGAGCCCATAAGCCTATAAATCCCACATCAGTCTCTTTTATTACCGATGTGGGACAATTATACTGTAACATTTACCATAGTGATACATGTCAATTGGACAACTGCATTTTGCCACCAGCTCGATAAAGTTGCATGGCAGAAGGAAAGTCCACCAACAGAGTTGACATCATAAAAAATTTGAATGCATTAAAGAAAGAATAATGTAATACAGAGATTCACGGCCTCTTACATTCTGCCAAAACTCTAGGATCACCGCCCAGGGGATAAAACTCTACACCAGCCGACCTCACAAAACCATCAAAATTTGCATGAGTTGCCAGCCTAACCCGATGGCCAAACTCCTGCAAGAAAGAATTGCATCAATTAATACCGAGAGTCATCAAAGCATACAGGAAATCATTATTCAGGTTTACTGAACAATAGATTAAACAAGGAATACATATACATGATCCTGGCAGCAGAAATGCTACATCCAGGATAATGCAGTAATTTATGTTTGTAAAAGCAATTCCATGGTATAGACCAAGACCACCAGGTTCTTAAAACAAGGAGGTACTTGAAGTCAAGCATCATCAAGGCATAGAATATTTAGAATAAGTATGAGATGAAATTCAACATGAAAATAAAACTAAATTATCAAAGACAATTCCCCATAGGAATCAACAGATTGTTAGAACCTGCCTGAAGTCTTTTTGCCATAGCTAGAAAGGGCTGAACATCTCCTCTTGTTCCAACAACAAGTATGGCAATATTCAATATCGGGATTGACTTTTTTGACTCGGAAGAGTTGTCACCAACATAAAAAGAAGCATCTTCATCAGGGCGAAGCTCTAGTAACTCTGAAGCAACAGAATCATTTTTATCTATATCAACTTCCACGGTTCCATCATTTTGGATCCTAACTAACTCCACAATCAGCTTTTTCTGAAAAGAAAAGAAATAATCGTGCTTAATACCCAAAAAAAAAAAAAAAGATTGAAGCTGCATATTGCAAGTTCTTCTACAATGGCCTTATGACAACTCATTTCACATAATTATTTACATTTGTCTAGGTGACACAGTACAAATCTGTTGTTACTACATTCTATACCACTTTGCTCTTAGTTAACAGAACACAGAAATGAAACAGCAGAAAACTACTGCCTCAATGTGAAATGTAGCAAGCAGCAGATTTTGAGTCAATAAATAAGTTCATCGACAGCAAGCACTAGTAATGCCTCGAATGTAGTCCAAAAGCCAAAGATAAAAGAAAATATCAATAGGCATGTGTAAAGAATCTTGCAAATCCATGCATTAGAAACCCTAATTACCTTGTCATGCTCTGACAGTCTATCCAGTTTTAGGTCATGCCTTGAAGTCCTTTTCTCTGATATTGATCTCCAGAACGTAATGTTATAATAGTCACTATTTAGCAAATTTCTGCGAGTGTCCACAGGTGCTGTGATGCTGTGATCCAAGCCTTCAAAAGCAAACGTTTTTACATTAGAAAGCATATAGATGAACTTTGGGGAATAAAATTGGAAAGTAGGTCAAACTATAAAGTGCTAAGTGTCAGGATAAACAAAATTGACTGAATGTTGATTGTTCAGAGTTACATATGAAAAATAATAAAAGGTAACACCAGATGAAAACTCTGCAACATAAGCTCTCATAAATGTGATGGAAACCACAACTACAAGTAAACTGCATGAATGCATTGCAAATTTGTTATTGACGGCTGTTCCTCAAAGTCCTTCAGGCAAGTTGATATTTATGTTTTTTATTTACCCTAAAAATGTTATATTACAAGTGAAATAATTATAGAATTTCAATGGGGGAAAGATCAGTAAAGGCAAAACAAGTTACCTCTAGCTTTTTTCCACACAAAACCCCTTCATTATAAACTTACAATCCTTTTGAGATTGTCAGGTTTCCAAAACACCAATTTTCATGCGAACAAAAGAAACAAGAAAATGGAAACTACAACCGAGATCCCAAGAACTAACCTCTACTAGGAGAGGAAGTGATCTGCTTGTTGGTTTCCTGAAGGGAGCTTGCTGTTGAAGGTTCATCTGAAGACCTAAATTCAACTGGCACTAATACATCATTATCATCATTTGTTTGCTCCATGCGCTTGAACAGCTCACTATTTTCTGAATTTCTCAAAGGATGATCAATCCCATTGCTCCTCCCCATTGTATCCAATCCCTCGCTTTAACCACTAAACCTTTAAATCACGAATAAGTCCCAGAATCAATATCCTTACTTCATCAGCTGTGTCCAATATCGAAGTTCATCTATACTCCACAAACTAAATGCTACAAGCTCACGAGAACCAAGAAGTGAGAACTTATGCGATAAACAACTCTGATAATCCTGGATTGCCAATTGAAGGCTCCCAGCTCTCAAACTCCTCAAAGACCGTCAGTTTGAAACTGCATCGAAAACATAACCCTCAAGTACCACTTACAGGGCTTACAAATCCCAAACCCATCTCATTGACACTTCCTCGTAATCCCAAAGGTCAAGATGAAACTACAGTGAACCACATCACAGCTCAGACATCCTTCAATCACAGTGAGTTTAGCGCCAAAAGCGAGACGAAGAAAAACAAGCAGGGTATACGTCAAAAGTACGAAAGAGGCTGAAAGTTGAAGCCTTTGATTGTACAAAACGAACATGAACAGTTGACCAAACAAGCGAACAAGGAGACCAAACTACCACAACAACCAGTCAATCCCAACACCGAGACGGTTAGTTAAGCGAAAGGAGTTTGTATACAGTGCTAAAGCCACCCTAAAACCCGCCTTAAAAGGCTAAAATTCAGCTGAAACCAAGAAAAGACCACCTTTAAACCCGATCAAAAACCCCCGAAACAACTGCACCAATTATATGTTTGAAAACGTATCACTGTCTGATGGATGATAGCAACCATAAGGATTGTTGTGCTAAAAAGTTTTGGTTAAAACGAATAACCACCTTCACTAATCATCATTATCTTTAAGAGACCCTTGAATGTGTATTTTAGTATGCAGTAAAAAACATTTCTTGACTGGTAATTATTGCATCATCGAGCTAAAGAAAGTCCACCGCTTTCACTATATCCGAGGTCCGACATTTTAGATCGTGCGCCATAATATATAATATCAAGTATCTAACAAATGGTAACATATAATGAAGCGTAAAAATTTTTAACTAATTTCCTCTGTTTAATTTTATTCTGTCTTATTTTGTTTCATATAATTTTAGTTATTTATTTTATAAGACTTACGCAAATTTCATACGAATTTTAAATAAATAAATAACTAAAATTTATTGGACACAATAAAATATCGTAATATTAGACAAAAAATCAGAACTCATGATCAAAAGGCATAGGCGATTTCGCTGGCTACATTGAAGTTGACCCCATCATTATCAACGCGGTTAAGCATAGGGTTTTTCTATAAATTAATCACAATCCATAATAATATCTTTTTCTTGGATTAAAATATTTATCTTTCCTAATCCTAGGTAGTCCAGGACCATCACAAAACTTAAAATCTGTAATAGCCCCAGGTGGTGTTTACTTAACTGGAATCATCATTTCATTGGCGAGATATTTTTGGGAATAGATTATTATTTTATTTGGTTGAAGAAAATATACATAATATGTAATTCAAGGATTTACCTATTTATTAAGTACGAGAAATAAGTAAACTCATAATCCCCTGTCTTTATATATTCTAAATGAGTTAGGAATAAAAATGACGACTTGTTAGATAAAAATATTTTTAAGGAATTCATGTAATTACTTAGTTATCATAAAAATAAATAATAATAAGAAGAAGAAAAAATT
>JANIHZ010000002.1:15706732-15720378 GCA_027478365.1 Erythroxylum rufum | reverse complement strand
TATGGTGTAAGGAAAAGTGCAAAAAAATTTTGATAGATAAATGGAGGGCTTGTATGTTCTGTTTTCTTGGTGTATTAATGTGGATCTCTTCGAGTGTTATAGAGATGAGTTAAAATGAGTTTGATGCCAATGAAAAAGGGTAATATGGTGTCTTAAAATGGGAAGAATTAGTGTGTTAGTGATACTAAAAGCCTGTTAGTTTTAGCAAGTTCGTCTATCACGATCGTGCACAAGCATGATCGTGACAGAGAAGAGATATCAGGTAGTGCACGATCGTGATAGTGAGGAAACCTCAGGGGAGTTGCACGATTGTGCACAAGCACGATCGTGACACAAAGAAAACATCAGGTAGTGCACGATCGTGCACAAGCACGATCACGACAGTGAGGAATCAATAGGCAGTGCATGATCGTGATAGAGAAGATGCACTGCTTTTTGACAGTTTTAAATACCCTTCACTCTTTTGACTATAACTTCTTCTCCGGACCTCCGATTGACTTGAAAATTAAATCACAAGCTCCTCATACATTGTCCTTCCTTTATACCATTGTCATTTGATGTCTTAAAATGGGAAGAATTAGTGTGTTAGTGATACTAAAAGTTCGTTAGTTTTAGCAAGTTCGTCTGTCACGATTGTGCACAAGCACGATCGTGATAGAAAGAAAACGTCAGGTAGTGCACAATCGTGCATAAGCACGATCACGATAGTGAGAAATCAACAGGCAATACACAATCACGATCACGATAGTGAGGAATCAACAGGCAGTGCGCGATTGTGATAGAGAAGATGCACTGCTTTTTGACAGTTTTAAATACCTTTAACTCTTTTACCATAACTTCTTCTCTGGACCTCCGATTGACTTGAAAATTGAACCACAAGCTCCTCATACATTGTCCTTCCTCTATACCATTGTCATCTGAATTCACTAGGTAAGGATTGGTAAATGGTTGATTGATGAGTTTAAGATGAAAATGATGAACTATGCTGGAATATGTTAAATGAAGTGTTTTCACTGAACAGGCATCTGTATTTTGGCCATATCTTGATCTATAGACATCCAAATGGGATGATTTTAATTTTTCATATGGCTATATTTTTAATGAAGGAATCAAATTTTAATTTTGTCTCTAAGAATTCAAAATTTGGCTTGAAGTTGAGTATTGTGTACTGCCACGGTGTGAGGACAGTCTGAAGTATTTTGTGTATAACTTGCAGAATATTGAACCAAATTGTGTGAACTTGGTGTCCTTAGAAACTTAAGACATATGGAAACAATTTTTTAGAAGAATGTATGGCCCAAATACTTCATTTTCCTTATCAAAATGACTATGCAAAATTGATCCAAAAATCTGTTTTGAGAAAAGCTGGATTGATGCTTGGATTAAGTGACTAAATGTGTGATATGTATGAGGTGATAATTCAGGTTATATCTTAGTGAATGAATTGTTGATATCAAAGTACCAAAGGCATGTGTATAATGGAAATGAAGATTTTCATATGATAGTAGTTGTGACTCAAAAGAGTTGAGTAATATGTGTTAAGTAAAGGTGAATGAGAATTAGATATTATAAGAGCATATACTGCTAGAAAAGAAATGACAAGTAATTGAATTATGATATTAGCATAAACAAGTGTTCTTGAGGTGTAAACCTAAGAATAATTAAACCTAAGAATAAGCTAGACACGTACAGATGATAAGGTTTGATTGATCAAGAGACGTGATTAAGGAAAACATACCTGGAATGGTCAAATTGAGCATGCATTATACATTACACCTATGCATATTTGTACAATTGAATGTTTATATGATTGCGCAATTAATAATGTGTGTGTAATACGTGTATTGCATAATATTGATATACAGGATAAAACGTCTGTATCTAGACATTTCCGGATCAAGGAAACAAATGCTAATATGAAGCGTACTGTGTGTTGACCTAGATGGTTTCATTTTCATTGTTTGTTCTGTTTTAAATTTCTGTATTGAATTACTACCGATATGATTGAAGTGAATGCGTTGATTCTGGATAATAAATGTCCGAGGCTTTTGATGCATTTAAAAATCATTGGAAGTACTCTTCGAATGTGAATTTGGACTAAATAAGTGATACTCAACATTTTTGTTGAATGTCGGACCAAGGCCCTATGATAAATGTGAATGTGAATGTGAACTAAAATCAAGTGACTGAATGAATATATGTGAATGTGATGCATTTCATTACATGAATGCATGACAATATAAAGGTTGTTGTGACCAGAGTAGCCACCAAAAAAGAGCTTAAAGCTCAGAAAGTGAAAAAGAGCTTAAAGCTCATAATGTGGTAAGAGCCTCAGGCTCGCTATGTAAAATGAGTTATGTATCTCCAACGGATAAGAGACAATTATTAATGATCCTAGTATCCACAATGGATACGGGAAAATTTTAGGCACTCGGTCACAACAATAATAATTAAAAGTGAGTCTCATGAGCATTGCATATGCATATGCCTCTGATATGTATGATTTAAATGGTTGAAATAAATAGTTTGAATGATTTCTAAATGTGAAATATGATTTAAGTGAATATGAAATGTATGTGGCTCAACATGTTGAATTGATGAAGTGATGTGAATTTGTGAGTATATGAATTGAAGTGTTATGTGATTGAGTAAACCATTGAGGATGGTCCACTCAATGAGTTCGTAAAACTCAACCTAATATTTGCAACATTTTTCAGGCTTAGAGAAGATCTCCAGTTAGACAAATTGAAATCTAGTCATTGCATTCGAGTAAGAGATAGAGGTCAGGATTAGTTTGCACTGCATATGCATTTCATTATTTTGTATCAAAATATGTATTCTGCAATTATTGTACCACGTGTATTTGAATAATTCTACTTTGTAATGACTTTTCAAATTGGGAAATGTTTGTAAATGAAATTAATCAATAAGTGTAATAAAAAATTGTGATTATAATGTTATGAAAAAGAAAAATGGGCTCAATTTGATTAGTGATTTTCTGTAATATATGTGTGATTTTTTTGAAAAATTTGTAATGAGTTCGATTGTTTGACCGTCCTAACGCACCACCCTTATAAAGTGTATTTTTGAATATCATCGGTATGTTCGGAGATATGCACTATGAGAGTGAGATTCTACACAAGCAACCTTACCTTGTTGGCAATATTTACGAGTTTGTTAACATATTCTTTAATAGTTTCAGACTCCATCACTTATTGCATCTCAAATTCTCTGACCAAGTTTAGTACTTGCATTCCCTTAATTCTCTCTAAACTTGAGGAAATTTAAGACTTCAAATGCTGATTTCATGGTTATGATTCTAGTGAAGATCGATGATGAGACAACAACAAATAAAGAAGCTCTTGCCTTTGACTTTCTTGTTTTTCTCTCCTTGTGATTCCTGATGTGTGCCATTGTAGTAATGGAAGAACTTCGTAATCTTCCTCAAGAGCCTCCCAAAGATCATTTGCCTCAAAGTGAGCCTCCATTCTTTCTGCTCAGAGCTGATAATTTTCACCATTAAACACAGGTGGTGTCAGTGCTATAAATGGTGTTTCAGAATCCATTTCTTTAATGGATTGAAAGGTGTTTAGGTTTTTTAGTGGAAAGGGTTCACTAAGATTCACTCACAAGTCCCTAAAAAAAGGGCTCTAATACCACTTTGTAGGAGATTAGTTAGGCAAAGCTAAGGAATAAACAAAAATAGGAATAGATATACTACTATAATTGAATCAATTTTTCATTGAAACATCAACAATTTAAATAAAAAAATGTATATGAACTTGAGAAATAGTAGCAAGAAAATCTCCTAATCTTATACTTGTAACATAATAAGTTAAACTGATTTGATCAAAAATATGTAAAACCAAAACAACAAAAATATGGAGCAAAATCTACAGCTGATGCACATAATCAAACAATTACAATATTAACTAAAAATATAGCTTGAGTGTGATTTTTGGATGCAAAGTGTGTTCAATGAGGGCTAAAAGAGATTCAAGGGATGCAATTAAAGAAATGATAGGGAAAAGAAAAAGAGAGAAAAATTGGAGAGGAGTGAGTGAAGCATTCCATCTTCGACATTCTTCTCAAATCCTGATTTTTTACTTCTAAACTCTTTAACTAATGGTGATTTTCTTTGCTTAACTTGATCTATTGATTTTATAGCATGACAAATCATTTTGCTTTTGGGAGATAATTTAACTTCCTATCATGGTTTTCCTAAGCTAGAAGACTGGAGCAATAACTTGGATTTGGTAGAGAAAATGGGAGACGTTGTCTAGATCATATCCATTGCACTTGTGGCAAACAATTCAACCCAATGCATTATCAAGCTCCATTACATTAAGGTTGGCAAATTGCTTGAATATCAAAGTTTGAGCATCATATTCATTGCACAGTCCGCATCAAATTATTGAAACACTACATTCCTTTTAAAGAGGAAATTAGAAATTTTAAATGAAAGAAAGTAAACTCGATTTCTCATATCCCAAGAAAGAAAATGACCAGAAGTGCAGTGGGAGTAGGCTCTACCTACATAGCTAACAGAACTGATCATTTAAGAATAATAATCCTAATCATTTTCTCTGGGAATTTCCCACTTAAACTGCTCAATTATTCTCATAAAGTTCTGAGGTAATTACCTGAATTCATTAATGAATGGGGGAAAAAAATATATCAATCCACTTTTTACTGTGTAAAAGTATTAAGCTACACACTCTCTGCTCATCAAAAGCCCAATACATCTGACATTTAACAGTCTTATGCATACCACTTTCTCCAAGAATCTCACTTTTCTCCTCCGTCCTTCTCTGTCTCTTTAGTTGCTTGTTAATGGCCATGAGGGCCAAGGAACACAATAATGTCACCAAAATCTAACAGCTCTGTTGTGGTTTGATCTCTCTTTCTCCTATTTACATTTCACAAGCAGCAAAACCAAGAAGTCAAAAGTCATGCTTCTCTTTCTCCTGTCTCTCCTCTGCTTACTCGCACCACCTTCTCAATCCACCACGATACTGGTTGACGGTGTTTCAGAGTGGCGAAACCCCATTGTTCATGTAGGAGACTCCATCAGTAAGTTCTTAAATGCCCAGGTCCTTGTTTCCTTTTGGTTTAGTTGTTTACTTGCTTAGTTGGCTACCTACTAACATTCTTTATCTTTGTTCTTTTTCTTATCATCTCTTGCCAAGTATTCCAACACAAATATCACTACAACCTCTACATTTTCCAGAACCAAAGAGCCTTCAATCTCTGCAACTTCAGCCAATCAACACTTCTTACCAAGCTCAACTCCACCGCTTACACGGTATCTCTCTCCTATTCTTAGCTTGAATTTGTATAATGTACGAAGGTAAAAGGTCACAACTTGTAATTTGTAAAGCCTGACAAAAAATTGATTAACTAAAAACTTGAGAAATGGGTCAAAATTCCAGATTTCTTTTTCTTGTTTTCTCCTGAACATGTCTGCCAGTTCTTTAATTACTCGGTCTCCAAGCTCAGAGCTTTTCGTTCTAGATATTAACAAGCATGACTAGAGAGATACCCTGTTTCCTACGTATGTCTTCCAACTTTGTTTAAACTAATAATCATTTTCTTTTCTGAAACATGCGATGTATATCAAATTTAGTGGCATCCATCACGCACTGGTATTTTCTACTTCACGTTCCACAAGGGGTCTCTGAACTCCTGCAACAACCAACACTCTCTAAAGCTCGCCGTTAAGGTCTCTCCAGCACCAGAACTCTCACTCCCACCTGTGGCTTCTCCAGTCCCACTACCTGGAGGCGCCTTGCCGTCTTCTCCTGCATACCCATGGCCCTTCCGTCCACGAGGAGCAACAGCTTCATCTCCGGCTCCGGTTCCAACAAAGGTGGTGGCAGATATAGGAGGAGGAGGAGGGATGCCATTTATAAATAGTAACCCAGCTGTTCCTTTGCCCACCGATGAAATCGACTCAGCTACTATACGACCGTTGCCTGCCTCTAGCTGCCATCAGCAGGTATTAATACAATGCCTCTCTTCTTACCATACCATTAAAGCTCATTTTTCATGTAATTATAGAAGTTGGCATGTTTTATCTATCTGTGAGGTGCTGTTCATAGATTGTGATTGGGTGGCAATGCAGGTGGCAGTGGGGTTACTTGGAATTTGCATGACTCTGCTGTGTGTGGTTTCGTTCCTGCTGTAAAAAGGAGTCAGAGTCAAACAAAGGGCATCTGAGTGCCCCTTTAAGATAGAAAATTAGGTTAAGTATGGGCCAAAAGCACAGTGGTTAACGAGTCTAAAGTCGCTTTAAAGGATGTAGCTAGGGTTAGTGCTCCTTTTCCCAGTACTTTGTAATCATTGCCACTTCTTGTTTGTTAATGCTTTGTCCTTGCAATCAATTGCTACCTTTTTCTTTTTTTCCTCTTTACCTCTTTTTACCGAGGGAAGGATGCGAAGTCCCAAGATCAAGCAGTCCAGCTTTAGGGTAAAGCTAGACTTTAGTCTTAACAAGATTGTAAGCAGGCTGTGCAGGAAACAAAGATCACCAAACCTGGTGTCCGCAAGTCTGCTTATTAAAATGTGTTTTTTATGTAATAATGTATATACGGCCTCTTTTGCTCTTCTTATTGTTGGTAAGATACATTCAGATTTGTAAGACATTAAGACTCCTTTATAGTATTTTGCCAAATTTATCACACGTTTTTATTTTAATTAGTTTTACAATTTCTTAACTTAATACTTTCGTATGTAATTTTCATTGAAACACGAATAGCACATCAATTTAGAAGAAGAGGAGATTATAATATGTTATAGGCTCACATAAATCATTTGAAACTTTTTTCTAATTTCTCTAATTTAAATCTTAGAGCCAGCACAGATGTTCAATGCATGCTGGTACGGAGTTGCAGAAACAGAATCCTCCTTTAAGTGTCAATCTTGAAACCAAGAAGGTAGTGGCGGTGCACTCTCTTTTATTCATTATCCCTGACAGCGATTCCAGAGAGTAGATGTAGAAAGAGATGCTTTCTGCTCCCAATGGGCATACAGAAGTATCTGAGACCACCATGTCATGGGTTGAAGTGGGACAGTGAGTGAGTGCAGTCACCTTTACCTATATATAGGACTAGTGCTTTACAGTGGGGATGGAATTCCAACTTCTTGTTATTTTTCAACTTGTAGTTGTCTTTAAAGATCCGTTATGTTCCGCCAAGGAAGAAAACCTGTGAAACATTCCGTTAATTGTTCTAGCCAACCTAGCAATAACTCGTTAAGAAGCAATGAATATGTGCTTTTATCACGTACCCATACATCACTTGGCTTCTTCTTTAGGATTGTTAAGATGCTCTTTTTATCTAACACCTCGACTGTTTCTGGCGTATCTGATTACGACATTCAAGTAAAGAAGAAGAAAACACAAAACAGCAAAGACAGGAGTCTTAAGGGTTATGGAGCTGGAATTGGGACTCAAGATCACCCGTACCAGAGATGATGTCACCTCCTCCTCTGATCTTCGGGTAACCAAGGACCAAAGTGGTCCTGTCTTCTTCTCTAGAGAAACTGACACCATGTTCATCCTTATTATACATCTTAAAGGTTGTTTTTTTCACGTCTCTAATATTATTTATCTTGTGTTTGTTATTAGTTTTTGTGATTAAATGCATGCAAATGCAGGTTTTAGAAAGGAGAATATTGATATAAAGATTAATGAAGACGGAAGTCAGATTGCAATTAACGGTCAAAAACCAGTTGAGGAGCTGTTGTTGGTAGGGTGGATTATGCACAAAAAAGATGTAAAGTTGAGGACATTCAAGAAGGTTTTTCGAATTCCTGACGGTGTAATTTTGGATCAAGTCAGAGCCAAGTTTGATGTTGAAGAATCAGTATTGACAATTATCATGCCAAAATTGGCCAAAGGAATATGCGGGGCCGGGATTGAGGAGGTGAAGGAAGAGGAGTTTAATAGAGGGAAAGCTGAAGGTACTGAAGCTGTAGCTGACAGGGCTCGTGGGGAGCAAGCAGAACCGAAGACCGAAGAACTGCAAAAAACTGGAGAAGTTTCTCAAAAGGAAATTGACGGGGGGAAACCTGATGCAACAGAAGTTGTAGCAAACAAATTTCCGAGCAACTGGGAAGGCAAGGCTGTAGAGAAAGAAGCAGAAAGCATAGGAACCAGCATTAAGAGTGAAGAAATTGACCAAATTGTGAAGCAGGAAGTTGGTCCCGAGGCAATGAAAGAAGTGTCTCAACCATTTCCTGAAAGTGACAAAGATAAAAGGGTTCAAGAGGAAAAACTCGAGGGCAAGAGGGCAAGAAATAAAGAAGAAAAAGAAAAGCTATTGGAAGCAAATATCAATGAAATAACAGAGAAAATGGAAGCTGAAGCACAAGTCATGCCAGAAAGAGGGCCAGGTTCGACAATACCTGAAAAACCTGCAGTTGAGAATAGTGGAGAGTTAGGAAAAGCTACTCCTGGAAATGCAGAATATCCTGCTACATCAGCTACATTTCGAGAAGCTAGTATTATGGAAGCTGAGAAAGAAATTGAACAGTCAGAGAAATTTGAGCCAAGACCAGCTGAAGAAAATCAGTGCGAGAAACATCCTCATTTTGAAGGACATCCAAAGCAACAGAAATTACCACAGAGAGGAAGTTCCCAAGAAGAAAAACCTGAAGAACACATTGACGAACCGAAAAGCCTTGAATCTGTTAAGGAAAAAGAGCAAGATGAAGCTCCACGTCCTTCTTATCTACCAAAAGCAGATGACAACCATGAGCGGGAAGCTGAGAATGAAATTAAAGAGGCAACCACGGACAGAGCAAACCTTCCCAAAGAAAGAGTTGACGAGAATGAATCTACAGAGGGGAAGCATAAAGATCGTAGTGTTTCGAAAAGATCAAAGCTGTGTCCTCCTCTTTTTTGTGCAGGCTCAGCCGTTCTACTTTCCTTTCTAGTGGTGGTCATCAATATCATCAGAGACAAGAGAAAATAGACTGATGACTTTACGAGCTTCATTTCCAAGTTAGCTTTCACAACAATAAAGACTACTGCCATGGCAGCCTGCAACTGCTACACTTGGAGGGATTCCAATCAATGAGCATGATGCTTTGCTGAAGAATGTTGAATTTGATTAAAACAATGTGAAATTTTCACAACTCTCGAACAAATTCTGATTATTGTACCATGTTTAAAAGCTAGCTTCCAATTTAACCGAATTAATTAACTACATTCATTCATTGATATAAGTCAACAAGATGTAGGATACTGGATTTGATATTAATTTTTCTGGTACATCAATCTGGCAATTTATGAAAATTAGATCCAGAGTAAAGAAAAGTTAAAGATGGAAGCGAAGATTGATTCAATGCTCTAAAGCTGTTGGGTAGATCGCAAAAGTTTTCAGTTTCATACAAGATGCTACAAACTGCTCGCAAGGAAAAGGATACAAAGAAATCCATTCCTCTATACAGTTTACATGATTCAAGTGCCACAAATAAAATTCTTTGTTCGTACATGACTTGCTTGTGAATTGTTTAAAAGCGAAACAGTTCTTGTACAGTCTTTAACCAAAGACATTGTCCCAACCGCTTAAACACCTTTTAGGTCGACGTAATTGGATAACTGGGTCATTTGAGTTACATTCAGTTCTCAATTAAGCGCATACGTTATTTCTACAAACCAAACTATCATTAATAGTTTTAGTGTGAACCAAATCGAATAGAGAACTACACGTAATTCAAGAAAATCTAATTTTACACACACTCAGAAAATGGATGCTACATGATCTCCTAGTTATATCACACATGTAAAGGTTTCTCTCGTATCTAATTTCTGTGAGAGAGGAAAACGCTTGCTTGTTCTTGTAAAAGAGACAAATGACTTGAGGAGAATCGTCGTCTGCACGAAACGGCTGGTTTAAGACGAAATCCTTTGATTAAAGGAACCATGTTCTGGTTCTGCGATTTATAACAGAGCTTCCAAGTTGGTGGGAATTGTGAACACCAAGGAAAGCATCGGCTTTAAAACTTTAGCCACTAGTCATTGACCACCATTAAATTGAATGCTAATCCTTTCAAACTTGGTCCTTTCTCAATGGCGATGCATCAAGAGGTTGAAGAATCTTTATGGTTGTAGAGAGGTCCTTTTCCTAGTTGCTTTCCGCTACAAACGCTTATACCTCAAACCGACACGAAATAGCTTTTTGCAATTAAGGCCCAGTGGTAACGACAGCTAACCAGTTGGCGGTTAGGAGGCCCACTAATTTGGCCAGCTGCTTGTATGCATGCACCACTAATAATGTCCTCGGCATACGACACTCCTGATGTTATGCTTCACCAGTCGTCTGCTCTGCAAAATGTTGCTGGTTCAGAAAAATGGGCAATACGATATAAAAAAAAAAATGAAGGATGACTATTAAATATTTAAATTCTTCTGGGCCAGCTGTTCACAGTGGAGAAACGTTGCCTTGTTATGGGCAAAGGCCTCCTGTAATGTTTTTTGTGTCTGCCTAATATGAATTCCCATCATTGATTGCAGCAACATAACAGCTTCAATGTATTAATTAGGCAAAAAGAAAAAGAAAAACACCATAGAACATGAAAAAGATTGGATTTTTGTCAGACATCGTTCTTATGGTAATGTCTGCTGGAAAGAGGGTGACTTCATGTTTTATGTTGGTGGGCGAGAATGACAAGGGGGCCACAAATATAGAACAAAAAGGTTTCGACAAGAAATGAATATGAGAAAATAGCAAGAGTTGAGATCCAAAGAGTCACCAACTGGAGATTCAAACTAGTAAATTTGTTGTAATGAGTTTTACCTGTCAACAAGATAAGAACAAACGCATCTAGCATATTCGCCTCCCAACACAAAATATACACCGGGTTATTATTCTTATGCCCCACCTGAAAAATGCACAGCACAGTTATCCTAATTTAATTGTGACGAGTCACAATGCAGCCAGACGATTCTCATGGGCATTTCTATTTTCCATCGCAAAGCAGCAAGGTTTCCAACATACTGAAAAGCAAATGGTTGAATTCAAGGTTTCTAGAGGTCAAGGTTAGGAGAGATTAGACCATCTACACGATGACATACATAATAAAATACTAATCAAGAAACCAAAATTTCAACCATTCAACTGAGAACCGCCAAAATTTTCCAAGGACTTCAACTCAGACCAAATCAACGTCAGCAACAACATGAAGGCACATAAGTGACAAGTTGAGAACCCGAAGAATTAAAAAAAAAAGGATCTGGTATGCCTGAGAAGAAATTCGCAAAGGGGCAAATAAAAAAGGGATGTTGAACCTGTACATCAAAAGTAAACTTGAGATTAACAATTTACGTAAGCAGAATCTCTTCTCGTCCTGCAGGAATTCATCAGATATCAGTAATAAAGATCTATTTTAGCTTAGCCATGACATTCTTTGACTAATTGCCTGGTTAATAAAAGAAAATATGGAAAATCTGTGGATAAACAAGAACCCATCTCTGTCCCATCCCACGTAAACAGTGAAAGCTGACAACTCAGGTAGTAACTAGACCAATCAAAAGATGCAACATTCCAGATCAGGTGGATGCAGAAATTCAATATCAATCGAGATGAGAATTAAATTTAAATCTTTGTGTTACGAGAAGTTGCCAACTCTGTCCCAAGAACAGGATAAAAAGGAGCGCACAAGGGATATATGTTCAGAAGATGAACAAAAGACGAGACAAAAATGAGGCTTTCTGATTTCCCATTCACAGCCATCATCTATCAGAAATTCCAAACAGACCAATATAAGGAGTAGCATTTACATTCTATTCCTCGAATTGCAGTTGCAATGGAAACCAAAATATATGCTGACCAAAAAAATTGAAACATCCCTCCCCTCTAAAAACACAACTGCATAGGTACACAAGGAACAAAACAAGAATCAAAAGCAAGAACACAAAAATCAGCTAAAACAGCAAGATGTAATTTACTCGGAATTTTCAATTATACAAAAGAGCAACACCAGCTGAAGAACAGCATCCCGGACTCTGGAAAGTCCCCAGTTTCCAAAGAACCTACGTTTTCTTTATACAATATATATTGCTGATAAATACATGAAAACTTGTGCTTCCTTACCCTTTTATTCTTGAACCATCACCCATATTTCCAAAGTTCCAAATTCAAGCCGAGACGACAACTCTTTAATAATCTCAATCATTATGATTGGCTCGACCAAGAGAAACCAGGCCTTCAGTTCGGCTATGAACAATTCTATGAAACGCCTCTCTCACTTGCCTCTCCAACGGGTCCAAACCCTCCTTTATTCCCTCACAAATCAGTCTGAGCTCCTGCGCGCTTTGCCGCACCTCTCTCTCCTTCTCTTCCGTCAATGGAAAATGAGCTGTGTCAGTCAATTCACCCATCAACCTCGTCGATTTATCCATCAGATGAATCTCCCTCAACAACCCACTCGCGTTCCTCCGATCTCTCTTCCTCGATTCTTCCAAAATCTTATCGTGCAAAGACAATATGGGAGCAGCCCACGGAAAGTTTCTGGGAATTGAAAAGTGGACATGTAAACCCCTGTCCTGGCAAGGAATCGCCGCCACGAGAGCCCACATTACGAATAACAGTATCGAGCTCATGGTATAAACTGCCACCGCTATCCCATTAGACGCGACAATATCATTAGCTCTTGGAGCCACCAAATTGTTGCCAATTGCTTGAAGCTGTTTGGCCGCAGACCACGACCGCGAGACGCTCCATGAAAACGACCTAAAATGCCCCATGCTTCGCTGGTGCTGGTCTCTTGAAGACGGGTTTTGCCGTCCAAAGGAACGATTCCTGTGCGCCATACCTGTAGTGGACTCCCTCTCGTCCAGCATCGAAATGGACAAATCAACCAAGGCTTTCTTGGCGCGACGGAACTGGCCTTCGCCGAGAAACCTCTGATTATCCAACGCGCAGAGGACAATATCAAGAAGCTTCATCCACTCTCTGATCTGCTCGATACCGTCGCGAATCGCATTACACACATCCAGAGCCTTGACGCTGCGTTCGAAGAAGTCGTGAACCATACGATCCAAGGGCTGGCGATAAACGAGAGACCTGTTATTCAGTATGATGAGCCTGAACTCCTCCTGGCAACAGAGGAAAGCATCAAGAAGCTTCCTGATCCAAGGGAGTGAGAGCAGCTCCTGCAAGCCCACGACCGACAGGTCGGTGAATCTGTCGGAGACCTGTTTCTGGAAGGCTTCGAGCTCCAAGTCGAGGCTCGAAGGCTCGTGGGTCTCGCCCATGGCATGTACCTGCTCACGCCTGAGGCTCAGGAGTGATCGACCGAACGCCGCGGCCGCCGACCCTTGGTAATCTGGCGTTGCTGGCATTATCAAACAATAATCGGAACAAATACGGGGAGGGAAAGAGAGAGCAGAAGAGACATTGATTGTTGAGAAACCCTAGAGGGAGAGGAGAGGGGATTATATCTAAAAAGAAACTGATAAAGCGGGGATAAATTAAGTCCTAAATTTTACCGTTACCGCAAACCTCTTTTCCCTTCTTCAATTTTTCACTTAAAAAGAAAACGCTAGTTACTTTAGGCAAGGCATGTTTTAAAAACCGGATCGGTGATTGAACCGAAGAAATAATTAATTCAAGGGTCAATAGTTTGACCGAAATTGAATC
>JANIHZ010000002.1:15646787-15657369 GCA_027478365.1 Erythroxylum rufum | reverse complement strand
GCCCATTTTACCCTTAACCTCAAGCCTTAAAACTTTTACCCTTAAGTGACTTGCCCAAAATGCCCTTCAGCATTTTTTTACTACTTTTAATTTAATCAAACCATATAATAAAATTTCTACTAATCTTTACAGAGATAATTAACTCCCAAAATTTATTCCATCAAACCTCATAACTTATTTCAATCATATTCAGTAAAAATCTAACCAAAACAATTCATCATTCAAAACTTAATTTGAAATCGTGCTGAATTCATCAAGAAATGTTCGGGATCCAACATCAAGAACCCAACTTTAGCCAAATCAACTCATACAAGGTCTGAAACTCTACCAAAACACGCACCAAGCTTGATCTAACTTGCTAAGTCACCTTGGAACTCTTGTATGCCACCATCATGCATGTGATCTAGCTAACCTTCAACTCAATGTTCATCTCAAGCCTTCTTTTGGTCTCACATTCGAATCTTGCATTTCGTCGATGATTTCTTCCAATATACACCAGTGCATGCCAACGCTTAGCATTATCCCTTTTCCTTACCTACTCACAAGTCTTTGCTTTGTTCCATCATCCCGAGTGTCAAACATTGATCAAGGCTCACCAATGCCTGCATGATTTGTTGTTAGGACTTAAGAGTCTAATAGTAATCCTCTTCCCAAATTTTGAGGTACTTCTCTAGTCTCTCTTTCACTTTCTCTCTCCCTCCCTCTCTCTCTTGCCCCCTCCCTTTTGTTGTGTTTGTAGTGCCTTCAACATTTGCTTTTATCTTCTTCTAGGTCCCAAAAATTTTCATAAAGAGTGTTGGAGATTTCTAAGGCTTTCTTTACCTCATATTCATATCTCCATTTCTTTAGGGTTCTATTGTTTGATCTGCTTGATGACTTGGGGTTTACTTTCTTCACTATAAAAAAGAAAAAAAGCTCCAAAATCTTCCTGTCTCTCTCCCTCCCCCCAAAAACCTATTTCTTAGTAATAATCTTCCATTTGAGTCATTTAATTATTGATTCGCTAAGCAATCATATGCAAAACACCTCATTTGTAAGCTTATTTTATATTGTCCACCTTAAAGTCTGACAAGGTAAGCCTATCACCTTTTTTGAAGAGTCGCAATAGTGTTACTCTAGAACCTCATATTCATCTTAAGTCCTGAGCGATTTCCTTTACGAGAAGCTCGCGTATCAACAACTCAAAGTTCCTCTGGTACTTTTAGATCTCTCTCAGAGCGATGATTCTGCCATTGTTCTTTCTCTTTTTTTTGAAAAATTGTGTTGGAATTTGCATCAATTAATTGTTCGTTTGTATTTATGTACTTCATCCAGTAATTTTATTAAAATTTTGAATTAGAAATATCTTTCTGGCAGTTTAATAAATTGAAGAAGAACTAATCAAAAAGAGAGATTTCTTTTTACAGCCTCTTTTTTATTGACATATAAAGCTTGGTGTTCAATGTGAATGAGAAGTTTGAGACCCGAGTAGTTGAAGACAATGGATAGGTCTAATACATTCAATTTGAACTAGATGACACGAGTAAATCACAATATATCAATTCAAAATATCTCCAATTAACACCAAATATTTAACACTTTACATTTAACAATAAATTATCTCTATATTCTACTCCCCTTTGTGTTTAACAGAACAAGTAAATCTATTCAATATTGATAAACAGTAACTATAAATGCTACCACTAAGGGGACAAATGAACTTGCCACCAAAGTTTGAAGATACAAATTACAAGATAATATAGAACATTCACTTTCAAAGTCCTAGAATTTCTGTTATTACAATTTACATTGTCTATTCAAAGTTTGATATGGTATATTCCAAGAACAAATGGAATATTTATGTCCAACACTAGGTGACTTTATTAAGATTGTACATCGTAAGGGGTTATGCAAATCAAAACAATACAAAACAAATACATAATATAAGTTCCAAATTTCTCCGTTTAACACTGAACATTTAACAACTTTACATTTAACACTAAATTATCTCCATATTCTACACCATTTTGTCTTTAACAGGATGAGAAAATATATTCAATATTAAGATAAACAGTAACTATAAATGATAACACTAAGCAGACAAATGAACTTGCCACCAAAGTTTGAGGATAGAAAGTATAAGATGACATAGAACATTCACTTTCAAAGTCCTATAATTTCTATAATTACATTCTACACTGCTTGTTCAAAGTTTGATATGGTACAGTCCAAGAACAAATGGATTGTTTATGTCCATCACTAGTTGGTTTTATTAAAATTATACATCATAAGGAGTTACCTAATATTGTATTATCAGTTGATTGTTTTATGATATCTTAATGGGTTTCTCATGTTTGATGCCTAACTAAAACGTTAAAATAGCCAATGTCTATATTTGGTTCTATAACTTTCATTCATCAATGTTTAGAGTACATTACCAAATGACAATCCTCTTTGTTATATACAAGTTAGTTACTAGCTAGAACATAGTGGCATAATTATTTGACCTATGCCATATATTGATTACAGCGACATTGCAATATTCTTAAGCCTTTCTCTATATGATGTTAAAGATTTCCTAAACTTCATTTTCTTGAGAATAGAAGTCTACTAGAATGTTGCATGTTTGCATGAGTGATGTTGAAACTTAAAGATGAACACTTATATCTACTCGTGTCATGTTCTTACATTTTGCAAAGAAGGGGAATATATACAAAAAGGTAAGAAAGATGATCACCTAGTGAAATTCTTTTCAAAGGAACATTGATTTCAATTATTTATCAATATTTTATCTATTATCATGTGTCATAGTAGCATGAAGTTGTTCCCTTGAAATTTGGTGTTTTAAAAGGAAAGGGCAATTTGCCATTGTTTGACATTTTTAAAACAGAACCAGTATTTAGAAGCTCTCTATTGTGATTGAAAATACAAAAATTTTTGCCAATATGTGTAAATTTTGTAACTACAAAAGCTATTTGTTGCTTCCAAGCACCAGGAAGGCATACACCACTGACTGCTTTAAAAGCATAAACATGCACTATATTGCGTTTGCCCTTTGTTATGTTATTAGGAATGGCTTTCTGATTATAACCAATCCTGTGTATGTATGTGTTCTATATGTATGTAGCTAATCCAATACGAACTAACATTTTCTCCTACCAGAAAGGTATATATGTGTGTTGGCTTGTGGAAATGGGCAAGACCTGAAATTCCTTATGTTATTTTTTTAAGCACCTTATAATTAAGAAATTCCACGTGAGTAATCGGGCTTATATTTATAATGCATAAACCAACAATATAAAAAAACGACATCAATAACAACTTAGTGAAAATCTCGTTGATACGCAAAGTTTGAAGAGATTCAATAATATGCAACCTTATCTTAATTAATAGAGAGATTGTTTTCAATAAATTCACGTGAAGAAGAAACTATATATATATAATACATTAACTAGCATAAACTACACATAATTACAACCAGACAAAACATTTACATGCATAAGCAATAGGGACCACAATGTGGAAATATATAAACTACAAGTAATCACAACCAGAAAAAGGAAATGAGAACCACATTATATGAATTTATAAAGTAAAATAATTACAGCTAAACAAAAGACATAGGGACCTAGGTCCCCATGATGTATTGTTGTCCTCATATTACCCAGTAGTGGTTGGGGCACTGGCTGGTCTATCTGTTGCGATGTGCGGAAGACATAAGAACTTGTTAGTCCACCAGCTGCGAAAGCGATATTTGGTTCACTTGTTGCGATGAGTGGGAGTGGCAAAAGAGACAAACGATGACTGTTATGGATTAGGAATTTGGACAAAGAGAAAGTAGTGAGAAAATAAAATTAAGGATTAGGGATATATTTTATTACCTGTTAATAATTTTAATTAAGATTCAAATCATACTTTAGATATTAAAATTTTACTTATTTACTCTTTAATCTGCACCACTTTTTATTTTCACGTTTGCATGTAGATCTGCTTGAAATAGTCTCTCTATTATGTAAGAATAAAACTACATACCATCAAACCTCTCCAGACCCGTTTTATTACGAAATTTCAGATGAAGTGTGACAATGATAAAATATTAAAATTTAAGTTGTGTTTTCACTAAATACATTTGAATCGAAATTGTTCATTATATTTGGGTTCTATAAGCATTTATCGATCCATTTCTGCGTCTCTCATGAATAGATGCTCATAAAACATTAAAAAAAAAACAGGTGATCTGTTCCATTGCATTTACCTTTACTAATTCTTCTTTGAAAATCAGCACGTGTCATGAGAACTAACATAAAAGAAGAATTAGGTTAGTTTCATCGTTGTGAGACAGTTAACGAAAGGAAATCTCCTGAATAAGCACATCAAAATTAGAGTACTGGATACTGCTACGAAATGCGGTTTCCAAATCCGAACTCTTAAATCTCTTTTTTCTCTGTTCTCCTTCTTTTACCAAACTAAGGCAATAAATAAAAGTTTTAACACAACACCATAAATTCATTAAGAGCACAGAAATAAGAAAAGGAAAGTCCCTTCAATGAGCACAACTGCTTGCACTTTCTTGTATTTTGAGTTGTACATATCTGCATATAACCACCCAAATCTACAGACCCCTAGATAGAAAAGCACTTACCAACTAAATGTTCTAAATTTTAAGCATGTTCTCTTTTTCTCTTCTATTCACATGCCAGTTTGGTATCAAAGCTGCTCAAACAGATGGCAAAGGCCTGAAATGCTGACAAAGGATATCGGTAATCCATTGTGAACATATCTTTTCCCACCTTACCAAATTGGAGAATTATGTCAGACTGGGGAGGCTGTGAGGATGTTGGTGCAGCAGCAACAGCACCAGCACCAGCACCAGCAGCAGGGGGCTGTGTTGCAGCAATAAGCTGAAAGTTTTTCACCGATGCAACTGTAACCCTCCCACGAAAATTGAGGCACCAGCACTGCAACTGCTCATGCCATCTGGGTGCCTTGTTCTTGAGAACCAATGGCCTCTCTTTGCCATCATCTTCTTCATCTCGGGGTCCACCAATATCAGAGAACCGGGAACTACTGAATTCACTAGAATTATCAACAGATTTTGAGAAAGAAATACTCCTAAATGAGTCTTCAAGGGAGCGGGGAAGAAGCTCAGGCTGGCCTGGGACACAACCACCTGGTTCAAGTGATGAGGCAGGGATCGAATACATGGTGCAATGCATCCTTCGTGGACCCCTTGTGCCTAGCACATTCAGCTCATACGTGACCTGTGCAATATTATAGCTTCCAGTGGGGACTTTTGGGGAAACTTTCTTTGAGTAGAACCTAGAGCTTCGGCCAGGCGGACAGAGCTGAGAAGTAGTGTATGGGGGCTGAGTGTCATAAACAATGAACTTGGTTCCAAGAAAATTTGACCTGAAATAGGAACAAGTATGCATGTCAAGATGACTTATGCATAAGATAACCAATCTCATGAAAACAGGAATCATAATCAATCATAATCAACAAGGCAGAGCTTATATGTTCAAGCACATCGATTTGAACTGCAATTTTGTCTATTATGAACGCTGAACTTGCAAGAAAGATGATGAAAATTGAGCCATGGAACACTATCACATAGCTAAACAAACGTTTTACTAGATTATGACCCAAATCAGGCAAATAATGGATTGGAAATAAAACTTCCTAGAGGGCCATTCTCATTACTTCTATCCTTATGGCCAATGACAACTACATACAAATATCACCAACAACCACATCTTTGAAGTGCATGAATGGAATGCTACTCTTGTCATCAAAGCAATTTCAAGCAGACCAAGCAAAATGAAATAAAGAGTCCTTTGTCATGAATGCAAACAGAAGCATACTGAATTAAAAGCAAAAAAACTTTAGTTTTGAACTAATAAAGTGCAAATTAATATCCACATTACCATGTAACATGCACAAACATACTTGGAACAGCTAAAAATCTTCTTGTAAGTATTATCGTAACCACACCCGTAATTCCAACTCGGGTACACAACAGCAATGGATTTTTGTGCAAGCTAGTAACATCTTGAATTTGTCGAATGTAAGGGTGAGATTAATTTCAAAGTATCCTCCTTAATCCAATTACACAAATTAATACTACATAACCTTACAAATCATTTCTAAACAAAGTTCAGCATGTTGCTATATGATAGACAAATTTCCTTCTTTTCCTCGTAAAAGGGGAAATGAGGGAAAAGAAAAGAAAATTGGTACATGTAACTAGGTCAGGTAAACTAAGTGGACAAGTGTTTGCCTCAAAAGCACTTTTCACTTTCATTTCGTAATCTAGAATCAAAGATACTGACTTCAAAAATGTTTCAGTGAAGCTAGATTGCAACCAAAGTAGATTGATTAGATGGGTTTACAATGCCCTATATTTGTGAGTCACAAGTCCAAGACAAAGTTGACATCATTAAGAAATCATATTTAGGACCTGAGGCCTTACCTCAGTTTTCCAATGTAAGTGTTGCTTGATCTAGATATGTTATCAGCATCCATGGAGATTACATATTCTGTGCACGTAGTTCTCCTCGTCCGTTTTGCAGACAGAAGAAACTTTCCATTTTCAACAAGTAAAGCTGAAGAGGCATGAAAGCAAACAAGATCACAAGTTTAGCCAACAACTAAAAGAAAACAAGAAAAGAAAGGTTGTGTGGGATAGAGGAAATGGATGGGAAAGGAAAGCAACAAAAAATGAAGGAAAACGAGGAAAAATGAGTTGTTTTTAGTATCACAATGACTGGCTCACACTGCATGAATTATAAAACCCCCAGAATTCGCTTGTACGAACCATTACGACTTTAGACGCAGGAAGCAAAGCAAAGAAAAGCAATCTATCATTTGTGAAGATAGATTATATAAAGACACAGATTTGAAGTTGATGAGGACAATTGCATCAGAAGAGAAAGAGATTTTGAAAAGAATCTAAACCTCAAGTTTACCAAAATACTTTGCCCATACAAGGAATGATGCAGTTACACATACATAACAACCAAAATGCATCCTCATCATCCAATCGCCAACTTTTCAGAATCGCAATAATGTGATTTCAGACACAATTTCATCATGACCAAGGAAAATAGTACTCTAAATGAAAAATCCACACACTTGCACGAAACAGAGAATATGGGAGCATGGCCCAGGTAGAACAGAAAACCTGTGGCTTATAATCGCTACTCTATGTTAAAAAGTAAAGGAAGCTACTCAGTTTCAATTCAAATGATAAGAGGGGGAGAGAGACAAGAATTGAAAAATTATGAGACATTGATAGCAAAGATAATTAGTTACTGATTTAACTACTGCATATAAGAAAGCTTCATGTCTTCAAGTCACTTGAAGAATAATAATAGCACATAATTCCTTCCATCCATGATGCAGGAAGGAAAAAAAAACATAATACAAACATTATGAAGAATACACAAACGACCACACATTATACCATATCAAAATTTAACAGACTGGTCCAGGAAAAAACAAGAAACTATATTACATCCAAACTTTTGGAGTCATATTCCATGGCCTCACAGTGAATGACCATCAATTACTGATAAGAAAAATACCAACACCACATACATAATCATAAGATTACAGAAAAGATGAGGCAACTTTATAAATCACAAACTGAAGCAAAACTTACCGGGGCTAAGACAAAGGAAAAGATGATAAGTTGACTTAGATTTATCCCTCTTAATAAAGCACTGGATAGTTCCATCCCTGGCCCCAGGCTGTAAAAGACAAAACAATCAAAGATAGCAAGCATTAAACACTAAATGGTTCTAAGAAAAGCCCTCCTCTAAAGCAAAAAAAAAGAAAGCGCATCCACATGTAAAACTTCAATAGACAATCTAGTAGATACAGAAACCAATTAAACACATCAAGTTTAACATATTAAATCCAATTCCATTCTATATGGAAAATGAAGATCAGAAAATTATTGTATAAACTCACCTGCTTCAGGGAAACTGGAAAAGTAATCTTCCCACAGAACTCTGGACTTCTAACTATTTCTTTACACATATCCCTCCATGACCTGCACACTGCAGCACAAGCAACAACATGTTTGCGAGCAGGCCAAGTACTCTCACTTGCTTCCAACCTCTTGATCACATCACGCAATAACTCAGGTGGAAGGCTAGCCCACCGGCTGCTCTGGATGACTGCAGGTTGATCATGCAACTCACTCGATGTGCCATGAGATTTCCCTCTATGGTGACCTGGTAGCCTCACCTCAAAACTCCGCCTTGATAAGCTCCCAAACCCATCCCTCATATCACGAACTATGCTACGGAAAGACATTTACTCCAATAACCAGTTGGTCTACGTTATTATAGGCTCAAATCTTCTCACACAAACAGTGATTACAGACAGATACAAACTGCAAGACACGTGCACAACAACAGATCAGCTATGCTTTTTTCAAAGTCTAGTTGCAATGCTTGACAATAAAGAAAGAAAAGAAAAAGAAGACAGATAGAAGAAAAAGCACAAACCAGGAAAAGAAGATTCTCATATATAAAAGGAAAGAGTCACATGGACCAAAAAGCATCTAAAATACCATACTTTATCAGAAACATCTTTTGGCGGGTTTTGAACCTAACCTTCCAACACAAATTGTCATGAACTCAGATCTGGTTTCTGATATAAAGTTTTGTGCAAATTAAGAATCTAAGCAAAGGAAAGGAGAACAGTATCTATAAGTTATGCACCACAACTATGTCAAGTAAATATGGAAGAAATAATTGATACCAACAAATTCAACTCAACATCCGACTTCCTTCATTGTGAATCTCAACTATCTAATAAGCCCATATACAAACTAAAAGGTTCAACTTGGCCAAATTTCTCCGATGAAAAACACCCACCACTAGATCACAGAAAATTCAGAATCCTATATCAAGGTAGTACATATGTATGAATATAAATCAAAAAAGAAGTTAAGCAAAACCAGGAAATAAAAAAAAAGAATTCTCGAGTTTAGCAAGCGATGTCAACAAGAAATCATATCTAGAGATTCCGACTTCCCTATTTTACGTCTTGCCCAGTAAATCTGTTTGTTGACTAAGGCAACTGATATTCATCCATTACAATTTTCCAGAGACAAGTAGGCGATGACTTGAAACATGATTAACCATACATTCCAGTTTTAAAAAGTTTAAGAAAAAATGACAATAAAGTACCAACCTTTAGAGCGTAAGCACCGACAAGAAAAATTCAACTCCCAACCTTCACAGATCACCAAAATTCAGTGCAAAGATCACTACTTGTCAGGCAAAACTCTGCATCAAAGACACAAACTTTAGGTCGCCCAAATGTTCCGCAACCCAGAAAACTTGTCAAACAAAACTCACCAAGAAAGCTAAAATATTTTCGTTCACAAGAAGTGAACCACCTTCACCAGACTCCAGTAAATTAGAAAACCTAAAAGGGTACTACTCAAACAGTACCAAACTTTTCAGGGTTTCGAAGATCACCCATCAAGACAGAGACTTTGGATTCTCTGATGGAATTATCCTCCAGAAACAAACAGAAATTGAAGACCTTATAAGAAACGAAATGAAGAAAAAGAAGGTAGAAAAAGATACAAACGGACAATAGTTCAAGTCAATATAGCTCACCCCCATCCTTCCGAGTTAGATCCTTAGCTTTACCACACGGTTTCTCTCTCTTGCAGACTGTACACACGCGGACTTGAAGGAGCGGATTAAATCCAGTTCAGGTCAGGAACAGACACATTAAAAAAGAAAACAAATTAATAATAATAATAATAATAATAATAATCCGGGATTGTCACTAAAGAACTAATTCAATTTAGGTTTTGTACAATTATTGTCCATTAGTTCTAAAGAGTCCTTTGACGGTTGACCTTAACTCCCCGTTACTTCACCGACTTTCCCCAACTCCGTCATCTTTAATATGCGGCGCACGTTAGAATCAAGAGCGCACGATAACAATATAACGAGTTATATTGTACTTGTTGCTTTAGCACTAGAAAAGACTATTCTCTTGTGTAAACCTAACTATAAATAATACCTAAAGACCAACTAAATAGTAATTGTCTTTATGACTAATATTTCTAGTTAGGCGTTTGTTGAAGTGTCACCAGTCACCGCTGATGGGCTGCTTTTAAATTATTTTTGACTACGTCAGGAGCTTGTCATTGGCTTTGATGTTGTCCTCCATATAAGCAAGCGTGATGCACACTGCAGCTGTGATGGTAGTCTATTGGAATTCTTATTTAATTACAAAATTGCTCAAACTAATTCTAAAATGTCCATAATTGTGCTAAATGCTAATTTAAATGGTGGAAGCCATATTTAAATCTAACCGCTGTCGTGTCGGGTGTTATAAAATCGATCGGCGATTTTACCGTTCTGAAACATGACAAGTGACTCGAATTAATAGAAAACAAATACGGCGGGGACAAACTATAATAATTGCTAAATTATTCAACAATTAATAAAATTAGAAATAATTATCAAGGATATATTTTATTTTATTTTATTTTATATAAGTTGTTTAAAAATAATTTTGTTAATAATTATGGATAAAACTGCATAATATTAAATCTTCCTAGATTTAC
>JANIHZ010000002.1:15594841-15611790 GCA_027478365.1 Erythroxylum rufum | reverse complement strand
ATAATAAATTTTAATTTTTTAATAAATTTATAAACTCTTTGACTTCATATACAAAATTAATAGCCACCCATATAAAGGATGTCATTAGAATAAATCCTAACAAGAGTCATGCCTGAGTTCCAATCTTCTTTTTTTAAGTTTAAGGTATTAAAACATAGTTAAAAGTGCTAAACTTTTGAGTTTTTTACCAATATTTTGAAAATCGAATTTGACCGGTCAGTTATTCGATCCGGTTCACTCTTAAAAATCAATTCTTAATTGAATCAGTAGGAACCGGTTAATTGACCGATCGAATTGGTCCGGTTCGACCAGCCCGATCACTGGTTTAATAAATTTTTTATTTATTTTATTTATTTATATTATTTTGTATTTTTAATATTATATATAATTAAATATAATTATTGTATAATTATAACATCATATCAATTCAATCAGTAATTGAACCGATCGAACCAATCAAATCAATAACTAATAAAACTTCCGATTTAATATTCAATCCGAATTTTAAAATACTGCATCCTACGAATACACGGTTGAAGCATAAAAGAGGCTAAAAGGAAACAAAAAGATAACCACTTAAGTTACGAGCATTCGGTGGGTGCAAAAGAAAGAAAATCTAAGGTGACGTGTCTTCATGACAACTATCCTTACCATTAGGTTCTGGCTTTATGAGATGCCCACTCCATCTCCATTTGAGTTGCTATGTTCCCATCCCATCACCTGTCACTTACCGATGTGTAATGCACTCCACTGCGTTTTCCTCTTTAGGCTCGGCATTTTCTTGATCATATATTGTTGATCTTTTCCCCTCTTCTTCTTCTTTGTTCTTCCCCCACAATACACCATAGAGCCCACCCACTAGCAAGACTGCCCCACCAATGCTGCAATAGAGGTCAGATAAGGAACCTGTCAACTATTTATTTGATTTGCTTACGGATAAATCATTAGTAAACTAGTTCGGGAAGAGAAGCTAGGGTTTAGACCTCCCCCAGTGAAGGGTTTCTTTCCACAAGAGTACTGAGAAAATGGCTGTTATAAGAAGTGCCAAGGGAGTGAACATTGCTGTGAAAACTGGTCCTTTCTTCTGTATTGCCCAAACTTGCAACCAGTAGGTGATGCCAGTCACCACTATACCCTGCCATTACATAGTCAGTTCCAACCTGTGCCAATTTTATGTAATTGCATGCAAATCTGTGTGAATATAAAACACTAGATATAAATCAACTGGAATCATATCGATGTAGACATAAATGATTTGTAAGTGATACAAGTCGATAACCACTATAATTTTGTACCACACCCGTCGTTGAATAGGACATTCTTTTATCTCCTATAGGAAGAAATTTAGGTCATTCTAGTTGAAGCTGGACATTATACTTTTTGTTCTTTTTTATGGGTTACTTCAGCTGATTTGATAGGTGTCGAAAGGGCTTTGCCACGAGGCCAAGATTTTTTTAAAGGTAACGCATAAGATAAATCCAGCTAAAATTTTTAGTATAAAAATCTTTAGAACTATTGGCTAATTAATCAACCTTTAACATAAACGTAAAACAATGGGGAATTGGATTTGTGAAATTAAAATATATATTTGAACATCATAATAAATCAAATTTCAGTTTCGAGCTAATTTGAGATAAATAGCATAATCGGGCGCATTAATTTGAAAAGTGCAACTCTTTTCTTATACAAAAGATGATTAATTGAGACGACGACAGAAATGGTTGGAATTCTTACACAATAGGCCACTGACAAAAGTTGCACATCCCAGCCAAGCTTCCAGGCTGATGGATTCCTCTCCACTGCAATGCTCCATGTAGCTGATTGAATGAAGCTAAAGAAGCACTGCAGGGTGGTCAAACGCAGTTTTGAAGGATATTGCTTGACAATGGGAGTCTACAAGAGCAACAAAGCCCCAGTCAAAAACATAGAAAAAAGAAGCAGTAACCAAAACAGAAAAATAATTCAGAAGATGAACAATATTGATGTAGAGGAAAGAAATTTAGAAAGCTATTGCTCATTATGAAATCCTACCTGCAAAATAAGCCACAAAGACCATAATATGTTGGCGGAGATCATGATGAGAGCACCTTTGATCCAATCCCCTGATCTAGAATAAGTGTTGAGAGATGGACCCTGATGATGATGATGCCTCAGTTCGTCAATGGATGGATACCTGTTGTGAATTCTGATAGGAGGCCCTTTAACGAAAGCAAACACCAGTGCCCCGGAAACCCCCAACACAGAACCTAGAACCTTGGCAATTCCATGGACTCGTTTTAGTGAAATAGTCTCCATCCTGAAATGTACGTGTGTTCCACAGAATTCCTATTTGTTTAGCTCAAGGACTGAGATTTGAATCTAGTAATGCTGATAATTAAGATGATGATCATTTTACATTTACCTTAAGAAGGCAGCCATGACAAAGGTAATGACAGGAATGGCATTAGTGGTTGCAGCAGCAAATGTTGCGGGTATATAGTTGATTGCGGTGTAGTAGAGGTTTAAACTCAGCGTAAGTCTGGAAAACATGAACATTTAAGTTCCTGTTAAATACATAAGAACAGGATCCAATCCAGGGAACTAATTATAAGTAACCTTTTGGTTGTCCATAGTCCATACCCACAGAGAGAAACCATGAAGATCTTGCATATTAAGTTGTATGACAAGGGACAGGTCTTGTTACTGAAAACAGTATAACCCAAATTGAGCCAGTTAGGCACTATAACTGAAGAAAGTAATGAAAGGATAAAGAAAGAGAGTGTGGTAAGTGTAAAAATTAACTTCCAACCTTTCAAGGAAGAAGGCAAATGGAGCAAGTGCAACAGTGGCAAAAGCCTGGCGATAAACCACGAAAACATAAGAGTTCATTCCTTTAGAAATTGCAACTTTGGAGAACAAGGCCATGCCTGCATATATAAACTGGATGAAGAGCATTGCAATATAAGGCTTATGTCTCTCCATAACAATCCCATTCCCAAGTATGCTCTTCATTCTGTGCAGTACTCTTTATCTCCTAGTAACTTGCAGTATAATTTTACACTTGGAAGCTCTCCAATTTATAGAGAAAGTGCTGCACTAACATCTCCATCTTTTTTGTAATAACTTAGAATTTGATTACGGAAAACAATTATTGCACGAAACTATTCTGCAGTTTGGATCCGTAATAAATGTAAAAAAAAAATAAAACCTTAAAGTGGAGGGACATGGAATAGTAAACAGGACAAAATAAAAACTCTGGCTTGGAACAATTAATTCATTATCGTTAGTTTTGTAGGTCAATACTATATGAAACTTAAAATTGTCCTTTTCCGTTCAAATTCTAATAAAGCTAAATACTTGTCGTACGTGAAGTCTGGTGAACAGTGGAGTGTGCCACTATGATGTGGAAAGTTTTGTCGCGCTTTACTAATAATGAGCATATAGTTCCCTCAATTTTTATGTCACAGAAATGCTTATGCCGGGATTTTATCGGACAAAAGGGTGCATAACCTTGGTCAAGCTTCTGATGAACTTGACGACAAATTGTTCACACCCAATGAGGCTAAGAAATCCAAAAACTGTAAACTCCACGTGCCATAATTCTCTTCACATCAAGAAATCACTGTTCACAGTTATTAATTTGCAGTGTTGGTGGTGGGCGGGGGTAGTATAGAAGTTCTCTCTCTCACTTTTGTTTTTGTGTTCTGCACTGTCCGGCCGACGGCCAAAAACGAAACAGCATCTAAGGTATTGGTACTGACGGTTGGTATCGATTGATACAAGGTGCTGATATCTAAAATACCGGCCATATATCGATCGGTACCATAAGTTTTAGAAAAGTGAGAGGCTATTTAGCAAAAAGCAAAAAAAATTTTCCCAAAATCTCGCACCCCCGACACCATCTGCACACTCTTTGCTACTTTGATTTTTTGTTTTTGTCTCTCAGACTCACTTTCATTCTCTCTCACTATCTCACACTCATCTCCATTCTCTCTCTCTCGTTCTCCTCTCCATCTCTGGCGGTACTTCTCCCTCTTTGGCGACAAGACAACCACGAACCACTGCATTACACGACTTTCATCTTCCTCCACCACGCAAGCTCGCCACCACTGAGCCTCCTCCATCAAGCTTCAGCCCTCCTCTACGAGGACCACCACGCCACCACTGAACGTCCTCCATGCCTCTGTCATCGGCTGCTCTCCTCCTGTCCTCTATGCATCTGCAGCTATCATATCTGAAAAAATACCATATCTAAACTCAACCCGACCCGAAAACTGATTGTGAATTTGTTTAGGTGTGTTTTCACTTTTCAATTGATTTTTTCTGCTTAATTGCATTTGTGATTGTGAATGAGTTGGAAGTTGGAATGAAATTGTGAATTGGATTTGTGATTTGCGTTGGTTGGATAATGAATTGGAGTTGAATGAAATGAGTTTGGTCCATTGGTTGTGGTTTGGTTCATGTGAGATTTATTTTAAATTTTTTGATCATTGAAATGCATGACATGTATGAATTAAAAGTTAGAAAGTTTGAACTTAAATTAAAACCTTAAAATCAATAATGTAAAGACTTTAAAGTAAATAATTAATTGACATAATGGTATTTGGATATTGGGTAAAGAATTAATTGAGTATAATAATAATTCGGTTGTGGTCTTATGGAAGAGCCGAAGAGGAGGTTTTGTAATTGTAATTATTGTATAGTAAATTAGCAAAAAAGGTAAAATCTATAACTCTAAGTTGTCTTTATCCCAAAATTAGTCCATCTCATCAAGTCTCTTGCATATTCACCTTAATTTATCCCAAAATTTGTCCATCCCATAGTCTTTTCATATTCAAAATCTTATTTTCTTATTATTCCATTTTTATCTCATTTATAGTACCTTGGCATTATATCTTCGGATAAGTGTGAAAGTTTCTTAGTTCATCTTAATGAAAAGAATTACTCAACTTGTGCATTCCTTTTCAAGATATTTATTAAAGGCAAGGATTTATGAAGATATGTCGATGACAATAATCATATTCTTGAAAAAACAAGAATAAAGATGAACATGCTAAGTGAAGTTAAGGATGTTTAAGCCATGACTTGAATTTTTGGATTCGTTGAGCCATCATCTTAAATCTTTGAACCTTTAAGACTACAAAGCATAACATTGTATGTCGATTTTAAATTTAACATGAATTTAATACTCTCTAATAGGAAAGTCTCTCTATTTTTGAATTTTACTCTAGTTTCATGAATCTTTACTTCTTTAGGCTTAATATAAAAAGTTAATGACATTATTTATGCTATATTGCCTCATGAAGGACTTAGCACTGCCAATTTTGTTGATGAAACTACTAAAGGATTAATTTCTTACAAAACTAATATCTTCATTTATTGTTAAAGATAAATGGAAAGAAACTCCTGATCAAACTGCTTCAGGAAGATATAATGATTCAACTTGGGCTCATGCTATATTGATCCCAAGTATAAAGAATCATACAATTTGCTTGTTTTGCCACAAGCATTTAAAAGGTGGAGTAATCACCCAATAGAAGAAGCATTTAGCTGGGGTTAAAGGAGATGTAGAACACTGTAAAAAAGTAAGCCATGATGTGAAGTAGCAAATGAAAACATTACTTGAAGAATATTAACATGAGAAAGATAAAAGGGAAAGTCTGAATTTTGAAATTGGTAGTGGAAGTTCGTTTGCTGGTTTTCGTAGTGATTGTGAAAATGTTGAGGGTGGTAGTGGTAGTATTCCATCCTAGGTGTAGGAAGAAGTGAATGTTACACTTGGACCTGATGTGAGGAAAAGACGAAGGTAGGTGACTTGTTTTTTTGCACCATGAACAACTCCTAGAGCCCAACCTTTAATTCATAGTGCAATGCAATCAAGAGATGCGACTCATAATGTCGATATAGCAGTAGCTAAATGGTGGTATGATATAGTTTCATCATTCAATGCTTCTCATGCTTATTATTATCAACCTATGGTGGATGCAATAACCTCTTTCGGTCTAGGATACAAAGCTACTTCGATTGATGACTTAATAGGTAAACTTTTGAGTTGTTCAGTTTCTGAAATTATAAGTTATTTGGAAGAAAGAAGAGTGAATTAGGCTACTTTTGGGTGTTCAATCATGTGTGATGGTTGGACAAGTAGGAGACAAGAGCCTATTACTAATTTTTTGGTTTATTCTGCAAATGGTTCAATATTTTTGAAGTCTGTTGATACATCCAGCCTGATTAGAAATATTGATACTTTGTTTGAGATATTTGATGAAGTTATGAATGAAGTAGGGCCAGAAAATATTATTCAGTTCATTACTAACAATATAAGTGGCAGGAATAAGGTTACAGAATAAGTATAATTCTTTTTTTAGACTTTTTGTGATGCACATTGCATTGACCTAATGTTGGAGAATATAGGGGATCCTAGGTATTTTCTTATTACTGATGAGACTATGCAGAAAGCTAAAAAGGTGACTAAGTTCATCTATAATCGTGCATGGGTGTTGAATTTAATGAGAAAGGAATTTACCAATGATAGGAATTTATGTCATCTTGCTGTGACAAGATTTGCAACAAATTTCTTTTCACTTTAGTCTTTTGTTATGATAAAAAAAGAGTTAAGACAAATTTTTATAAGTGATAAGTGGGTTGCATCTCAGCATGCTAGATCTAATGCTGGAGTGGAGGTTTTCAAAATTATACTAGAAGATAGAAAATTTTGGTCTCAATACTAATTTATTATCCATGTTTGTGGGCCTTTGGTGAGGGTGCTTCGCTTTGTTGATAGTGAAGCAAAGGCAGCAATGAGATATTTTTATGATACCATGTAATGGGTCGAGGAAGTAATCAAGGCCTTCTTTGTACACACTGTATCTTGCAATCATCAATGAGAGATAGGAAAGACAACTTTCTTCTTCGTTGTTTACAGCTGGAGAGTTTTTGCATCTTATTGTATATTTCAGACCGAATTTTACAAAAAAAAGTTGAAGTTAGTAGAGGAATGCTATTCACTATTACAACAATTGTTGACCACGAAATGATGCAAGATCTCTTGAGCTCACAGATGGAGCTTTATAAGCAATGTGGTGGGGATTTTAGATTGCCGATTGTTATTCGACAAAGAGCAAAACTTTCTCCAGGTATTAGTTGTTTCCTTTTTCTTATTTTTTGAAAATTAATTATCGCTTTATTTTGTTTGTAACTCTATTTTTGTTATCTTACAATTTACAATTTCTTGGTGAGATCAAATCGGAAGTGGTGTTCCTAAATTACAAAGATTTGCAATTCAGATTTTAAGTCAATGTATAAGTGCAATAGGCTGTGAACAGAACTGGAGCAAATTTGAATTCATCCATTCCAAGAAAAGGAATATATTAGAGCACAAAAGATTGAATGATTTGGTATTCGTTCGTTATAATTTAAAGCTTCGAGAAAGGTATTTTATTGTCATTATTAATTTTGATATAATTTCTTATAATTTTCTAATAATTAAATTTTTTGTTTACTAGGAGTCTTAATAGTATAAGTAGTTCAACATATCCAATTTCTATTGATAATATCGATCTTTTGGTAGATTGGGTTTCTGAGGAACCAGATTTGATAAATGTGAATGACTTGGAAGATAATCTTGGTTGGAAAGCATTGATATGTCATTTGGTGTGTTGAATTTGAATGATGATGATGATGAGACTCCTCTCAATGATGAGGATTTTGTACCAAATAATAACTGGGGTCAGTGTAGTTATAGCGGGTATCCTCCTGTAGACGATTGAATGAAGTTCTAAGTTTTTGTTTATCCTTATCTTTAAATTTTACTTATTTTTGACGTACATATTAAATTATATATATATAATGTAATTGTAAATGTAAATGTAAATGTTTTTGTTACTGGTTTCACTTCTAGTTGATTGGTTCTTCATCACGAACTCTTGTCGTAAATTGTAATAGTTTGAGAGTTAAGGATATTTATTATTTATTATTGGATATTTTGATGTGATTATTATTTATTATATGATGAAATTGTAATATTTTAAATACTTTTTATTCTTCTTAATTTTATATTTGTATGATGATAATTGTCTTTTTTCATATTAAATGTAGTTATTATTTATATGTGAAATATCTGAAAATTTTTATATTAAATTGTGGTTATTATTTATTATTATGAATTTTGGAAACATGGTTGATGTAAACTTATAAAGTATATAGTACAACAGTACAATATGATAATGGATTATTTTACAATTTCTACAAAATTTAGGGACTATTTCATAAATTTAAAAAATTACCCAAGAATGGTATCCGATATTGACTAGTACTGATATAATACTGTACTAAAATCTTATTTAGTACCAAATACAGTACGATATTCTCAACATTGCTTTCATGGGACATTGAAATCTTTGCTACCTCTACCCCTCTATCGCACGCTACTCCGACCCGCTTGCTTCTCTTGCACACTGATTAGTTTGATTTATTGACTCCTTTCAGTTGTTGTACATTGTCGCACGCTGTAGGCTGCTCCATCTACTCTTCCATCACATGTTGCTCCTCCATCATCTTCTCCTATTTTCAACTGATTCAATGATTTTTGTTGTTACTTTGTGTTAATAGTTGAAATTATAAACTATGAAGTAGTTTTGCGTTGTTTGTGAGGAAAAATTAATCTGATTTTTGAGGACTTAATTTGGATTATTGTCAACTTGCGCTTCAATATTTGGAATCTTTGTCTTCTTCGATAATGCTATGGAATTTTTTGTGTGTGTGTGACATTGTGGAGTTTTGTGAATGGCGTCTCGAAGTCTTATTTATTTGTAAAATCTCGAGGGATATGGTCAAATATCACTTTTTGAGGTTATTGCAACTTGTATATACATAATTCACATTACTTATTTTGCATATTATTCTAAATCACAAAAATGAGGTCAAAATTTACTTCTTTGAATTGTGAAACATATAATTCATAAATTATTGTTTATATAAAAAGAGTTTATTTAATATATGATTAAATCATTTAAACATATGATTTAGTTTTACTATAATAATAAGTTTGAGTCCCTTTTTTATTTTAAGTATGATATTTGGAAACTAACTTTTTAAAGCGACGTGGATAATATGCAATTAAGTTTAAAAAATGTTTGCATTGCTATGTTGTTGTCATTAGAAATTAACATTACACGTACACAAAATTGAATTTTGGAAATGAATATTTTCAATAGGATAGCAAATTTACAAATGCACATTCATGTATGATGGACGATATACAATACACTTCAATCCTCTAACTCCTTTTAAAGACGTAAGAACACAATTCACTTAGTGAATGTGTAGTCATGCTTTAAGACATCATCGAATAGTTGACTAGTGTTACAATAAGCTAACAAATATTGACCAGTTGGTATCTATCTTATAGGTATCATCGTACTATCTCATAAGCAGTTAAATACAAAGTAGAAAATATTGTATGAAAACTAGAAAGAGAGACTTTAGATAATTCAATATCTCTATAATTATATTTAAACCTAAGATAATTTGATTTATCTATGATTATATTAAAATGATTTTTAAGACATGCCTTGATTTATGAGAGTATACTCATTTCTCAGCATGATGTGACATTGTAAATGTTTAAGTAATGATTTTTTTCTTTTCATTTTGTACAATAAAATCATTTTTGCAATGTGTATTTACAAAAGAAAGATGTAAGATATGAAATATGCATGTTTTTAATGTGTATATATACATATATCTCAATTTCCTCTACAATATCCATTTAACTTTTTAATATGTTCAAATCTAAATTTTATATTCTACGTTGATAAAGAATATAACTGGATATGTTTAAATTTGACTATTTAAATTTTATGAATAAGTAATGAAGTTGCATATAAAAATTTTTATTTTTGATATGAGTTTATTAATTTAATTTTATCATATGTCTTTATTTACTTTTACAGATAAATAGAGGAAAATTTAAGTACTTATGATAGTTTAATATCTTAATCTAGTAGTAACTAGTACACGATAAAAATGACAACAAGCGCTCTGTGCAAAATCTTCTCCTTTACTATAGACATATTTCTGCACCATTCTTCACCTTAATTAGTTCGCAGCTGAGCATCTTAACTCTATGATAAGATGGAGAGTTATATTCAACAGTCATCATGTAATCCTAACACCAACCTTTACAAAATATATATTTCTATTATATAATGCTATAGTCACCATCTTATGGAAATCTGTTATATAAACAACTTGACTAGTATATAGGTTGGAAACCCATGATGTTGTTCCTTTAAGGCTTATTAGTGAAATATTCCACAAGTTTAGGAGTCATAGCGAGAAGAGTCTTTCTCGATTTATGTGGTCTAACAATGCCATATACCTTGGGTTTTTGTTATCCCCGTATGTCCTCTAACCAAGGTTTGCTTGGATGGTATCGAGCCATGAGTGTTATTGACTACAATTACATTATTCTTTATGAAGGTGAGTAAGTAGATCTTTCTATATTCCATGAGTAACTCTTTACCTAGTAACCCTATTCATCTTTCTTTAACCCTTTCAATAGCAAATCTTCCTTCCAATGTCAAACGAACTTTTTCTAATAAAATAGAAAATCTAGTAGAAATCACTCATGTCTCAAAAGAAAGTCGTACCCATGATACTTCTTTTCCCTTATTAAGTCTATACAATATATATTCTCGCAATCATTCTTAGACCAGAAGTATTCGCACTATTCTTACTACAAATCGTCCAAAGGTAAAGGAGATCATCCAAAGTTCTCGATTAAAACAGTGTGGCTTAAAGGCAACAACAACAGAACAATATGTTAAATTGGAGATTTCAAAAGAACTTATCTCTTTTTGGATATACCAAAATCATACTTATCTTTATGTTGGAGCTATCATACTTGTTCTTACTCTCCATCGAAGAAAAGGAATTCCAATCATTGCCAGAATATCTCTTTTTGACATTACCTATATGACTTACCAAAATGCATTGATTGGTACTTTATTGACAACTCTCAAAGTTGGACTATAGCCCCTGATTTCAACATCAGGATAGATGATCCTACCTTATCTAAAAGACTTCAAGTCCAAATCCAAATCATTGTAGTAGAGCAAGATCCTACAACAATAATGGCTACTTTGCATTACCAAATGATTTGTCATTTACAAAATCATGATGTAGATCTCAACTTTCTAAATTCAACCTTTAAAGTTCAAGTTGTAATTATCCTAGAAGAGATGAGATGAATGTATAAAGGAGATTGGCATCATTAAAACCATTAAGTAGATAATATCTTTATGTCATACATTGAAAATGTTTACGTAAATCTCTTCTATCTAGTGAACAACACTTCATTTCAAATAGCCTTGCTTGATTTTTTTATCGATGAGCTGAAAGTCACCAATGAATTCTTTATATATAACTCCAAGAAGAATTCCTGTAAATGCTACTTGAATATACTGGAGTCTGTGGTAGTCATCTGGAATTTGCCACCATTCTTATAAAAGTACAGTAAAACGAGAGGTAAATTCAGAGAAGATATCTTGTAAAAGGGTGATCTAGTTGAGTCATTTGTAAATCAATCCAAACTCCAAATTCATGATAATGGTCTCTCCAGTTTTTGGGTGGAAGATCATCAAAAGTAAATCAGGGTCTTAAAGTAGGTCTGGTTGGTGGTACTTGTATTGGTGGTGGTGAAGATCTAAATGGTTCAGTACCTGTAGATTCAGCTTCGCTGATCTCTGGTTCAACTTCAATTGGCTGAGATGTATCACGCATAGTCATCATGATTTGGGCCAATTTAGATTAATTTGAAAATTTTTCTAAATCTTTTGAAGATTGTTCAAAAAGTTCAGAATCTTCAGATGTTTGTCCTTCAGATTCTTATGAGATAGATATTAGTTCAAGAGTTGCAATGAACTCTTGTTGAGGAGCTTTATCTTTTCCAGTAGATGGAGTAGGTTAAGTTTTTGGTGGTGAAGAAGGTGGAGTTTTAATGAGTCAAGGCTTTGTCCATGAATCAACAGGTTTGGTATATGAGGATGATGGATCATAAGTCTTGTCAAATTTAAGCTTTATAAGTTTGGCAGATGTGGGTTTGGTGGTTGGATGGACATGTTGTCTGATTAAAAGATAGTTTATCTTAAAACTTTTTTAATAATCAACAGCTTCAAGATAAGTTGGTTTAAATAAATGGATTGAATAACTAGAAAGGTTGAGGGATAAGCTCCATAAATAGTTTTAAACTGTTCTGTCTACATGTCTACTTCCATTATTTGAAGTACTTTTTTCACTCATCGAAGTTCTTACTCTTTGGTTGTGAAATTAGCTCTAAAATATTGTGTTTCAATATATCTTCTAAGATTAGCATTAAGCTAGACCATTTGGTCTTTTAGAGATGTATATAGCTTTTGGATCTGAGAAGACATAGTTTCTACTTGTTTTTGAGTATCATGTGTTTAGTGGTTAAGACCATCAAGATTAGTGTCAATTCAGTGAAGAACTTTATTTTTGGGCTATAATATCATCAATGTGTCAGTTGAGTAGTTCATCTATAGGATTGGATATAAGGGCACCATGAGAAGTGATTTCTATAGACCAAATATAAGGTTTAGAAATAACCCTATTAGTACATCTGTGCATCTCTCTAGGGGAGGAAATTCATCCTCATATGGTCTCATCATCATACAAGGAATTGGTGTTGGAGTGGTAACAAGAGTCAGAGGAATTACAGGCTCAGGTATGTTAGGACTTGCTTAGTTAAGGAATAAATGTTCCTTTCTAACAACTTTGAGTAGTTTAGAAAAAGTCTTAGGTTTGGGACGTGGGTTTTTAAGCCAACCCAAGGTCTAGAGTTTGGATCATCATCATCTTGCTTAGGATGGAATTGTTGAGAAGGATGATAATGATGGATTTTTATATGTTGTTGCCTTCTTTTGCGTCGAAGTTTTGCCTTCCTCTTTCTAACATAGGCACTATTACAGATGTTGTATTGTACTAGTCGATATCAGCTGAAAAATGGTACGAAATCTTATTATACGGTACCTACCTTCAGTTTTGGCCAGTATCTCCAGTTTAGTGTGGTACCTACCAATACTTATAGATATTTAAAATACTGGCCAAATATTGGCAAATACCGTAAAGTTCCAGAATTTTAGAGACTTTTTTCAGAAAATGAAAATTTTAACACCTACCCCCTAACTTGCCTCTACCAATTTCTGATTTTCTCTGTCACATTTTTCATTTCTCTGTCAGTCTCTCTCTCGATCTCTCCTCGTTTTTGACTCTCCAGTGTCCCATAGTGTTGCTATCGTCGACTCTCCCTCACGTACTATTGTCGCCGGCCACCACACACTCAACACTCCCCTGCCATCGTCTCTTCCTCACGCACAACATACCAACCACTGCCCAACCACTCCTTAGTCTCTCCACTGCTTCCAACCGTCCACTGTTTAGTGCCTACAACTGTCTGTAGACTGAAAATATGGCATTTTAATTTTCCAGATCTAGATTTATATCCAAATTCGACCTGACCCAAACCGAACGGAACTAACTTTTGATTGCAATTTTTGATTATTTGGGTGTATTTTTTCCCTCTAAAATGCAATTACATTGTGATTTGGTTATGTCATGTACGTTTTGTGATGGTTAGAATTGTTGAAATTGTTTGAGTGAGTTGGTTCAATTTTAATGTAATTTGGGCATTGTCAATTTAGAAAAAAATTAATGCATTGAAAAATTTGGGTTTGAAATTAGAATTGTTTGTGTGAGTTGGTTCAATTTCAATGTAATTTAGGCTTGTCAATTTACGAAGAAAATTAATGCATTGGAAAATTTGGATTTGAAAGTTACAATTATTTGTGTGAGTTGGTTCAATTTCAATGTAATTTAGGCATTGTCAATTTATGAAGAAAATTAATGCATTGGAAAATTTGGGTAAGAACTAAGAATGTTTATTAGAATTAGTGAATGAAAAATTGTTAAATTAAAGTTGAGAATTAGGATTTTAGGAACGATGTTGATTAAGAAAACAAACTAATTATAAGTATTACAAATTGAATTGTATAAGTAAACAAAATATGTTAGTTTATAATTGGATTATGAGATTACAAAATGTAAGTTGTAAATTTATAGTTGTGAGTTATGGTTGAAGTTAAATATGTTATAATTGTGAGTATATGTCTTTAGTTTATGGTTGAATGATGTAATCATATTAAAATAGTTATATTATATAAGATGTACATGTGTATTGTGAAATTGTGTTAGTTTAGACTTTTGAGTTAAACAATAAATATTTTGTGACATTAGTTCATAATAAAATTATGTGTTCTATTTTGATGTGAAGCTATTAAGTTAATTTTGATATATATCTTCATTTATTTTTACAGATAAATGGAAGGAAGTTCAAGTACTTCTGATAATTCAACCTCTTCAGGAAGATATAAAGATCCAAATAAGGCTCATGTTGGATTGATTCCCAGAATAAGGGACCATACCATTTATTTGTTTTGTAATAAGCATTTGAAAGGTAGAGGAATTACCAAATTAAAGAAGCATATTGTTGGGGTTAAAGGTGATGTGGAAAATTGTAAAAATTGATATATGATGTGAAATGGAAAATGAAGACTTTACTTGAAGAGTATTAACACGAGAAAGATAGAAGGTAAAGATAGAATTATGAAATCGGTTGTGGAAGTTCGTCTGTTGGTGTTCAGGATGATAGTGGGAATAATGAAGGTAGTAGTATTCCTATCCAACAAGAAGTGAATGTCGCACATGGACCTAATGTTAGGAAAAGAAGATGATAGATGTCTAAATTTTTTTGCATCATGATAACTCTTGAAGCTCAACCTTTAATTTGTAGTGCCTTACAATTAAGATAAGCGGTTCATAATGTAGATATGATGATGGTTAGATGGTAGTATGATTCAGGTATAACATTTAAAGCTTTCTAGTCTTATTATTATCAGCCTATGATAGATGCTATTACCTCTTATGGTCTAGGGTATAAAGCTCCTTCAACTGATGAATATAGATGTAAACTTTTGAGTAGCTCTGTTTATGAAATTAAAAGTTATTTAGATGAAAGAAGAATAACTTGTGCTACTTTTGGGTGTTCAATCATGTATGATGATTGGACAAATAGAAGACATGAGCCTATTATTAATTTTTTTGGTTTATCATGCAAAGCACTCAATGTTTTTGAATTTTATTGATGCATATGGCCTTGTTAGGAATGATGATACTTTATTTGAAATATTCGATAAAGTTGTGAATAAAGTTGGGCCAGAAAATATTGTTTAGTTCATTACTGAAAATGATTTTGCTCATAAATCAGTTGGAAGAAGATTACAAAGCAACTATAATTCTTTTTATTATACTCATTATGCTGCACATTGCATTGACTTGATGTTAAAAAATTTAAGGGATGCTAGATATTTTCCTATTATTGATGAGACCGTGTAGAAAACAAAAGAGGTGAATAAGTTCATTTATAATGTTGCATAGTTCTTGAATCTAATGAGAAAGGATTTTACTAATGGTATGAATTTGTATCATCCTGCTATTACAAGACTTGTAAAAAATTTCTTATTACTTTAATGTTTTGTTAAGATGAAGAAAGAGTTGAGAAAAATGTCTATAAGTGATAAGTAAATTACATCTCAACGTGCTAGGTCTGCTGGATTAGAGTTTTCAAGAATTATTCTTAAAGATACTGAATTTTAGTCCTAAAGTCAATTTGTCATCCGAGTTTGTAAGTCTTTGGTGAGGGTACTTTGTTTGGGTGATAGTGATGAAAAGGCAACAATGAGTTATTTTTATGATGCCATGGAGAGGGCGAAAGAAGCAATCAAAGCCAATTTAAAAAATAGGTCTTCTTTATATACACCTTATCTTCCAGTCACCAATGAAAGATAGGAAAGATAGCTTTACTCTCTGTTGTTTGTAGCAAAGACATTTTTGAATCCTAGTGTCTATTTCAGACCAAGTTTTACAAAGAAATCTGAATTTAATAGGGAAATGTTATTAACTGTTACAACAATTGTTGCCCATGAAATGATGCAAGATCTCTTAAATTCACAAATGGAGATTTATAAGGAGGCTTTTAGTGATTTTGAGATGCCAATTGCTATTCGTCAAAGAAAAAAACTTAATCTAGGTATATTTTTTTTTTCATTTTTGTTACTTGTTGGAGATTAATCATCACCTATTTTGTTTATATACTTTTGTTGTCTTACAACTTATAATTTCTTGGTGGGATCAATTTGGAAGTGGTGTTTAAATTCATCCATTCTAAGAAAAGGAATAGATTGGAGCCTAAAATATTGAATGACTTGATCTTTGTTCGATAAAAGTTAAAGCTTCGGGAAAGGTATATTATTATCATTATTATGTTAGATATAATTTCTAATAATTATTAATAATTTAATTTTATTGTTTACTAGGACTCTTAATAAAATAAGTAGTTCAATAGATTTAGTTTGCATTGATAATATCGATCTTTTGTCAGATTATATTTATGAGGAACTGGGTTTTATAGATGAGAGTGACTTGAAAGACAATTTTGGATAGGAAAGCACTGAAATGTCATTTAGTATAATGAATTTGAATGACGGTGATGATGAGGCTCCTCTCAATGATGAGTATTTTATACCAAATGAAAAATGAGATCAATGGAGTTATAATGGATATTTGATCGAAAGAAGTTTTAGGTTTTTGTTTCTCCTCTTCTTTTAATTTTACTTATATTTGATGTATATGTTAAATTTTATATATGCAATATAATTGTAAATATTTTTGTTTTAGGTTTCACTTCTAGTTGGTTCTTTGACACGAACTTTTATTGTAAATTGTAATTGTTAGAGAGTAATGAATATTTATTATTCTTTTTATTTGATGTTTTGATATAATTATTATTTATTATATGTTGAAATTGTAATATTTTAAATACTTTATCTTGTTAT
>JANIHZ010000002.1:15526267-15536665 GCA_027478365.1 Erythroxylum rufum | reverse complement strand
ATCAGTAATAAAAATATAACTATATTATCAATAAGAATCAAACAATTTTTTGTTTTTATTTTAAAATTTTTGAAAATTGAAAATAGAGTACAAAATTAAAAATCACATTAGAAAAATAGAACCTCCTAATTTATTCAAATTTAGTCATTGTTTGTTTTTATCTGTTTCTAATAGCTAAATATGTAAGAATTAGAGAATAAAAAGCTCTTTATTATTAATTACCAAACAAGTACAAACAGGACTGAGGTAGGTGGGCCAGTGGTGTACGAGGTCAGATCCTCTGATCCCAAATGTGTGTACCTACTCTGTCCCTTTTGATCCCAACCTTTTATTCATGTGGGTCCCATATAAATAGAAGGTTGGAATCAAAAGGGGACAGGGTAGGGCTAGAATAAGGGGCCAGAGAATCTGGCCCTGTGGTGTACTGGCTCCTACCTATAAGATTATTAAATAATTATATATATATACATGTATATATATATATATATGTGTGTGTGTATGTATTAGAACGGGATTATTTAGCAGTTAATGATGTACTAGGCCTTTTAAAATTTTAAAAATTAAATATTTAGACCCCTATCTTAAATTTCTGACTCCGTGATTACAAAAGGGTTGAGAAGAAAATTAGGATTAGACTATAGTAGGTATAGGTAGGTTCACCATTTGTGTTTAGTTAGTACAGGAAAAAGCAAAATGGAGAAAAGCGGCGTAGAGATAAACATAACCGTACCGCTAAAGGACATTCATGGGCATTATTAGTATAATTTTGAAACCGAAAACAAAATTTGGACAACTTTTCCACTGTTACAAATGGGGTAGAGACAAGAGTGGGGTTTTAGTTACTGATTTTAACGCATGTGGTGCAACTTGTTTTATGGGTCATTTCTAGTGTCATGACTAAAGGCATTTAGTGCTCACTTTTGATGGAGGAGTAGGATAACTACTTTGATATACTATCAATAATAATAATAATAATTTATTATTAAAGGGGGGGGTTTGAGGCGTGGGCCGTTTGAAAGTTAACCTACAGCGTGTTACCAAACACACAAGTCTTTCAGCACGAGAGAGAAAGATAAAGAGGCTTATCCTGTTATCCCGTTCGGGTCTCACGTCAGGAGAAGTGGACGTGAGTGAAAAAATATATATATTAGTAAAGTAATAGAGAAAATAATGAAGTCGTAAGATTTTTTGTTGTTTTGTGTATGTTAAGTGGTATGATTAGTGAGTACTTAGTCTTTTTTTTTCTTCTGTGTGTGTACTTAATAGCTTCAACCGTTATGTCTTTTTTTCTTGCGTCTGTGTGTGTACTTAATAGCTTCAACCGTTCGTTGTGAGTAGCAGTTCCACATGGCTTCTCTCTTTGCTCAATATGGGCTTTCTCAATACTTCCTTTTCGGCCCTTGCGGGGTCCCATCCTCATTCTCTCATCGTAACTCTGATTTAGCCAAGGGATTGCCATCGGGGTTACTCTCTTTAGTTATTTTGCTAGCTATGTATGTAATTAATTGGTTAATCACAGCCCTAATGATGTCTGTTATAAGATAATTATGTAAAAGCCTCGGGATCGATTATTAGGTTTTTACCACCCACAGCAATATGCACATGCTCTCATGTTCCAATGATACGACTTGGTGGCATACGCAGTACAGCAGATCATCAATCATCGATTATTAAACTAAGGTAATCTTTAGTTATGCACATGCTTTTCATTGCTTCCAATTCACTCCTACAATCATATCTTTCTAATAGTTGAACATTTACTCCTGCTAAAACCCACCTAGTTTATAATTACTTCTAAGCTAGGATTTTCACATCTCCCACCTTCAATCAAAAAAGAGAGAGAGAGAAAGTTGTAAGAGACTATAACGTGCAACTATGGATAAAGGGTCTGGGAATCTGATGATATTAGAGAATTTAATGTCCATCACCCATTCAATACAATGATTGTGATGCCTTCGGTAATAATGCTTCCCATCTTTTGATATACATTTATTCAAGTACAGATTAATATAAAGTGGCGCAGACAGCAGCCAAAAAAAAAAAAAAAGGATGGATCATTTTTTAAATAATAATGATGAATAAAAAGAAGGTATTCAGGAACCATTTATAGTTTTATAACAATTAAATTAAACACTTTGTTTTCATTGTAGTGGATTACATTACATGTATAGTAGAGAAGGCAAAAGTGGGGGAAAAAGTGTTGCCTTTAGCCTTAAATTCTTCTTGTTGTGTTCCCCTGATAATTTGTGATGTTTGTATATGCTAATGCTATCCCCTTTACAGTAGTACTGTTGATGATGAGTTATTTTATAAGAAAAGAGAAAAGAGGAAAAAAGAAATCCACTTGGCAGGCTGCTTAGCTGGTGACAGATGAATGTAGAGGTTAATCCACATGGTAGACAGAGAATTGTTAAGTGTACATTCACATCACATGCCCACCCATGTGAAGTAAACCCTTTTGTCTACATGTAATTTCTTCCTTTTTGATATGCGCAAGTAAAATATATAAGACCACCCACCTCCATTCTCATACATATATGTCCTTTTTCACTTTTTCTATTTAATTCCCATCAATATTAAATGTATGTATGTGCATTGCCTGTTTCTTTTAACCTATATATATATATTTACACAATCAGCTCTCTTTTTATTCTCACTTAAATTAAGTTGGCTGGTTGGTTGGTTACCCTTACATTACATGCAAGGCATTTGCTTTTGATTTCCCAAGACTCTAATCAAATATTAAAATTATCCATTTCCCATCAAGAGAATGGTACGCATGTCATGCATATTTGAACCCCAATTCCAAACAACACTGACATATGTATATGCTAATATCTCCAACAACCACATCAGTTTTAGATGTAATTATATAAATTATACACGCATTTACATGGTCAACTTGTGTGGTATACATGTGGATGCGTACAATACATATACCCTTCTAAGATCAACACCGATAAATTAATTAAAGTTTCCGATTTCTGAGAAAAACTACGTGACTTTTTCACAATTACAAAACACAGGAAGTAGCCTGCAGCAAATGACAGGTTTATGGGATTAATAACGATAATAATAGCAATAATTATACTCCCACATAGTGTGTGTTTGTGTATATAGTATATATGAGCATGTAGAGAGAGATGGGATACATAGAGACAGAGACATTTATGGTTGGTGGTGTTGGGCTGTAAAATAATTGTGGGCATACATAGTGGAAGGCATCTATCCAGCTAGAGAAGTTCTACAAGGCATCTAATCTCTTATCCCTCTACCCCACCTTTTCCAGCTAAAGAAGTTCTTGCCAGCGATGCAGTCTACTTAAAAACAAAACCCTCCCAGTAAATATCAATACATGTCTTGTAAGACAAGCATTTCAATTACCATACAACTATATATATAATATCATTCCCAGGCCCGGCTAAGAAGTAAAGCCACGCGTGCTTATACATACGGTTCGTATGTATATATGTATGAATGTCGCTCCATATTTTTCAACTAAGCTTTGTAATTAATATTCTATTTATGAGCTAGCCACAATTTCTGACTTCCGTTTACGTGGACTTAAACCTAATTTTATATGGGTATCAATTGTAGAACGACCCCACCACGTTTAACTCATTATTATATGTATATATTAACATATTATGATAATCATTTACTTGTACAAAGTAAAGGGAACGTATTTAATTAAGCTGAGCATCTTTCATTGTCAGCAATTTGTTTTCATAATGGGAAATTCAAAATAAATATGAAGAACAAAGATTAATTTGATGACGGAAAGGCAGATGTGAAAAAAGTAAGAACACAACTCACATGGAGTTGCTTTCTTAAAGATGTGACCACTCTTATGATCAATTACGTGCTGTACATCCCACTATAATAGAAATAAACGGTGCCTGTTTTTTTTTTTTTTCCTTCTTCCTTTTTTATTTTTAAATGTTTGCCTATCTTATTATAACATCTTTCTGTTTTACTTCCAAGCCCCTTCCCTGTCACTAATATTTCAATCATACACTTTGACCAAAACGCCCCTTATATGGTGCATGCGCCTCCATATATTGATCAATGATGTGGCACACTTCTGGCTTGTAAAAGTTGAATCCTGATTATGTGAAATTAATGACCAATTGATTAATTGGGTCCCACTTCTTGCATTATATGAGTCGTGACTTGGTGTTGTGTTGGGAATTCCACTTTGTTTTTAGATTCAATAATTGGGTTACTGAATTTCTTTACAAGGGGTAGAAATAGAAAATTTTATAATATGTTTTCCTCTTCTCGCCCTTTTTTTTCCCCCCCTTCTTCTATCTCCTATTTGCTTGTCTATTTTAAATCTACAAAAGCCACAAAAAGTCTTTTGGCATTGACTTGGAACCTCTTTTTTCTCGCAAAGTTGATTGATCAAAAAGGTACATGACAATGAGAGCAGCAATAAAACTAAGTATGGGCAAGTACCATTTGAAGAGGAACTAAAATAGATCATGAATAATAAAAAAATGTGGAGATACACAGTAGCCAATTTAACTTTGGATGTGATTGATAATTAGGAAAACGGTTCAACATAGTAAGATTAAACTTTGTGTTGGATGATTTGAATGGAAACAGATGATGGACCTACTACGCTAGGCACATTCAACTGTAAAATGAATTGGGTTGATTGTATGGCTATAGTTAAGTCGTATTAAAGCGACAGTAAATCAATTACATGGTGAACTGTTGCTGAATCAAGGCATCCTGGCCATTGGGAAAATATTGATCCCATTTATTAGGGGCGGTTGCAACCTAACCGAATTGGACACCAATTACTTCAATTCATAAATGAATTGGCCTAATAACATGACCTACATCTAACTAGTTTAATTCAACAGTGGATCCCACTTTCACAAAAAATAAAAATTAAATAGCATTTTTTTTTCAATTATCTTTGCACAATTATCGAATAAAAGGTTGTGACTTGGGAGGCTACATTGGTCATAATCACTGTAGGACCCCGTTCCTTTTACATCCACAGCTAGTGTACACCCAACACAGTTGAATAAGATTTCCTTTTCTTCATCATAGAAAGAAGGGTGGTGCAATGTTTTTTTTTCTCTCTTTCTGCTTCGTCTTTTTGGTTAATACAGAGGGTCTTTTCTGGTTAATACAAGAAGACGAGGGCGTTTTTTGGAATAACGAGAAATAGCCCGTAACCAAGTATAGAAAATTCTGAATTACAGAGGGGAACCCAGATCACAGATCAGGTGAGCTAATATAAAAGCCTCAAAACTTGGCTTCAATCATTTAAGGTCAATGGATCCATGTTAGGGTTAGTCCAGTAAATTTACCAAGCGCCACTAAATCCAAAAACGTCTTCCCGTAAAAAGCAAAGCTTTGATATTTATCTTCATCTAAAATAACCACCAAAATACATAATAATACATTTAAAAAAAAAAAAAGAAAAAGAGATTCCGAGAATAAAAGGAAGTAAAGCTGACCGACAAGGGCCGGCTTTTAACTAAATTTAGCTGGGCAGACAAAACTCAACTGTGGATAAATTTTAGTATTTTACATGGAATGTAATGTTATCTAGGCTGTAAAAAAAGAAAACTTCCTACAAAGCACTTTGTAAGAATGTATTTATATATCTTTCTGTGCCCAACTTTTAAAAATGAAATGAATTATTACTACTAGACTAGGGCGAAGAGAAACACAAACACCAGTTGCCACCTGTTTTTTAATTAAAATAAATAGAAAGATTCCGTGTAGCTAAAAAGAGAAAAGCAGGAAAATAAAAAATTACTGAATTTTTAATTAAGAAAAGAAAGAAACAACTTCTTGAGATTGACAAGCAGATCTCCACAGAAATAAATTAATAAATTCACCCGGACAAACCATCTTCATAAAACCCTTGAGACAATTCACCTTCTCATTTGCTTTGATGATTAATTTTCTTTTTTTTTAAGCTTATATTTTTTGCTGTAAGTGGGAAGAGAGAGAGAGAGAGAGCAGGTCCTATGCTAGGGGAGTCAAGTAGTGTGCTAGCAACCACAGCATCGACATCCGCTGGTGGTGCTGCTAGCGGTGGAGGTGGCGGTGAGCCTCCTCAAGTAAGCGGTGCCCATGAAGTTGGACGTGAAGCGGGTCATGTTGGTGGATCAAATTCAGGTGAAGACGATAGAGGAAGAGCCGATGAGAGTGACCGGAGTTTTGGAGGTAACCGGTGGCCGAGACAAGAGACTTTGGCTCTCTTAAAAATAAGGGCCGATATGGACGTTGCGTTTCGCGATGCAAGTATTAAGGGTCCTTTATGGGAAGAGGTCGCCAGGTGACTACCAATTTTCTTCTCCTTCTCCTTCTCCTTCTCCTTCTTCTTCTTCATCATTCCTTTTTTTTTTTTTTTTTTACACTTCACCGGGAAAAATTTGCTTCTTTTGGGTCCATTGTCAAAGATCTGCTTGCTACTTCTGTTTTCTTTCATGGGTTCTTCTTTCTTTTCCATTTTTAGTTAATTTCCTTTTAGCCCTTAAATCACAATTCAGGCTCTCGTACTAACGCAGTTTAATTATGCTTCTTAACTAAGGCTGTTCATCCTATTGTTCTTTAAAGTAGTTTTGTATTTCGTCGTTCATCTTAGGTGATACGACATCTGTCAACAACAATTCAGTCTTACAAAGTTCAGATTTTGGACATTTACAAATGGGTTTGTTCATTTCCGGCTCTTGCTTTTATTAGTACTAACATTACAAGACATGTATCTACTAGGATAAGCTAGCTATTTTTATGTATTGGTCTTTGTATCACTCCACTATAGGTAATCAAGAACCAAAATTTAGTTTTTGAAAATGGGATTTAGCGATTAGAGGATGAACAATTTTTTCAGTCGGCTTTAGAAATGCATATTCCCCCGGAGATTACTCAGAGTTCATGAATTGGTAATGTCCCTTTGCGTTTGTCTTGTTTTAACTCATTCCTTCGTTTTCTGTCTATTTTCCTTGTTGTATCTTGTCCGAATTATCGTGTATTTAATGTGTGAACAACACTAGACTAGTTTAATTTGTTTGATGAGTAAAATAAGATGGGATGAAAACAAATGGAGTTTCTTTGTTGTATCCTCATCAGGAAGCTTGGGGAGCTTGGTTATAATCGAAGCGCCAAGAAATGTAGAGAGAAGTTTGAAAATGTCTACAAGTACCATAAGAGGACCAAAGAGGGTCGAACAGGAAAACAAGAAGGCAAAACTTATCGATTTTTTGATCAATTAGAAGCCTTTGAGCATCAAGCTTCAGTACTCTTATCACCCGCGCCACTGTCACAGAAGCCGCCTCATCAAGCTCCGGAGATCACCACCGCAGCAATGCCGGTGGCGAATCCTCCACTCAATGTCGCCACCTCTAATGTTACTGTTCTATCAACGACACTGAAAACAGCTGCAGCACTAGCTTCAAATGTTTCTCAAACAATGGTCACGCCGTCAATAAACCTCACAATCCCTTCTTTTCCAACCACAAACCCTACAATCTTACCTCCATCGCAAGCAACGAACCCTACTACCACTTACCGTTCTTCTTTTCCTAGCTTATCGCAGGATCTCCTTTCCAATTCCACCTCTTCGTCCACGTCCTCAGACGTGGAAATTCAAGGACGGCATAAGAGGAAGAGGAAATGGAAGGATTTCTTCGAGAGGCTAATGAGAGAAGTGGTACAGAAACAAGAAGAGATGCAAAGGAAGTTCCTTGAAGCAATTGAGAAGCGTGAACATGAAAGAATGGTTAGAGAAGATTCATGGAGAATGCAAGAAATGGCACGAATCAATCGAGAACGGGAAATTTTGGCTCAAGAGAGATCGATAGCTGCTGCCAAAGATGCAGCAGTAATGGCATGTTTGCAGAAGTTGTCTGAACAGCAAAATCTGGGGGAAGTACAACATAATTTGCCACCACCGCCGCAGCCTCCTCCGACACAACCTGTGGTTCCGCCCCCGTCTCAGCCACCAGTGCTGCCACCGCAGCAGCCAGCAGCCCCCCCATTGCAGCCAGCAGTCCGTCCATTGCAGCCAACAGCACCGACAGCAGTAGCACTACCTCAGCTACAATTGGTGGCAGCAACAAGTGTGGAAACGTTAAAATCATCAGATAATGGGGATCAGAATTTAATGGGAGCAAGTTCTTCAAGATGGCCTAAAGTAGAAGTGCAAGCTTTGATTAGGCTAAGGACTAATCTGGACGCCAAGTACCAAGAAAGTGGACCAAAAGGGCCACTATGGGAGGAAATCTCAGCTGGCATGAGAAAGCTGGGTTACAATCGTAATGCAAAAAGATGCAAAGAGAAATGGGAGAATATTAACAAGTACTTCAAGAAAGTGAAAGAAAGCAACAAAAAAAGGCCCGAAGATTCGAAAACATGTCCGTATTTTCACCAATTGGATGCATTATACAGGGAGAAGAACAAGATTGATGGTCCAACCCAAATTCAATTTAAGCCTGAGAACTCGGTGCCATTGATGGTTACGCCCGAGCAGCAATGGCCACCTCCTCAACAAGAGCATAGAACTGATTCAGTGATGGAAGATTTGGAAAGTGATGAGAATCAAAATAACAATGAAGACGACGACAAGGACAATGATGATGAGGAGGAAGATGAAGCTGGTGGCTATGAAATTGTAGCCAACAAACCAGCAACAACGGCCATGAGCACAGCACATTGAGGGCAAAATGAAAAAGAAAGTTGCATGAAGAGTCAGTAATTGTTGAACAGCCGGGCCAAGTGGGTCAGATTCCGGCAGCCGTGAGTTGTGGTGGAGGAATCTGAACTTGTAAGCAAGAACACATGGTGGGGTGGGGTAGCATATAGTCAGTGGGATTATATGTTTTTATTGTTGTTTCTATAATTTATTTATTTTTTTGCTAAATAAATAAGGATAGATAATGAATGAGAGAGAAAGGGGGAGAATTGGAGAGTGAAAGAGAGGTTCTTTCAGGTCCTTCCACAAAATAAATAAACAAGACTAAATATTGTAATTTTCATTTATCTGTTCAATTTTAGTGTAAATGTGAGCAAATGTTTACCTAACTAAAGTGTTTGCTTTTGTACCTTATACTTGGCTCAATATACAAAGGGTTTCATACTCTCATATGCTTGGATTTCTTCTTGTACAGCCTTATATATATATATAAGGATTTGGATTTAAAAGTGCAATTTTGATTGTAGTTAGTGTAATCTTAATTAGGATTTCTGAAGTATTTTAATAGAAATATTTGAATGAACTCATAGTGTTCATTTTCACCGCTGTAGGTTGTACTCAGCAAAATTTTACTGATCTAGCATGGTAATTAGTAAAAACAATTTTGTTCTTCTCACGTGAAATGATTAAATAAAAGAATAATTGTTGCAGAAAAAAGAAGAAAAGTCACTTCCCTTGCCTCAGAACTGAAATATGTTCATACATAAGAAGTATACACATGCTCAGAGGGAGGGGCGTACAAACAGCCTGCCCTTCCCAGCAGGGACCTTCTCACAACATGCCAACATCATGCAGTCATGGACCTCTTAACATGGTCCACTCGGAGGAATCTTCTCAGCACTTAATCTGAGGGCCTAACCTAGATTTACGGTAACTTATTTGCTTGCCGTCAATTTCTCGTATGCGAGTACCAAGAAAATCAATTCTCATTATTAATTAATTCAAGTAGAATAATTAGTACTTACTGAAGTCGTGATTAGATACTAATGATAGATGTTTTATTAAGCATTAATGAGCATTTGGATTCTCGAAGAAAGAATACGTGCCTTTTATTTTTAATTTTTTTTTTCCGCCCGAAGCTCCAGGCCAAGCATACCTAATAAGTTAGTTAACTAAAAATCACATCAGTTGCAAGTACAATTTTTTGATATTCTATTTAACTTGGTATTTGTTGCAACTTACAATTAAATTCAACATGTATATACGCTTATAAGAACAACAAATGCTAGAGAATGTGGTAAGCTTTTGTTATGCATGCACATGATGCTTCTTCCCGTTTAACTTGAATGCATATATTTTGTATTTATATTTATGAATACTATGAATGGTGAGGTGGGATCGATGCTGCAGCAATAATGTGGATTCTCAAAATCATGGGGGACCTTAGCCATATATGTTTATGTATCTTGAAAAATCATGTAAATGCCACTCTTTGGCACAAAATGGTGCGTTTGAGAGTTGGTAAAAGGGCATGCGGTACAATTTTTTGTCCAACTCTGATGAAAATTACTGTAAACATCATCCATTAAAGAACGTGCCCCCACAGCCATTGATGATTGGTCTCTGCATTTTTATTTATGGATAGGAGTAGATATTATTCTGTTACACAGTTATAGTACCAGACAATAAAAGCTCCTGTTCCCATCATTGTACACACATATACACACAATATATAT
>JANIHZ010000002.1:15446076-15461261 GCA_027478365.1 Erythroxylum rufum | reverse complement strand
ATTAAAATTTGAAAAGTGTTTTTATTTATTAATCAAGAAACATGAGTTTTCTTTAATATTTTTGGAAAAATTTTCTAATTTATTAAGGAAATATTTTCTAATTAATTAAGAAATCAATCTTTAAGTAAATTATATAAATGACTTTCTTAATTAAATTTAAAAGTTTTTTATTTAATTTAGAAAATAGTTTCCTTTTAATATTAGAAAATAGTTTTCTAATTAAGGAAAGGTAATTTCTAATTAGATTAAAAATAGTTGTCAAATTGGATTAGAATGTGTGACTTTTATATTTTCCAAAAATGGGTCTTTCTAAATTATAATAAGTAAAAAGCATTATTTATTGAAAACTATTTTCAATTAAATATTGTTAAAGGAGTCAAGATAATTGTAAATTGTTTCTAATTGGATTTGAAAATTCTTTTCAAATCCAATTAAATTTTTACTTGGTATAGGAACTTACTTTATTTAGGAATCAATGAGTTTAATCTAATTTATTGTTTTCAAGGAGTTAGAAATATTATTTTAGATTACGAAGATCAATAAGTAAAATCAAACGAAACTTGATGTTTTATGCATATAATTTGATTACAAGTGCTTAGTTGCATGTTTGAATATATGTTTGATATATTATGCATGTTGAATTGTATGTTTCATATGTATGATATTTTACATACAATTTTTTGTTTGATGAGAGGAACAAACTTAAATCCCCCATAAAAATATTAAGTACATGTTTTAAACATGATTGTTGTCTTCCATTGTTATAAAAATAAACTGAAGTTCTGTTTATTGTTAGGCTTGTTAAATAAACTTAAGGCCACTTCAATTCAAATATGTTTAGTCTTATAATAGTGCTTTCTACTTAACTAATTTTTTTGTGATTTTGAAGAGCAAACTCATGATCACATGAATTTAGAGACAAAGTTAGGAATAACATATAAGATATGTTTTGACAAGAGTTTTTGTCTAACAAATCTATAAGTCATATGAGATGTGATTTATAAAATTGTTTTATACATAATTTAAGTTTAGTTAGTTTGTTGAGCACACTTAAGATCAACTAAATTTGAATAGGATCCTAGTCCACTCAAAAAGTTAAAATAATCTTTTTGAATAGTAGTGAGAACTATTATTTCGAATCAAATAGTGGGAGTACCTAAATATATTATTAAAGCCCTAATCTCATTTGGTAGTTATGACATAATCAATTACTTGCTTTTCTTACATTTATATTTTGTTTTAAGTAGAATTTCTCTTGTTTAGTATAGTTGATACTAATTGAATCGAATTTCTTAGGCATAAGTTATCATAGATAGAAAAGTTGTATGTCCATTATACAATTTTACTACTAATCTTTGTTGAGGATATGGTGTTAAAAGTTTTAGAGATATGTTAAAATCATATAAATGACAAAATATATTGAAATTTTGAGTTGAATAATTTCTTATAAACTTTGATTAAAACATAAAGATGTATGTTAACATTATGATAGCAAGATGCAAGAGGTTGCATAGAGTAGAACTGAAAGGTATAATACCTTAATGAATTTATTTCATTCAATTTACTCTATTAAAAGCATAAACATGGACATCAATTAAAGGTTTTGCTATAGTACAAAAATATTTGTGATAAGAAGAAAATGATTGCATGACTTTTCTTGCCTATATGTGATATGATATACATCATATATATTTCTATTTCATGCTTATATGTATTTGATACTAGATTTATATTCAACATTATTACAATGTTCAATGCATGATAAGAAATAGATTGTTAATTAAAAATAGTTAATCCAAGTTTATGTAAATAGTTTGTATGTGTTAGATCAAAGGAGACTTATGCTTAACATAAATGACAAGAATAAAAAAGTTAAATAACCGAAACTATCCTTTTATGCCATGTTGGTTAAATCAACAAAATAAGATTTATAAAGTTACATACAAGGATATATATATATATATAGCCTTTGATTATAAATCGTATGAAACTTATTAAGTTGAAGAATAACCAAATCAACCTTTGCTGAAAGGATGATGATCATGGTATTGAATTGTTAAATTTATACATGTGATTTATTAGATGGACTAACAATTCATAAAAAGGATTATATTTGTTTTTCATTAGATTACTAATGACTTTATATGATAGTCAAATGTATTAAATAAAATTTTGATTTAAAATTTTGAAAAGTTTAAATTGTTTAAATCTAAATAGAAATTAAGCATTGAGAATGTTGAAACATTTAAATAAGATTGATGTAGTGAGGTTTAAGATTTTCGATTATCTATAGAGAATGAAATTCTCTTGTAAATACCTTACACTAAAATTTCATAAGAGTATGGATTTATGTGAGGAAAATACAATATGAGATATTGTATGATGCAATATTTTTTCTTCTATAGCTATGCCTAGTACAATGACTTAGCTTTAACAGTTCCAGTTAAATCAATTAGCAAGATTTCATATTAGATATGAAATGCTAAGTCTTTGAAAGAGTCAAAGTTAATGATTTAAAGATGCCATGCTTGATTGAAGCATAACTAAATTGGATTAAAAAAGGTTTATAAGATATCCAAAAGGTTGAATATAATCTTACAAACTCATTTAATCACTTGTTTGTTTTAATGAACACTTATAGGAGAATGGTTATCAAGATATATAGTTGGAATAAGATGAAATTTGTAAAGTTTAAATCTCATGTCAATACATCCAATTGGAACTAGTGCCTTTGTTGACACATTTAATGTATGGTTGAAAGGATATGAGACGCTGAAAGATTTATTTAATGATAAATTCAAAGAGTTTATTTTAAAGATGATTGTGAATTTATAATATTTGCAAAAAAAAGTTGGTATGAGTATAGTTATCCTCTTTATTAGGAATATGTAAAGGCATATTGCTCGTAGAGAGAACAATAATTCATATTTTTAATTGTTGAAAATATAATTGTCCAAAAATAACTCTTGTTGGATATGAAAAGCTAACAACTTAATTATGAGAATTAAATTTATAGAGATAAATTGAAAGTTGTTCACCTATTCTAAGTCTAAATACATAGATAATGTACTAAAGATGTTTAATATTTGAGATATCTGATACTTGTGAAGAATTAAAAATATTCATTATTCTATGTATGAGTTGATATCTGAGTTCAAGGTAATATGGATCTTAACTTAAGAAGTAAATCCTATCTAAGGTTTATTTTACTTAGAATAATATCATTTTAGTATTGGAAAGGTTCTAACGTAGCAATGGTTGCTAATTAAGCCATAATACATTTTTCATTTAACAGAAATGATTACTTCGATCAATATTGTAGCACCCACTCTCATTGTGCATATCCCCGAATATACCGACGGTATTCGAGAACATATTCTATAAGGGTGGCATACTAGAACAGTCAAACAATCGAAGCTCATTACAAGAATTGTAACAGCCCGTTTCTATACTAAGGGTTAGAACCCTAGATTTCTGTAATTGAGAAATAGCAATGAGATTAGAAAAATGCATTTCATACTCATGCATAATGTTAGCATACACATACGTGAATTTGATTGTTTTGCACACATTTCGATGATTGTACATGCACTATTTTGACATTTTTAGGGTATAATTGATATTTAATATGATTATAATGTGAATTGTGGATTATGTGTCTTAAAAATTGAGTTGGTATGCATAAGTAGTGAATTATAATTTATGGTGAAATAGGATAATTCTCTGGAATTAAAGGGTATTTTTGGACTAGAAAAAATCCTGGCAGAACAATTGATAAAATGGTAGTAGAAATAAGAGTCAAATGGCAATGAAATTTTCATAAATCACATTGGGATTTAATTATAAGTTTCATGTAAAATCGGGAGACAATTGGATTAGAAATGAGGAAACAAATGGACTAATAGTTTAAAAAGACCAAGTAAAGACTATAAGGTGGTGACATGTGACACCTCACTTACGTATAGCCTAAATGAAAGACAACCATTTGGTCTTTCATTTTATTTCTTTGGTTAAATGCTCTCTCTTCAGTTTCGTTCTTCATCTTCTTTATTTGTCTTCATCCCCAATACTCACTTCTCACTCATCCACGTTGAAACTTGCTTTCACCTTTCATTTGTTACTACTGTTTCGTTGTCTTCTTCATTCTTACTAAAAACCCTACACTACCACCCTTGAATGATAATTCACGAGTGAGAGAAGAAAGCCAAGGTTAAGAGAAAACATGAAGAGTTTGAAGATCTTGAAGCTTAAACAAGTAAGTCTTAAGCACTACTCTTCTTTATTTGTTGAATGAAGAATTTTTTATGATAGTTAACAGTTAAATGATTATAAAATGGTGATATGCATATTTTTTGAAACGTGTATGAGAAACTTAGGTGTGTCCATGTATTGCTTTTACACATATGATAATGATTAATACTTCATAAGTCATTATTGTGATGATTTGAGTTAGAATGATCGTTAAAGATGGTGTAAAAAGAGAACAGAAAAATTTCATAGGTAAATGGGTGTTTCATGCTTTGTTTTCACTGTTGATATGCGTGGATCTCTTTGGGTGTTATAGAGATGGATTAAAGTGAGTAGGAGTTAAAGAAAAGGATAGTATAATGTGATGTCTTGAAATGGGAAGGATTAAGGTTACAGTTAGAGATGAAATGAAGGTGTTAAAGAAGATGAAGAAATGCATAAAATATGATGGATATGCGTAAACGATATATTCGGTTTTTTATGATTATGATCAATCATAGATTTTAATTTGTGCGTGAATGAGTTGAGCTAAATGGGAGTAAGAATGAAGAGGAAATAATGAGGATATAAGTTAGAAATTATATAATAAGAAAAAGAGAAGAACTGGTGATGAATATATGTTGTTTCTTAAAAATCTGGGGAAGATCGTCTGTCACGAACGTGCACAAGCACGATCGTGACAGAGAGGAAAAATGAGGCAGTGCACGATCGTGACAATGAGGAGCCTTAGAGGAGTTGCACGAGAAGAGAGAAATCACACATTGCACGATCATACACAAGCATGATTGTGACAAAGAGGATTCAACAGGCAGTGCACGATCGTGCTTGACAGTGAAGGTGATATGCTTTTAGACATTTTTTGACACCTTTCATTATTTTGACCATAACTTCTTCTCCGAGCCTCTGATTGACTTGAAATTTGGACCACGAACTCCTCACACATTTTCTTTCCTCTCCATAAAATTGTATGATCATCTTAATTCATTAGCAAAGGATTGATAATGATTGATTGATGAGTTTAGGATGAAAATGATGAAGTGTACTAGAAATTGTTAAATGGAGTGTTTTCACTAAACAGGCATCTGTATTTTTGCCATATCTTGATCTGTAGATATCCAAATGGAATGATTTTTGATTTAGATTAAACTAGAGACATATGGATACAAATTTTATAAAGGAATAGAATTTTAATTCTGTATTTAAGAGAATAAAATTTTGGCTTGAATTAAGTACTGAGTGTTGTTGCAGTGAGAGAACAGTCTGAAGTATTTTGTGTATAACTTGTAGAATAATGAACTGAAATGTATGAACTTTAGTTCATTAGAAACTTAATACATAGAGGAACATTTTTTTAGAAGAATGTGTTGCCTAAATACTTCACTTTCCTTGTCTTAATGACCATGGAAAATTGACTTGAAAAATTAAGAAAAGCTAGAATGATCGATTGATGATGTTATAACTTAGTAAATGAATTGTTGATATCAAAGTACCACAGGCACGAGTATAATGGGAATGAAGTTGTTCATATAATAGTATTTGTGATTCAAAAGAGATGAGCTACATGTATTAAGTAAAGGTGAATGAGAATTTGATATTATGAGAGCATATACTGCTAAAAAAGAAATGACTAGTAATTGAATTATGATATTAGAATAACCAAGTGTTCTTGAGGTGTAAACCTAAGAATAAGTTAAACACGTACAAATGATAAGGTTTGATTGATCAAGAGACCTGAAATAGTCAAATTGAGCATACATTATACATGACACATATACAGATGTGTATAATTGAATGTTTATGTAATTGTGCAATTAATAATGTGTGTGCAATATGTGTATTGCATAATGTTGATATGCAGGATAAAATGTCTGCATCCATACGTTTCCGAATCATGGAAGCTAATGCTAATCTAGAGAGTATTGTGAGTCAACCTAGATAGTCTTACTTTAAATGATTATTTTGTTTAAATTACGTATTGAATTATTATGTAAATGTGATTGTGCTAATTCCGAACATTGAATGTCCGAGGCGTTTGATGCATGAATAAGACATTGGAAGTGCTCCTTGTATGTGAATTTGATGAAATAAGTGATTCTTAACATTTTTGTTGAATGCCTGACCAAGGTCCAATGACAAATGTGAATGTGAATGTGAATATGAATGTGAAACTGAAATCATGTGACTAATTGAAAAAATACGAATGTGATGCATTTCATTACATGAATGCATGACAACATAAAAGCTATTGTGACCGGAGTAGCCACCGAAAAAGAGCTTAAAGCTCAGAATGTGATAAGAGCCTCTGACTCAGTTGTTAATATACCCGGTATCCACAAGGGATATGAGACATTATCTAAAACAAGCCCGGTATCCACAAGGGATATGGGCCAGTAAAAAGGCACTCGGTCACAACAATAACAATTAAAAGTGAGTCTCATAAGCACTACATAGACATCTAATATGTATGATTTAAATGGTTGAAATAAATAGTTTGAATGATTTCTAAATGTGATATATGATTTAAGTGAATATGAAATGTATTTGACTCAATATGTTGAATTGATGAAGTGATGTGAATTATGTGATTATATGAATTAACGTGTTATGTGATTGAGTGAGCCATCGAGGATGGTCCACTCACTGAGTTCGCAAAAATCAACCTAAAATTTGCAATATTTTTTAGCTTAGAGAAGATCTCCAGTTAGACAAATTGGAGTTTAGCCACTAAGTTCAAGTAAGAGATAGAGGTCACGATTAGTTTGCATCTGCATTTGTATTTCTTTATTTTGTATCAAATTGTGTATTCTGCAATTATTGTACCTCGACTATTTAAATAATTCTGTTTTGTAATGTCTTTCCAAATAAGAAATGTTTGTAAATAAGATTGTTTAATGAGTGTAGTAACACTTGTGAATGAATAAAGTGGGCCCAAATTGTTTATTGATTTCCTAAATATGCGTGTGATGTTTGAAAATTTTGTAACAAGCTTCGACTGTTTGACTGTTTTAGCATACCACCCTCGTAGATTATATTCTCGAATACCGTCGTTATGTTCGAGGATATACACTATGAGAGTGGGGTGCTACAAATAAGTTCTTTAATGAAGAGCCATTAGGCATGTACAAAGAGCTGAGGTCTCATCAAAGATCTAATGATGTACTTAGGCAATTGTTTTTAATTATAATGACAATTAAAATAAAAGTTGTAAGATTTAAGCAAGTGCTCACTATAGAAAATTTTGTAGAATTCTCTCATTAAATCACTATCCCAATAGTAGCATGATCGTCATATGGTGATATGACATAAGATACTTAAACGATTGACTTAGTGAAAGTAAGAAATTGTTGGTTTATGCCCTACAGCCAATCGGTTGGTTATCTACATACCAAGATATATATAATAAAGTCTACGAGATAAATATACATTGCAAATGAAATTATGATGAGATTATAATTATGAGATTCATATTGCATTAGTGTATTATCTCTAAATTATTTCGAGTCATTCTTCTATAAAAACTGGACATTAATATAATGTAAAAAACTTACATATATTATGTTTTTCCTTATAAAGGAAGTAGTCGATCTCAGAGACTAAAGTATGAAGATGCTTAAATAAACACGTGAGTGCTTGTTAGAGAACAATTTTACTGCACTAACCCTAGATAAGAAATCCATTTGAAAAATTACTTGTATATCTATAGAAATTCTCATTGTGATAATTGTATAAGTGACTATTTGACTTGAGATCTCCAAAGTTTTCTTGTATAATGGTTGCTATGTTTTGATACTACTTATGACTACTTCGACTCAAGGATAACTCAGTCAGTAGTCATTGAATGTAGTATGAATTATATGGAAGTAGTTGAGTGATCAAGATAGGATTCATCACCCTAAAGTAATTAAGGAGAAGGTTTCATTATTCTCGATTAGTATTGATTCGAGAAATCCTTGATCAAGGTGGAATGACATTTTGTAAATAGTTTACAAATGTCATTAATTGAATCAATAACTAATGATAGAGAACTAATATGATTGGACTCGAAATAGAGTATACATTAATTCCATATTCTAAGTCTAATCAAAATATTATATGATCAACAAATTGAATTATACGAAAAAATTATGAACGAAAAGTTTAGTCAAAATCACTTTGATATTCTTAGATATTTGGGTGATCATGATGTGTTGTTAGACGTCAATCTTGATCTAGGGATATAAATTGTTAATTAGATAATTAAAAATAAATTAAAAGAATTTAATTTATCTAATCATAAATATGATTTGAAGTTATAATTTACATCCATCACCAACATATTTGAAAACCTAATGAGTCACATATAAAGAACGGGTTAAAGAGAACAAAGATATTTTAATCAATTGAACTTGATTGTAAAGTTTGAGAAATTTTATAATTAAATATGAGATATTTAGTAAGTAAAGATCAATATAAAATATTAGATCTTATTTGGGCATAATTGGTATTTAATTATAATTATTTGTAATTTTAATTAAAGTTTAATTGAAATTAAAATTTAATTTTAATTAAATTACTAAAATATCCAAAACCTATTATAAATTGACTTAAGCTCGAATGAAGTTAGCACTCTTTGCCTAACCTTCTGCAATAGTTGCAAAGTTCTGTTAACTTGTTATGTGGATATCGTTAGAGGTTGGATACTTGTAAGACTACAGTTGTTGAGTTGGACTAAGTTTTGATAACGGTTCGATAAATATGACAAAAAAGGATCAAGCTTCAAAAATAAGGTACGAATTAAGATTCATGATTCACGATTCACGATTCATTATGGTTTATGTGTTAATGATTTTATAGAATTTTAGTTATCTTGGTTTTCAAAAAACCAAATGAAAAAGTTTCGTAATTATTTTGTTTGCGTGTGGAATCAAATCTCAGCCTGATTTTTCAACACAAATAACTATGATTTGTAATGACTTTAATATTCGAATGAGTGTGTGATGTTACTCGTATAAAAGTAAGAGGAAGTTAAGTTTGGTTTTTATAATCAATAAATATATAGAGATAAAAGTTCTTGTATTAATTTATTTTATTAGTTTATACTCTTATAGTTAATTGCTTAGTTGCAATTTAATGTATGACATTATTATTTTATTAATAAAGGAACTCTTTATCTTTATATATTCTGTTATTTATATTTGATATGTTGTTACTAAAGGTAAAATAGTTAGAATAATTATTGTGCAATTGAAATTATGATGAGATTATAATTACGAAATTCAATTTGCATTTATATGTTATTCCTAAATTGTTCTTTATTGTAGTTTCATTAAGACGGAATATTGATAGAATGGTAAAACTATATTATTCCTAGGTTTAGTTTCATTTAGATGAGATATTGATTAAACTATAAAACTTCATACATTACATTTCTTTCTTATAAAGAAAGTAATTGATATTATAAATTAAAGTATAAAGATACTTAAATTAACATGTAACAGTTTGTTAGAGAAAAAGGTTCACTAATTTAGCCCGATTATAAGAATCTCAAATGTATTATTATTATGCGTACTTGAATTTTCTCATAATAATGGTTATATAATTAATCCTTAGACTTGAAATGCTAGAGTATCTCATGTGAGGATTACTATATTTTGATGCTACTTATGACCTATTTTATCTAGGGTAGATTAGTTAATAGTACTTAGATATAGTATCAATCATATGAAGATAGTTGAATAAGTCAATAAAAAATTCTTCACTCTCAAGTAATTAGGGAGAATGTTCCAATATTCTTGATTAGTAGTGATTTAGGGAATTCTCTTACTATAGTGAATTGAGATTTGAAAAGATGTTTTCAAATATCAAATATGAATCAGTTACTATTAGTAAGGACGAATATAATTGGATTTAAAATATTAGTCTTTAATTTCATACTCTAAATTCAGTTAGAATACTGGATGATGAGAATATTAAATTATACATCATAATTATACATGGTTAGATTGAGTCAAACCAGTTTGGTATTCCTAATATTTGAGTGGTTATAACTTATTGTTAAACGTTAATCTTGATTTATAATTATAAATTATTTAATTAGATAATTAAAGATAAATTAAAAGAAGTTTTAATTTATATAATTAGAATTAGAATTTAGAATCATTATCAATATATTAGGAACTTAATGTTGCACATAGAGAGCAGTTAAAAAGAAAAACGTCAATTTAAATTAAGTTGGACTTAACTGTAAAGTTTGAGAAACTTTAATTAAATAATAAAGGAGTTAGCCTCCTCTAAAATAGTTGAATTCTTTTTCTATACTCTATAAATACCATTAGAGGATAAACACAAAGATAAGTTGTGGTTGACAGCTTGAGAAGAAAATTTTACAGGAATCTGACTTAAGTATGATTCAATTTCTTAATTACTATTCATGTTTTTCAAATTATTTAATTAATGAGATTAAATCAAAAATGATATTAATTTATTTTTGAGGTGTGCCATGATTCAATCATGGTTAGTTATTCAATCATATTATTAAAGTCTTCTTTAATTATTTAACTTACGTAAAATTGCTCCATTATTATTGATTTGATAACTTATTAAGCATTTTAAAACTTGTTTTATGATTTTATAATACAGATTAGGCTTTTCTTCTGTTTAATTGAAACATAATTACATATGCCCTACAACTTTTATTAAAAAAATAAACGTATGCCTCCCCTTTTTGTTTCTAGAAAACAATGAGAATATTGTCATCCTTATTCTGTTTCTAGAAAAAGTTTATCGCTACTTCCACACGTGGTTTTCTTACTTACGGAAATCTGTTATATTTTGAAAAATCAATTTCATGCCTCCCCTCTCGCGCCTCCGTCTTCCTTTAATTTTATGGAAAAACGTCTTTTGAACCCAATTGATTGCGTTTGAAATATCCATTGCATACTTTCCTTTGTGTTAAAGCTTATGGAAACCTAGATCGATTATGCCTCTGGTTCTAGATGCTTTTGAAAATGAACATCATATTGCTTGTTCCACGCTTTAGGTTTCTGGAAAACTTGGATTTATATTGTTATGGGAGATTTCAGATATGATTCTGGTATGGTTCACCCTCCTTTGTCACTAGCTATTTTCGTCACTGGTAAGGTAATATTCGCCTTGGAAGGAAAACACTTGGTGCAATGACGAAGCATAGGCATTAGAGATGGAAGAAGTAGGCAACAAGAGCAGAAAAACGATGAGGCGACAATGAAAACTAAAATCCCTAAAACGTAGAAAAACAATGGGACAATATCTGCGGCCCACAATTGAAGACGCCAAATGCGTCCAACGTATTGGCACGTGCATTCGCCTTTTTGTAAATTAAAATCTTAATTAAATTAGTTTAATTAAGGTTAAATTATTTTAAATTCTTATTAAATTTGAAAAAAGTATTTTCTAATTATTTAAATTTTGGTTTCAAAAGGGAAATTTTTATTATGAATATTATGGAATTTAGCTTAATTTTTTAAGAATTGAATTATTAAATTAAATTAGTTAGTAAATCAATAATTAGAATCAAGTATAGTTTTGAAGAATTTTCTTTCAAAATTTAATCATGTTAGATATATATAATTATTCTAATGGGATTATATTAAATTTAAGGAGATTGAAAATTTAAAAATTTTAATTAAATATTAATTATACGTTAAGACCATAATATTAGCCTTCTATTATTTAAAAATAAAATCATAATTCTATTTATTATAGGACTTGTTAAGTAAACTTAAGATCCATTTAATCCAAGTATATTTTATCTTAAATTAATAATTCCTATTTAACTAAATTTGTATTTTCTGGGTGAGCAAAATCATGACCATAGTAATTTTAGATGTAGAGCTAGAAATAATATATAATATATATTTTAATAAAAAATTATCACCTAACAGATATAAAAATCACATGAGATGTAATTAATAAAATTGTTATTTATCTAATTTTAAATTTAGTTGCTTGTTGAGCAAATTTAAGGTCAACTAAACTTAAATGAGATGCTAACCTATTAAAAAATTATTTGATAAATTCTCAGTCTAATAGTGAAACTTATTATTTTGTTTATAATAAGTTCCTTTGGCAAAATAAACTAAAAACTAATAATATATCTTTTATTTGTCTAATCATTACATATGGTTAAACATTCATAAGTAGGACAAATCATCTTTTTTTTCATTCAAATAACTTTGTATTTCACAAATAGAGGTGCTCAAAATATAACCTTTGTAGTCATCAATTGAGTGACCTTTATATCTTAGACTATAAATGATAATAACATCTACTATAGACGATTAATAATAAGAATGAGCAACATTAAATGATACACTTACTTCATACCACCGTCTAACTATTGTCATATTTATATTATGAGCTGCTTTTTTAAATTATAAAACACTACTGTTGAAGTTGAACTTTAAAAATTGTTTGTGTAGAAAAAAAAGTTATGAGCTTCTTTGTTGCGTAGTAATTCCTTTTTATTAAGTAGAAATAACACCTTTAACATTACCAAGATTATCATGACGACTATAAAAAGAACTTCTACTAATAATTGTGTAATTCAGTCTTTGCCTTATTTCTTTTTTATACTAATACTCTTCAAACAAAGTTTTCATTTGTCATTTCATATAATGGTTAACTGTATTTATAATGCTTCATATCACTTTTTATTTTAGCTAAATGTTTCTTTAATATAGTGATTCGCCCATCTTTTGAATATCTTTTACAATATAAACGAATAGTATGATTCTTCATACCGAGAACCAATCTAGCATAAGTTCAAGTTGGAATATCAAATCTTCTTGAAGAGGTTGAATTATTAGAAGCACTTGAACTTTCCTACATTTATTTGTAAAAATAAATAAAGATATACATCAAAATTAAATTAATGATTCATATAAAAAAGTTTTTGCAAGTAATATCATTACTTAGTTATAAAAAATTCAACATTCAATTCTAAAAGGATTGATCTTATACAAATACTTAAAAAATAAAATTCATAAAGACAATGCATTGGAAATATAATTGCCATATTCATAACATATTATGAGTTATGAATATAACATGTCAATATAGATTCTTTATTAATGTAGAGGATACGATTTAGATTTGCGCATATTAAATAGATATAGTAAAGAAAATTGAAAAAAAATACATATATACATTAAAAACATGCAATAATTTTTTGTATTTTATATCGACAAAATTACTGTAGCGACCCCTGTGTTATACGAAAGTAGCTAATTAAATCCTGAGATATAAAATATTACTCTATTAACCTTATGTTTTCAATTTTGCTGCAAAAAAACCCTTAACCGTGTGTTGTTAAGGGGCTGTGAGTTAATAAAATTTCAACTTATGATTTTTTTTGCTAATATTTATATGTTAGGGTTTTTTTAGCAACTTATGAATAACACAGAATTATTAAGGCAATAAATTCATTTTATATCTTCTTTTGGCAATGCAGGTTACAAAAATATCTTTATCGTTAATAAATAAAATGAAAAAATGATTACCTAACTATTCACAATACATTATGTTGAGTATATTATCATAAATCATAATACTAAAAAGCAGATCTTAGAACTTCCATTTATACGCACATAATTGATAATACAAATCATCAAGTATTATTCAAAGATATTCTCAATTTGTCAAACATATAAGATTTATATAGTTCTTCCACAACAAACTTCAATTTTAATCTTGTCTTTTATCCTTAATATTCAATTACGGCTTAAAAGTAAAACCCAAATACATTTTCTATTGACAAGTAAAAGAAAACATAGAATTGAGTAATATCATTAAAGTTATTCATATAAGTTACAAAATTGTGTACCTCCATCTCAACAACTTAATATATTTATGTATCGATTTTATTAATTTCTCCAACCCCACCAATCCTTTATCCATGACTCACGAGAGTCTATAGTAATGCACAAATAAAGTTTCAATAGATATATTTGTTACTAAAGATGTTAAAGAAAAGTCAACTCATCAATCAGAATTGGTTTACATTCATTTACAGACCTACGTTTCAACTTTTCACCCATTAACTTCAAATCGGTACATACTATACATAACCAACTCAAACAACTCATAAGTCCCAAATATGCACCAGAACAACTCAAAAGACATTAAAAAAAAAAAACCTAACAAGTAATAACCCAAGAGTTGGTGGGTCGGAGATGTCTCTAAGTGACAGGGAGGTGTATGCTGATCTATTTTTGCTATTTTGTAATTTATTTCATCCATTTATTTATATAGGTCTTATATAAATACGTGGATGAGATAAGTTAGAACAATGTTAGAACAGTAAAAATAAAATAAGTGATCTGATCCTCTTAAGTGACATATTTTCTAAACACAAGTGCACTAACTCTTCTTATTAGCATAAGTGATTGCATAAATTAACGCAAAGCGCGATTATTTTTTAAAAAACAAAAAAGGGAATAAAAGGGCAGATTGGTCATAATATGTTATATCTAAAATAATAAACAAAAAAATAAGGATGATAATGAGTCAATTATTGCCAATTTTTTAAAAATAAGTTTTTTAAAGTTAAAAATATAAAATAACGTAAATTTTTAAAAATAAAATTAAATTTGAGCTGTTTAATTTCAGCCTAATTCAATGCTTAATTCTTAATAAAGCTGTATTATTTTATTTAAAACAATGAGTCAGTCTAAAATTAAAACTATCACATAAATCAAGAAAACATCTAAATTTAGGCCTGTTAAAAATTGTCATCCCTTCAAAAGAAATATTTAGGGGGCGGTTTATTCGTACAGAGGAATGAGAATGAATATAGGAAGGAATGAGAATACATATTATCATTATAATTACGATGGCTGGTTAAGAGGAAGAAATGATTACCATTACCATTGATAGTAGTTGGTATGTAAAAATACTAAGAAATAAAATTTAATTATAAT
>JANIHZ010000002.1:15389670-15416259 GCA_027478365.1 Erythroxylum rufum | reverse complement strand
TAATAATATATAAAAAATGATAAATTAGTAAAATTAATAAATCAATACGAGACATAAATTTTCAGTCACCTTTTTGTTACATGGTTGTATTAGTAGAATTTCAACTGTGTTAAAAATGTTAATTCATCGGTTAAATTTAATTGAGGGATTGATGGCTGGTTTGTTATAAATTATATCTGTTAATAAGGTCTTTCCTATTTGTTAAAGGCACAAGTTTGTGACGAGATGTTTAGAACATCAAAAATTTTAATGGAATTGAAGAAATTATTTGGGAAGTGGTGATTTTTCTGTATCTTGTATTTGGTCCTTTTGTTGAATGACAACCTTAACCTGTACTTGGGATTGTTAGTGCTCTTGATGAAATTTTAGTTTAAAGAGGATGCTACTGGGTGTCCACAACTTGATATTAATTTGTTTTCTCTTGATCCAGACTACAAGGCGCACATTACCATTCCTGTTTGTTAGGGGAGACGGTGTAATATTAGTTTCTCCTCCGCTCAGGACAGCTTAGTTTGGACTTGGATGTTCAAGTTGCAATATTCGGGAAGATATTACTTATTTTCGTGTTTGACACTGTCCTACTATAGACGTGTTTGTAATATGTTCAAGCTACTTCTGTTAGTTTGATGAAAAATTTATAATACTACTTTAGGAAAATTGAAGATTTGGAAAATTGTTACTACTGGAAACGCTCTCGCTTAGATAATGACCAATCAATTTAATCAATGGCAATGTACAATTGCTGGACAAGTGAGCACTGTTCTTTGCCAATTGACAGCTGAAAGAAAGACCACTTTCATCTGCTATCATTTGCAAGTTCGAGAAACGTGTGACGGTTTCTTTAACCTTCTTATCGCTCTCTCTCAGGTGTCGAGAGAAATAAGGCTATGGATTCTTGAAGGTTATGAAACTAGTTGTGAAGAGAATTGTTTTCATCAATTCGAAGCTAATTGAAGTCGAGGGGCGTGATTCTATGACTAAGATATTGGCCGATTTGATGCCATTATTGGCTGTTGAGAGTCCATGGCTACGATATTTGGATGGCAACATTCGTAACTTCTGCAAATGAACGGTGATCTTATATTCATTATTACTCGTATATATGTTGATCACTAGCATCTTATGTTGCGCATTTCTACCTTTGATGAATGGACCAGATAACTTTTGTTATGTTTTAAGTCCAAAGTGAAAAATGGTAACTGGATGAAAACAGCTGGGATTATTCTTGAAATATTTGGACGAGGAGCGTGATGATTAATGCTTGAATTGATTAGAGCAGTAATACTCAAAACGACATTGTTTATATTTGATATATTTGAACTTTAAATCGAGTTAAATCAAGCAAATTGAACCCACATCTGACAAAAAAAATTAACTCAAGATGAGGCTGGACAATAATGCCATCCCAAAAAAGCATTATTTCATTGAATCAATTAATATTACAAAATAGAATTCAAATATTTTTTCTAGCTGCAATCACAAACTCACACTTTTACAATTATTCTTATCGGCGTCTTTGCCGTGGCAAGCCTGAGGATCCCCCTATTTGTGAGGCTTTGAAGTTTCTGCTGGGAGAATCCATTGATACTTTTATGGCATGAGCAGCTTTGGCTGGTTCTGGCACAAAGTCCAGGGGCATTGATTCAGCAAAGCATGCTGTATTTATCCGAGTCCTGTCAAGCTCACTCTGGAGCAATTCACTGCTACACTGCTGAGCAAGAGCCTGAAAAACACTCACAGCACGTTAGCAAAAGATATCGAACTCAAAAGATACCACAGAAATTTACTTGATTATTAGTTCCCCATGATCACTGTGAATGACTACTTCAATGGAGTTTACTTGTTCATTTGCATTGAAATGATCGTGTGATGCCCCATACTTTCTATTTGTTTGAGTGCATTTTAGCTACATCACTCTGAGCTACAAATCAACATGCTGCTTATGACCAAGTGAACTATCATATTGGATATTAGCAATTAACTAAATTCCCTAAACATACTAGCACATCATATGGAATGTGATTCTTACAATCAGGTCATCCGGAGATACAGTCAACCCTTGCTGCCTGTCATCTGCAATCGCATCTTCACTCCCACGAGTTGATCTGCGCTGATGCCCTGGATTTTCAACAATTTCAGTCACATTCTCGGTGGCTTTCTCCAACAGGATTCCTTGTAACGATTTGAAAGATTCCCTTGCATCAAGTGTGAAGTAGGGATTCAATACAGCCTCAAAATATTCAAGCTGCAAAATGCATATAATTACAGAGTTTTAATTGTTTCATGAAAAATCACTATAACAGAAACAGATAAGTGAATAGCAAACAGCATAATCCCGAGAAATCTAATTAATGGAGATGTCTACATAACTAGGAAATTCAGTGCATAAATTATCTAGACCCAGGGGTACTTTGGCAGCTAGAACTAGCAGCCAAAAAAAAAAAAAAAAGATAAAAGAAAGAAGCAGATAAACCAAAAGGAATAAGCAATGATGAGGAGAACAGATCATGCTCTACCTCCAACATAAGCTGACAAAAACCATTTGCATCAAGTGACTTGAGATCTTTGCTTTTGTTTTCATGGAAAAGGCTCAGGAAAGTATCAAGTAGGCCTTCGACAAGAATGCCAAGTGTCTTTTCTAACAGGGGCTTAGCACCAGTAAAGACCTGTGAGAGCGAAATTAAGTTATTCGGAACAGGTATAAATCAGAAAGTAATCATGAAGGAATCTCAAGTCGCTACAGTGTGACACTGATGTTAGGATCAACACAATGTAGATGTAAAGATCCTAAAGGACAAAATCAACACGGGTGAGCCATGTGGAGAACTATGAATTCAACAAATAGAATATAGTTGTACAGCCTAAAAAGGCACAAACAAAGTACCTCGGAATGTACAGCTACTAAAGTATGCAACAATTCCACGGCTGCATCACGCACACCCTGCAATAGATAAGGATTAAGTCTATCCACTGCAAAATTATGTTCACAGAGGTGCTCCTCTGAAAGGGAAATTAAAAAAGAAAAGGAAAACCAGTTAAGAATCATCAATTCCTCACTTTGACACCAGGTGCCGCTCCCCATTGAATACCAGTGTTCAGCAAATAGTTCACAGCTGCTGTTCTTATAACATTTGCCTGATGAGAAGAATATTGCTCACTTGTAAATACAAGAGGCGCTAGTAGCAGAGTATTAACAGTTTTATCTTAAACTGCTTCATATGCAACAAGTTTCAGTAGGAACTTCCTTAAGGGTGAAGAATAGCCTTGAGTGCCTTCTCACTAATAGCATCATCAGCCTAGGAATGTAGGCATATGAACAAAAATGAAATTCATACAAAAATTTCATCATCTCTTATTCCTTTACTTTTCCTGGAGACGTTACAACCTTATTTACCAATCCACAAGAACTCAAACTGAAGGACAAGGGAACTAATAGGAAAAACCATATTGCATAATGAAAAACATATAGCAGTCTGAAAATGTATATCCACATCAACTTTTACATCAAATAGAAATGAAAGTTCGATTGATCCAGGATTTTGAAGAACAAGCTAAGTAATATGCTTTTACCTTAGCAAAAGTATATTGTTCAAGGACTTTCTCTTCAATGCCAGAGAAAGATGTCACCAAATCTTGTACGTCACTATCTTCATCATCTTTCTCCCTGCAGTAGATAAGGCATGAGGACAATTTGTAATAATAGTCATAAACTGCAACAAATATAAATCCACTTTTGGAAGCTTGAAAGAAAAAAATAGCAAAGCAAGATGATTAGCCTGGACAATAGCAAGCTATTTGAGAAACTATATGATGGACTCCCAGTCCATTACCAAATTTAGATATAATTGAAATTGAAACAGAAAGGTGTCATTTCATGGTTCCTTGAGCAGGGGCACAAGTATAATATATAACTATATAAGGTTCAAGAGGTGGTATAGCTCGAGCCAACCTTAAACATGTGTATTATTGACCAGTTATTCAGCAAAAGGCTAGGTGTGCAGTAGCTTGACCAGTTATGTTATCACAACGAAACCATCTGATAAGGACTTTAAGAGAGCCACACCCCAAAAGCTAGCTTATGAGGGTAGAGAGCCCAAAGTCCTTATAAATCCCATATCAATTTTGTATTTAACCAATATGGGATTCAAGTCCCATACCTTGCAATTAGATCAGACCATAACACCATCAATTTCTAGTGTATGATTCATGCAATAGTGATAAGTCATTCCCTGGTGATAATCATGAAGGGAAGGGGGAAGCTAACTGCATACCTCGATTGTAGCCAAATACTTTTGTACTTCTTGTACAACTCATGAGAAACTTCATCTTTGCAGTACCCAATGTTACTTAACACCATTAGCAATCGCTGATGTGGATCAACGACACTTTCTGAGATATTAGATGATAGTTTTTCATCGGATTCATGAGAAAATCCATTCTGCAAATGTAGACCATCTGAGCTTGAATTCTGATGGACAAGCTCACTGCCAACATTCTCCAAATGAGCTGGTTAGAGAGGACAAGGAGGAAGCATCAGGTCAAAAAATTTAATTTCAAGATGCTTACCAATATCAAATTGGAAATGATATATCCATACCGGCAAAATCTAGAAAACAATTTAAAAAGGCAAGCCTGATAGATTCTTGAATTTCTTGAAGTTGCGGAAACATATCTTCTGACTTCCTAGCTTCACCCCTTAACGACTGAATCATCCTGCAAAGAACATATGAAGAGACAGTTAAATATGTTAGCTTGTTTTTCAAAAGTAATGGTTCTCAATCTTATTTGTAACTAGTCAAAATTAGAGTTATGTTCTACTCCATAATATTTATTTTCAAATTCTATGGGGCAGAAGTTGACAAAAACGGAAAGGGAGATGAGAAGCAGCAGCTAAAACCTCAAAATCTGCTTCATGAAATATATTATTACAAGCTACAATCACCACATACAAGAAGGAGAGGTAATGTGGAACAGATTTGAACTGTAAAAGAACTCTAGGGCGGAAAGAAAATAGTTCCCAATGTGAATTCACTACAATATTGTTGTTAACAAACATCTCCGATGGAGATTTATTATTCTGTTATGCTGCACAACTTTTTTTCCAAATCTCTTTTCCCAAAATATTTGTTACATGATTTAGTTTCTCAACTATAGGTTAAATTCCCACCAACCCAAATGCCACAATATCCAGGTGAATCCTAACTCTTTTGTGATGTCAAGTGATATGAACTGAAAGTTAGCTGACAGTACTAATGATTAAACTTAAAGGTTTGAAGCAAAATCATACTATAAATGGTGATGAATGCAACTTGAGAATCAAAGGATCAGCAGTCTGAGTTAATCAACTTTAGATGAGAAATTGAACTCTAGTTCTATGTTCCCTTTTTTCAAGACGTAGCAAAACAAACTAACTAGGAATCTGAAATCAGAGTTGTAACTCATTCTGCCATTAGTAACTGCACCAAGTACAACCTTGTCACATCAGTTATATGAATGAAACATAACACTTGAATAAATCATATTTACGATCATTAAGCTCTTGTAACTTACAGATTGATCTGGTCCATTGCTAAGGTTATTAAGGAGCGGAATGCTAAAGGCAAGAAAGAAATTGCATATGGAGATTTGTTTCTTTCGAGGAAAGATACTGGAATCCATGTTTCTACTTTTGATATCATTTCCGTCATTGCCCGCATCCACGAGCAAAGTCTAACAATATAAGTTTTTGAAAGCTCCGCATGAAGTGCTCTGAGTGCCATTACTGTCACAAAAAAATTTGTGAAAAATAAAAATTTGAAAACGAAAAAACTGCAGCTTGAGTAAGAGTTACAAACCAGCACTAGGTGGAGCTGATTCTTTAGCTTCAAAAGCTTGGTAGGCTTTGGATATATCATCAATAGCATCACTCATATAAGATTCAAGGATATTCGATTCTTCAAGATCGTGAAATGTGTTATGAACCTGCTTCAGCGGTCAAGTTCTCTGTGTGAATCAGTAAATTGACAACAAAAAGGCCCCAGCAACAAAGACTACAGCATCACAAACCACAAATATAACTTAAAGGCAGACAGAGAAATGTTTTACAAGAAATGGATAATTATGATGACACCGGAACATGACGATTTGAATACATCATAAGTACAACACTATCAATATTTTGCCTCAAATTGCAATCAATATTATCTTGAAACCTGGAGGAAATAGCATGTTTGAAGAATTATATGTTGTAGGACGAATAGAAGAGATACCAAATTAGTAGCTAGAAGTCACAAACTTATCAAATTTCGGCTGTTGAAATTTTGGGCTTGGAATATCCGTTTAGGTTGTTGGAATTTCAAGTTTGTTATGACTAATATTTTAAGTTTGCTACAACTGAAATTTTAGGTTTTTAGTTGCTGATAATTTAGGCTAGAAGTGCTGGAATTTTAGTAAGAAAACAAGCAATGGAGGATAGGGATCTAGGAATTACTTATAGTCTAAAAATGACTCTTGGAGAAAGTATCACATTTTCTACTTGAAAACTCAAATTTGAAAGAAAATTCAGGCTTGCTTTATTCAAGGATTGAATACACACATATGTAGAGAAGTTCTTAGAACTCTTATCCTAACAGTAAAGACATTCCTAACTAAAATATCTAGGACATAATTGAATCCTACTAATTATTCTTTTTAAAGAAGCTAAGTCTTAAACAAACTAGGACAACATATCTAAATATTATTCCTCATCTAATAAGGAAGACCTAGCATAAAGTAAATTTCAGTCCTTGTTGCCCTTGCTTTCACGTCAACTCTCACCCTTCAGTCCACCAAATTAAAGGTTGTGGTTGAGTAATTTGCCCTCTTTTATTTCTTTTATAAATTCTAAGTTCTAGTCTAGCGAGCATTCATAATAAAGATTAGACACTTAAAGGAAACCTTTAAGAAAAATATAAAGAAAACAGAAGATAGAAAACCTTGAAAATTTGTAAAAATCACATGAAACCAAGAAAAAAAAAATTGTCAAAGCAGCATATAGTTTCTAGCACAGAAAAGGGAAATTATAAGACAAAGAACGTCTTAATAAGACAAAAAGACAATGACAGTACCGGCTATGTCTTGCAAGTAGTTAGAGTGTAAAATATTGCCCACAACATTCAGGACCAAGGGAAAAAGGTGTAACCTCTTTAGCTTGTACATATTTTAAATCTAGAGTATATTTAAACTCACACAGAGAGATCATATGGACATCCATTCTACTGTGGATTTAGTTTATTCTTTATTCTCCTTGCAATGCATCTAAATAGTTGAGAAGTATACAATACAACCCTACATGCACACTGATTTAAATATATGTATATAAATCCAAATAATATATTACTAATACAAATGGTAGATGTTTCAAGTTTTAACAAATAGAATCCAAATTTACCAACTCAATGGTTAGAAAACACACTTGCTGTCCAAAAGAGCTACATCTACCAATATTCTACAGTCGGACATTGGAACACAAAATCTTTTGATTCCAATCACTACGTTGTTACTTGAAATTAAACATGCAATAGATAAGATTGAATTTTAAAACAACTGCTATTCAGATTGACCCCCATAATTAACCTTTCATGTTTTTCCCCACAAATTTGAACAAGGTAGCATTACTGTGCACCTATGATAGCGCACGTGTGTCATTGGTAGGGTTTTCAAAATCTCGAGAAAGCAATATATCTGCACATGTACAATGAATGCAAGTTCACCTTGACTTCATATGCAGATATAGTATTCCGGATCATCCCTGCTACTTCATCAACAGAATGCATTGAGTACCTCCCATCCCCAAATTTTTCCTCAGTCTTACTTGCAAAACTGTTGACGTTGTATTCAGTAGAAACTTGGGAAGACTGAAACCACAAGATACATGTTCAAATGAGTGTCCAAATTTAGATCCCTACATAGAATCCCTTCCTAAAACAAGACTGCGTCTTGTGGAATCATATAATCCAGAAAACTTTATAACAATTTACATCATAAAACAATAGATCAGAGATTAATTAAGAGAAACAAAAACAAGATGGTAAGAAGGTCCATAACTTGGAGAAGAGGCAGCAATTGTACTTACTGAGAGGTTAAACAAGAGCAAGGCAATAAATTTCTTAATTGCCAACATTTCAAAGTAAAGAACTTCAGTTAACCCCTAGCCGTTCAACAAATCTAGAAGAACATGGAATGTAATTATGCATGCTTGAACTAACTGACCAAATAAGTTGGAAATATGACTAATCAATCATGGAAAAGACATTTATACAGCTTAAAATGGTCTGTCCAAACATAATTTAAATGCCAATCGTTGAAGCTACCTGATAACAGAATAAAGCCTCCCTTTGCAAGTTCAATAACTAAGATAAACACACACAAAGTACCTTTGCAAATTTACCACTGAAAACAGAAAGCGCCACTTTCCAAAAGACTGGTATGTGATGGACAAGTACGGCAGTTAATCTCCGGATGTACTTCCCTCGAAGGGCATCAACTTCATCACCTGTCAACTCCACTAACTGTGAATCTAGTGTAAGAGCATCGCTTTCTATAAGCCGAAGATCTCCATTATCTGACTGAGCAGTGAAAGAAAGGTAAAATCATTATCCAGTATGAATCCATTGGTAGCGCATACATCTGTAAAAAATAACAATTAATTAAAAATTTGTGCTTACGGATTGATTTAGACTTTGTTGAATTTGCCTCCATCTTGCATCAGAAAGTGCTTTTTCGCGCATTTCGTTATGCAAAGTTTCCATTCTAGCTTCATGATCTGACGTGCATTTTTCAAGAAAACCTCGAATTCTGTGATTCTGCCAAAGATATAAAGTTTTGAGTACCAAGTTGACTCACTGTGACACTATCTTTGTTTAGGCAAGTTATTATCCTAGTACTTTTATTATTGATACAATCGTCATCCTACTAGGTTTCGCATGTTGATAACTCTTGATGGAAGGAATGATGTAAGTCATAAAGCAAATAACACGTAATAGTCTGCATGATCTGCAATTTACTCCAATCAACTAAAAATTTGATTAGGTGGACACTTTGATATTAGAGAAAAAAGAGATCAAATTTAGCCTAAAATATACTGAAATAGTACAAGAAATAGTAAAACTAAACACTTGTCTGCATGCTGTATTATCTACCACGTTGGCATATTTTGAGCTGAGTGGCATTTTTTATCTGACTTCAACAATGCAAGTCAGAAATTGTATGGTAAATTAGCTTTGATTACATAAAATAGAACTATCAGGGTTTATTTTCTTACTTCTAAATATAAAGGACCAATTTGAAGTAAAGTGAAAGAATAGGGGGTAATTTGATATCTGAATCATGATCAAATTTCAAGATGGATCCCTTATATAGCGAAGCAACTGGCAACTATGAAATTTTTCAGGGACAACTGCAGCTGAGGGAAAGCTAACAAATTAATTATGCAGACCTAGATTCTAATATTTAAGATAATGATAAATTCAGAACCAAAAGGGCAAGACAAAGTCTAAAAAGATCAGACTTGATTATTATAAAAGTAAAAACTCCACTTGTCTCTCTTCCCCACCCATATTTCAATGCTCCTAGGCCTCAACCCACGTACCAAATTTTAAGAAGCAAAGTCAGTCTTTTGATTCCATCAGAGAAGCCTGTTCATGAAATTGGTTCCATGCATTTGATGCGGCTGAGAAGAAAGGAAATATTTCTGTTTTATACTTGTTCTTGTTCTCTGGAGTCTTAAGCATGCCTTTTTATCTATCTTTTTCCTGTTCACTTCTTGTTTATACCTTTTAAGGTCAACGTGTAGTTAATTCTAGCTAAATAGCCAGTGGTTTTCTGTGCAATTCTTACCCATACACGGATGAACTTTTTCTTTATGATGTAAAGCTTCCACAATCAGTAACACTGAAGTAGTGGCAAGTGGGATGGTGAGGTTCGAGAAGTACATCTCTTCTCTCTTTAATAAATACCAAATCTAAGATCTCTGTGTCTAATTAGATCACTCCAGGTGAGCATAATTGCAAATCATGGTCCCAATTATTAGCCAGCAAACCTAATACCATTTAATAACACAATCTTCAGTAAATTGCATGGTTCAGGATTCAATACCTGTACGTTTAAATAATGCCACACAGGATCAGACTCAGGCTCCAGCTCCAACAACAGCCGCACCGTGTTCTCAAGCTAAATGAATGATAGAAAGGTCAATTACAAGGTACAATATAGGAAGATAGTAAACCATAAACAAATAGGATAATCAATCAAGTAGATAAAAAGACTATCAACAGATATGGTCCCTTTTGCTTCCTAGTGCATCACCCAACCAAACCAACAGAAATTAACACAACTTAAAAAGTCCAACTACTATTGGAAACCAGGATAATAATAGGAATCCTTGACTTCCACCAATGACTGCTGTATAAACATCTAATACAGTCCATAGACCAATGATCAAGTGAAAAAAGATATGATGCTCAAGATCCAAAGTTGTCACTAACTTCTGAAGATGAGTCTAGCACTGATGATAAAAACACTTTATTTCTGTACTTCAAAAGTTAGATTTTACAAATGGCATTCATCTTCCCCGGTTCTTTAGAAGTCACAAGATAAAAAACTCAATGCTAAGTTCATACCAAGGTTCTATACAAGAGAACATATAAGCTAATCCAGATATTCAAAATGTTTCTAGTCATTTCTCCTAAGATACTTCATCAAACCTTATTAAAGAATCTTTAAATAAGGAATGAAGATCATATAGAAATGAGCTAACCCAAATGCTAAATTTGAGTGTAAGACTTGCAAATGTTGCACATCAAGCTCAAGAAAATCAATGGAGAAAGCCCCATTATGATCTCATCTTGCAATAAGTAGCCCAAGCATTAGTCTAAAAGTTAAAAGTTCAGGCTTATTCATTTCATCAACGGGAATAATGTCACACAAAAAATGAAAAATATGAGAGATAGGGGTTAAGAACTCTTAAAAAAAAAAAGAAGCTATTCATCTGTGAAATCAACAAAGAGAAAGAATCAAATATCACTTTTACAACTGTCAATCCCATTCCTCCTCAAATGGATCTCTTGTAGAGGCATTTGGCTTGTCTGGATAAAAAGTTATAATCATCCAAACAAAAGTATACTGAATAACTTATGAGGTGATTCCTGATCTCTCGCATGAAGTTTTTTAACATAAGAAGTTCTCTCTCTAAAGAAAGGTGTTAAAGTGACCAAGGGAACAAGTAGGAGAAATTAAAGTGATCAAGGGAACAAGCAGGAGAAATGTGACTAAGTATTAAAATTTTGATTTTATAAGGTACATTAAGTAAGACAGCATTCAATATCGCTGCTCCAAATATGAAAGAGAAACACAAACATCTGGTCTCCTTACATTGGACTCAGAAACTTACACTTGTAAGATCTATTTGTGGATCTTCCATTGACTTGTAGAGTGTGCCTTTGAACTCGTGCATCACTTTGTCAACCTCTTCAAGAACACGTTTTAGTATACTTACCTGAAATTAACTACGAAAGTGACTACCCAACAAAGCAAAGCAAGCTCAGTTCGACAGAACAACATTGCATAAAAGGATAAATCAAGAGTTGCTCAATGAATAGAGTAGAAAGGATCAGCTGTGCTTAAGATCCTAACATTATGGTGAGAGAGAATTGTATTTAAATATGGGCACGGCACTACATTTTCACATAAGCTGATCAAATTCAGATAATTCATGTATCTTCCTGTGGACCAATTCATGTACTAAACAGCTCTCTTAATGATAAATACAAAGAGTACTTCAACATCAAATCTGCCAGTTTGATTGATAAACTAAGATTTAACTTGTGAAACTTACAACACGAACATCCATGTGTATGGACAAACTGCTATAGAACCATCGCACAATTTTTGAATTTTAGCATAGATATAAGAGTAACGAGAGAAATGCAATGTATAGGAACCACTTAGACTATCAATTGTCAAACAACATGCAAGTCCTTGCTAAAGGAAAAAAAAAATACTAGCAACAATCTTTTCAAATTTGAGAACTGAAAAAGTTGGAGAGGAAGGAGATAAGGTGAAATACAACAAGTAGGCACTTTGTGAAAATTGTGACTGTCAATTTCGAAAGAAGTATAGCAAATATATGAATCAGGAGAGGAGCTATGTATCCATAATCAAGCATCACAAATGCAAATGTGAAATGTAATGTACCGTGAAGATAAAACATATGCCACGTCAAGATCGTAATGTCAATGATAATCAGTGAAAAACAAGCCTTTCATGTTCACGTTCAGGAGTAACTTGGAACAGTTAAAACTGGTTGATGACACAAGATTTGAATGGCCCAAAGAAACTTAAATCACATGGCATGCCAGTGAAGTAAGGTTTAAACCGTGCATACATAAGGCAGAGAAATTGACTTCGCCTTTTTGTATTCTCTGACAGCAAAGTCATATTCACCCTTGGCAATGCTCCCACGAATTGTACTAGGCAAATTAAACAATGTTCGGAATCTTTGAAACATCGCTTGAACAGACCGTATCTTCTCAGCTTGAGCCTGTAGTTTAAAATAAAAACAAGCTAAGTCCTCCATGTTGGATCAAAATGTATGAATTCCCAAGCAAATCCAAAATATTAAACCCAAACCTGTCTCTCAAATAAAGGCTCAAGAGCACGATTAGCCAGTGAAGTTACTCCTTGCATACAATTATATAGGTGAGAAGTCCCAGAACCTTCAGGGTCTTCTTCAATCCGCTTCAATTTTGATTCAATGTCTGTAAAGAATCCTCCAATTCAGAACCGAGAAAAATGTAAAATGTGGCAAAGCTGATGTCCACATACCATCAATCGTGGTTTTGCAGGAGACAAAGCAGTCAAAATTTTCTTTGACTAGTTGTTTTCTCTCTTGAGTACGTCCTTTAAGATCAGTTTTCAAATCAAGAGCACCAGCCTCCAAGTCTGCTGCACTTGTGTCTTGATGTATTCGAGATAAAAACAGCTTTGCGTCGAACTTTTCAGAGAAATATAGTAACTTTTCTGCAAACACAAAAATAAAGTCAGTATAAAAAGCACCAATAGCTACCACTCTTACAAAACCATAAATTTCTAAAATGAGATTGACAATACATGTAAGCTGATCAGTGATGAACTTTCTGAAAACCTTAGGTATGAAAAGGGAGTTAAACTTCAGTTACATATATCTCACAATGTTATCACAGAATAATCTTCAGATTAAGCAGCATCAGTTGCTCTATTATAAATTATGATGAAAGTCTTGAAGGCATGTTAAGGTCAAGAAAGTAAGCCAACTTATTATAATCAAAATTTAACGTCAAAACTATTATCAGTATCACAGTATATCATTAGTGTTATTATAAGATAACTCCCCAAAATCTATAAACATGTTCTCAAGCAGTTTTGTTGACTACAGTAATCTCCAAACTATAGCTTGCCATATAACAGAATTCATGTCAGAAACACCGAAATTGAGAGAGATACCACGAAGATTGCTGTCAATACGATCTCTGCCAGATATACTTGGTGAGCTTTCTGAGGCATCGGTGATCAATCTTAGTGTTCTGTTGTCTATAATCCTATCAATAGAGCAAATCCTTGGGCTATCAGAATGTATACCAAGTTGAACCATAAATAATATTTAACATACTTACTGAAGAGAAAAAAGCTGACAGCCTATAGAATAAGTTCCACTATCTTATAAGTTACCCTTCCTTCGAAAGAAATTAAGCAGTGAACAAGGCAATCACTAGTAACCTTAATAGCATCAAAACATGCAACTGTATAGTTAAAAACTGCTACTTCGACAAGGGATAGTATATTGTAAGTCTGCAATCCAATGCAAGAGTTCTGAAAGAGAAACTCACCCTAAACCCAATGGGTCTATGCATTCCATTCCACGAGGGAATGATTGTAAATTGTTAAGAACTCTTTGGCCCATCGTTGATGGTTTTCTCTCATACTTTTGAGCCACTGGTGCTGTTCTTGTTTCTCGCATTTCACGAACCCTACGTGCAAGCTGTCAAAGGCACAAATTAGGTAAATGCAAATGCCAAACTTCTGATACATTAGTATATTCTGACATAGTATCCTCCTTTAAAAGAAAATAACTATCAGGGTAAAGAAGTGAAGAAATTATAGCCTAAGCTATTATTTCTTTCCTTTTCCTGAACACATAGTGGCAAAAAATAAAAATCAATAGAATCTTCTAAGCCTTAAGTCTACAAATAAACTTATCCTAACCCATCTATTTATTAAATATCATACATTAAGAAATATGATGCAAAATTATAATGCATGTCCTTATTGAAAGTAAACCCCTAACAATCATTGAACCAAAAGTTTTTTAACAAACATTTTCTTATGCTAAGTCTTACAGGCCTTTTCAAGATAGCTATAAAATGTTAAAACACTTTCAGCCACAAGGAATTCACTCACAATATTTCTACACACAACCTAACACACTCATCCCTTGAAAGTAAAAAAGGTCCTATGATCAAGCACCCTCTTAATTCCAAAATGGGGGCACTGGAAACATAAGGAAATTTCAAAGTATGATCAAGCACCATCTTAATTCCGAAATGGGGCACATGACACACAAGGACATTCCAAAATCATGCATAATCAAGCACACCATCTTAGTCCTAAAAAGGGGCACAGGAAACATAAGGAAATTCCAAAAGCATGTGTGATCGAGCACCATCTTGATTCCAAAATGGACCACATCTCATCGAGGAGAAACAAAAGCAGCAAACATAATTGGCACACTTCCACACGAAAAGCATTCTAATGGATGGAACCTGAATTACTGTGACTATGTCCAACTCATTCACAAACACAGTCAGAAACACAAGCAAGAACAGTAGTCAAAATCATAAAATCTTTCAACATACAAACAAACATTCAAAAAAGAAAAAAGAAATTGATCCGGTTTCACAAACCTCAGCCTCATTCACGTGTTTCCAGTAAGCAGGTTCTTCTCCATCCCAAACTCGATCGTCTTCAGCTTCATCTCGGTCTCCTCCGCCGCCTCGACCGCCTCTGCCTCTCGCACTTTCTCGATCCTTGCTAACTTCTTCATCTCCACTTGATATGCTTAGCATTTCCACCTCCGAGTCCTCATCGTCCTCCACCACTCTCCTGTTCTTCTGTTGCTGTTGTTGATTAGCCGCCGACTTCTGAGACATGGCTTTTGGCGGCTGGACGAAATTCTCAACCGGTTTCCGGCGACCTGAGGCGGTACCGGACGACGGAGGTCGCTGGTAATTCACATTACGCTGAGCTTGCTCCTTCAGCGCCATCTGAAGGAGCTCATCTTCGTCTTCGCTGCCGCTGGACATTTTCGTAATTAAGTGGGAACTCTGGGGCTTGTTTCTCTAACAAGATCTAAGCAATGAATTGGATATATATTTTTTCTTTGAATGAGAATTGGGGGAGCCGATTTGTGTGTATTGTATGCGGTTTATTAGTTTGGTGTGAGCGGGATTGTAGAAGCCACGTAGATTAAGTAGGAGAGAGCGCGTCAGTTGGGTAGGAGTGTTTTTGACCAGAAAAAATAGACGTGATTTGGAAATCGTATTGAATCATAACATCAGTAGCATGATGACATTATTGAACCAAACACGATTAATTAACGACAGTTTAATTTTGGTCCAAAGTAGCGTAGAGAATGTCGAGCGTTCATGTATCTTTCACGGGGAAACAGATTTCTCCTCCAGTTAATTAAAATTTATATTATTTTATTAAATCTCATTTAAATATTTATACAAATTTCACATATAAATTGGTTGAAAAAAATTGAAACACTATGTTTGGGACATAATATGTGGTGCCTAGGAAGCAAATCAAGTGCCTGCCGAGTCTGTGATGTGTTGCGTGATTGACATCAGATTCAATAAAAATAAAGCTGTTACGAAAGAAATCAGATTTTTTTTTATTCAATTACGGTATTTTTATAATATTTTATTAAATTTTATTTACATATTCACCTAAACTAAACTTTACGTAAATATATAGATAAATTTTAATAGAATAAAATTGAATTTGTGTAACTAGAACATTGGATTTATGTGGTTCTAAAACAAGATTATGATTCTCGAGTCATAACGTTCCAATGACACCCTTGTCCATCTAGAGGATCAAAAACACAGTACCTATCCATACCGGATGATTAATTTAAAAGGGTCGAGAAGCCGAAATAGAAACATCGCAAAGCAAGTGGGTAAATGGTCAGTAATTTCCAAGATAAGCAAAATCAACGAATGTCCCCTCTTCGTCCTCTTCTAAAACAAGTATAGACGTCCAAATAACCTCAAACCTTTTAAGGGGCATCATAAAACAACCAACCTAAACTCTTTTAACATAATCCTACAACTTACAGTTCGACCACTGCTGACTAAGGCCTTAATGAAAACTTCATTTGAAAGGACATCCATTTTCTTTTGCCCTTCGCCCTTTTAACATGGAGAAAACAAATTGAACAAAGACCAGCGGGAGTTATGTTCCTCGGCTTACCCTGTCATTTCTTGGTTCTGTTTCCCTCAGTATTAGGACTTCCCTACTCTGCCTCCTAAAATCTCATTGATTATTGCTATCTCTCTCACTCGTCATCATTATCATCATAACCCGAAGTTCCGCATTGAAGCAGAGTCTAGGGGGTCTGATAGTACGCAGCCTTTCTCCTACATTATAGAGAGACTGTTTTCAGTAGGCCCACATGCATATGTGACATGATAATAGAGATGTAGGTTACATAAATAAATACGTAAAGAGTGGTAGTACAAGCAAATATATACTGATGGTGACCATAACCTGCTATTACCTTATACCTTGCCAAGACTAGCTTTTCGTTGCTATCTGCGCTATTCGTCTTTCCTGATCAATGACCTGCGAGTGCGACAGTCCTACTGTTTTCGTTCGGCTAGCGGGGGCATCTCCCCATACACCTGAAAAAAAAATGATGAGTCGCGAGGGCTCTATGATATGTCTTTTATCCTTATTCTATCACGTCAGATTGTCCTAATCCTAGCCATTGAGCAGTGATGACTATCTCTGACATATCCCTCTTGATCACCTCTCGCCATATCTTGTAAGGCCTCCCTCTCCTCCTCTTGTGGTCACTAAGGTTTATTCTCTCGCCGTGTCGAACCAGAGCATCACTGGGCATCCTACTCACATGCCCAAACCACCTAAACCTCTTCTCTCTCAACTTGTCATCTATAATAGCCACCTGTAGCCTGACCCTTACTACCTGATTCCGCACCCTATCTCTTTTGGTTATATTACACATCCACCTAAGCATTCGCATTTCTGCTACCAGTAACTGTTGCATATGTCTGCGCTTTGTAGGCTAGCACTCCACACCATATAACATGGTTGGTTGAATCACCATTATATAGAACTTCCCTTTGAGTCTGATAGGGACCTTTGTATCACATAGAACACCTGACATACTCCGTCATTTGACCCACCCAGATTTAATACGATATACTATATCGTTATCTATATTACCATCGCTCTGAATGATAGACCCTAAGTATTTGAAACTGAATTTCCGGGGGATGATATCAGTACCAAGTGCAACTTCTGCCTCATGTACCACTTGGCTACCCAAAAAGGTGCATTCTAAATATTCCGTCTTAGACCTGCTCATTCGAAAACCGTTCAACTCCAACACTTCCCTCCAACGTTCTATCTTGGCATTAAGCCCCTCCTTTGTCTCATTTACTAGGACAATATCATCCGCAAATAACATACACCACGGTACCTCTCCTTGAATATGCTTAGTAAGTTCATCCAGCACTAAAGTGAACAAAAAAGGGCTCAAAGCTTAGTGTAGTCCAACACCAATTGCAAACTTTTCCGTGTCACCTCCAATCGTCCGTACACTAGTCAATGGCCCTGCATACATATCCTTTATCACTTTAATATATGTGCTAGGAATGCCCTTTGCCTCCAAACATCGCCATACAAGTTCTCTAGGGACCCTGTCATATGCTTTCTCGAAATTTACGAAAACTGTGTGCAAATCTCGTTTCCTTTCCTTGTAGCATTCCATCAATTTCCTAAGTAGATGTATTGCCTCTGTCGTGGACCTACCCGACATAAATCCGAATTGGTTGTCTAATACCGAAACAGCTCTCCGAATTCTCCTTTCAATTACCTTCTCCCACATCTTCATGGCATGACTTAATAATTTGATGCCTCGATAATTGTGACATTGTAATATGTCTCCTTTGGCCTTATACAAAGGGATTAACCTACTCAGCCTCCATTCATTCGGCATCTTGGCTGACTCGAGGATCACATTAAAGAGTTGTGCTAACCATGCAAAACCGATGGCGCCTAGTCGCTTCCATACCTCTATAGGGATCTTATTCGGCCCTTCTGCCCATTTGTCCCCATCCCCCTGAGAACCTTTGTAATTTCGCCCCTTGTGATCCTCCCCCATAGGTTCCCGTTTAGAAATTGTCCCGACACAAGGGGTTCCCCTAACTCTATATTGATTACTATGTCTTCGTTATAGAGGCCATAAAAGTATCTCCGCCACTGTTGTCTAATGGCTTCGGCCTTTGTAAGTACCTGACCTGCTTCGTCTCGGATACAACAGATTTGATGTAAATCTCGCATCTCACGTGCCCTATCTCGCACTAACCTGAAAATTCGTTGTGCTCCTTTGGCCGTATCCAACGCCCTGTACATATCTTTGTAAGCTTCTCCTCTAGCCACTGCGATAGTCTTCTTCGCCTTTTGTTTTGCTAGTCTATACCAAACTGTGTTTGTTACACGCTCCGCCTCGGTAGTACTTTCCAACATATCTTTAAAAGCACGCTTCTTCATCTTTACCTTCTCTTGGACCTCGTCTGACCACCACCAAGATTCCATCCATCCTTTTCTCCGACTTTTCGAAACCCCTAGGAGTTTTGTGTCTCTCTTACCACGGGGGCTACTCCCTGCCACATCTGATTTACATCCCCACTCACCGCCCATAGTGTATTATTCCTAAATTGAGTCCTAAAAAGTGCCACCCTGTCCCCATGGAGTCTCCACCATCTGATTCTGTGAAATCGTTCGGTAAATCGTTGTGCCCTCCATCCCTTAATTTGTAGATCTAAAACTAACAAATTATGTTAGGTTGATAGGCATGCGGCCGGAAGTACTTTGCAATCCTTGCACCGCGATCTGGCTCTTTTCCTAATAAGGATATAATCGATTTACGTTTTAGTCGTACTACTCTGAAACGTCACCAGATGTGCTTCATTTTCTTAAACAAGGAATTTACTATGACTAACTCATACGCAATGGCCATGTCTCTCACTATTGTGTTTATATCCCCTGAATGCCTTTTTTAATGATGTCCATACTAGTATGGAATACGAGGGGGCTGAATGATCCCCACAAAAAAATGATGGTGAAACAGCTTGTTGCTTCTTCCAACCCTACTTTGGTAGGATTGCTGGAAACTAAAATAAAAGCTACAGTAGATCAGAAGGGTTTGGCTTTTTTGGGACCTTAATGGAAAATGTTTACCAATATGCTCATCACTATAATGGGCGTATTTTGTGTTGGTACAATTCGAAGAAAGTAGAAGTTCATGTTCTCAAGATGGGTGCCCAATTTATGCATCTTTGTTGCAAGGATAAAGACAACGTTCACTTCATGGTTACTCTTATATATGCGGCAAATTTTGCTTTCCAACGTTCTGATCTGTGGAATGAATTGATGGACTTCCAAACGGGATTGACTTGCCCATGGTTGGCTACCGGTGATTTTAACTGCAGTTTAAACTCTACTGAGGTGGAGGGTGGGGTTAGATTCCATGTTGGCTCGGGCAGCGAACTCCAACAACTTTTCCTTAACATTGAATTGGTTGATCTGAGAGGCAAGGGCAGATGGTTCACTTGGGAAAACAAACAGAGAGGGAACATGTATATTCGGAAGAAGCTGGATCGCGAGCTGGTAAACCAACAATGGCTCCATTCCTTCCCTCTTGATTCGGTGGTGTTTGGTGATCCGGTTTTCTCGGATCACACACCTATACTTATCCAGCATCACACAGCTACATGCAGTTTTGGAGCCCCCTTTCGGTTTTTCAACGGTTTATTACGAGCTAAAGGGTTCATGGAATTGATTACTCAAATTTGGAGGGTGGAGGTTCACGGTTTTAAAGGCTACCAATTAATGCAGAAATTGAAGATGGCAAAGAGGGAGATTAAGGTGTTTAGTAAGCAGCAAACTCTTAATCTTCAGGAGTTGGGTTCTCATTTGGTTGACTTGCAGCAGCAATGCTATAGGGACCCCCTCAATGAGGGGCTGCGGGCCCTTGAAGCTGACAGCCTGCATAAATACCAGGAAGCTCTAACCCTACATGACTCCATCCTTTGGCAGAAATCTAGACAAAACTGAATTCGGGAGGGAGATCGTAACTCTAAGTTCTTTCATGCGGCGATCCTTGCCCGCCGTAACAAGAATACTATCACTGAGTTGTCAGATACGGATGGCAATTTCTGGAGGAGGCAAGAGGCAGTGTCTACCCATGTTAGGAGCTTTTTTGCTCAACTCATGGGTTGTCCTACAGAACGGAGCCGGAATGAGTTTGGGGTTCGCCATGTGCTGGACTTTACTCCTAACCAGGACACTCTTGATATGTTAAACACCATGCTTACTGCTATACAAATAAAGGAGGCCTTGTTTCGCCTTAACAGCTTAAAAGCTCTAGGACCTGACGGGTTTTCGGCTTTATTCTTCCAGCATACGTTGCCTATCACAGGACAGTTACTCACTGAAGCCGTACTTGAGTTCTTCTCTTCTGGTAAATTGCTACGGGAGATCAACTACACTTACATCTGTTTAATTCCTGAAAAGGAGAGGCTAAAAGGATCACTGACTATAGATCGATCTCATGCTACAACACAGTTTATAAAATTATAGCATCTCTTTTAGCGGAGCGTCTGAAAGGCGTTTTGACTGAGGTGGTAAGTAAGGAGCAAGAAGCCTTCTTACCGTCGAGGAGTATCGATGATAATATTCTACTGCTTCAGGAACTGATGGGAGAGTATCAATCAGGTAAGAAGATTCACAGTTGTGCCATGAAAATTGATCTTTATAAAGCTTTTGATACACTTAGATGGGACTATTTGAAAGACTGCATGCAGTGTATTGGTTTACCTCCTCGATTCTGCCACTGGATCTCTCAGTGCATCCAAACGCCCTCTTTGAGCATCCTAATTAATGGAATCCCTACAAAGCCTTTCACGATCCACAGAGGAATACGGCAAGGGGATACTCTTTCCCCTTATTTATTCACTCTTGCAATGGAGGGCCTATCCCGATTATTGTCCAAAATGGTGCACTGCAATGGGCTTTTCCAAAATCATTATAACTGTAAGGAACTTCGCCTATCTCATTTGATTTATGCTGATGATGTGATTCTTTTATGTAAAGCAGACCCGCAGGTGTTAGTTATTATGCTGAATTTGATGAACACTTTCTCTCGATGGTCCGATATGACCATGAACATACAGAAGAGTGGCCTTTATGTATCTTCAGAAGTGCGGGACCCAGAAGGCCTTAGCCATTTGGTTGGGTTAACTCTACAGAGTACTCCATTTCGATATCTTGGAGTTCCTATCACCTTGGGCAAGCCTCAGTTCTCTGACTTTATGCCTTTACTGGAGAAATTAAAGACCATAATTAACTCTTGGCAGAACCGCTTCCTCTCCTTTGCGGCCAGAGTCAATTTAATTGTCTCCATTCTAAATAGCATGCATGTACATTGGGCAGCTCATATGACTACCCCAAAAAGAGTAATCAAAGAAATGGAGAGGATCCTAAAAGCGTTCTTATGGATTGGTAAGTATGAACAATGTAAGGGCGCTAAAGTGAAATGGAGCGAAGTTGTTCCGAAGAAGCAAGGGGGTCTGGGCATTATTTCGTTTTCTAAGATGCAATGAAGAGAATTTAGCGCTTATTTGAAGATAAAGATGCTATGTGGGTCAAATGGGTTCAGACCTACCGCCTTCCCAACCAAAGCTTTTGGCAACTCCAAATGAGGTATGACTACTCATGGATTTTCAAAAGCTTGCTTAAATTGCATGAATTGATCTACCCTTTGATTAGGAGTCGAATTGGGGATGGCGCGACGGAACATATTTCTGGTTTGACAATTGGCATATGAGGAGCCCTCTCTGACTCCGAGATGATTTAATTGGAGTTCGTATCCACATTCCTAAAGATGCCACTCTGGCATGGGTTGTTCGGGAGAGTGACCGTTTGCATAGATACAGGTTTGGCTATCTGCTTACTAGTTATATGCACGGTATCTCCCTCCGTAATTCTCAAGACAAAATGATTTGGACAGCTACCCAAACCGGTGAATTCACTACCTCTTCAGCACGAGCCAATGGGAGAGGGTTGATGGAAGAGGTCCCATGGGCTGCGCTCATTTGGAAACAGGTATTATGCCCCAAAGCAGTTTTTTTCTTGGGGCTAACTATTAACAGATTGAGAACAAAGGACAGGTGGTTCGGTACTTATGATCCCATTTGTGTGCTATGCAAGTTAGTCAATAAAAATAGAAATCACTTGTTTTTGAATGCGAGTATACCAAAGCAGTGTGGAATTGAATCTTATCTATGATAGGCATCCTAAACTTTACTTATGACTGCAATGAGGTTCTAGATGAGATTATTCGTGTAGATAGAAGGCAGGACTGTGTCACACTTAGGACCTCTTTTTAGATGGTTCTATACCACATCTGTCAGGAGTGAAATAGACGCATTTACAAACAAATGGAACAAAACAAATATCAATTATCGGACCGCATTATTAACTTGGTCAGAGAGGCCATAATTGGGCATGAGAAGCAAGATCAGCTCTGTTTGGCAATGAGAAGGCATTGGCGTATTTAGTTGTAATTCGTGATTTGTTTCCTCTTGGCGTTCATGTGATGTTGGCGCATATGTGACAATGGTTTGGAAGGCTACTTTCTCTTTTGTCTTACTTGTCTAGGTTTGCTATTCTTTGTACATTGTTTTCGATGTTTCTTTGGTTATATAAAGTTTCTTAAAATTCTTATAAAAAAAAAACAATTCCAAAGAAGTGTGCCACAAAAATCTCAAAAACTTGTTACATCCAAAATCTTACCGAAACTACCAAGACCTATGGGTATTTCAATCCTAAGTATAAAAATCCAGTGAGAGAACATTTTGGTTTTCTAAATTTGCATTGTTTTAAAATATTCATCATTACAGCATAGTACATCTGAAGGCTAGAACTAAGAAAGGTCACTTATTAGCACTCCCCCACAAAAACTTTCCCGATCACCACCACGATGAGATGAATGAATTTTACACATTCGATAGGAAGCAATATTCCAGTCTTCTTTCTCGTCAGTACTAAGACATCTCATAACCAAAGAGAACGTTGAAGAGACCACAACAATACACAACATAACTGGTGTGGCTCGTAACTTGAGCCTTGACAGATCAACAAAGTTACTTGATGAGCACCTCGATACAAGGGCACTTTTGCCCCCTCATTCTTAGATTTCCTTTTCGACTCATGTTCTCGGTGATTCTAGCAACATGAGCAAACCAGTCTAGTTGATTACTGAACAAGCACTCAGACTATACTAGGAGGGTCCCCCACCCAATTGCAAACAGCACGGGACCATCGGGTTCTTATGCAGTCCACCAACGGGGCATGTTGCGGAGGCTCGGGTTTTGCAACTTCAGTGCCTCTCTCACTTGATTCATTCCCACCGGAACCAGAGGACACAACCACATCTGCCATGAATTCCTCTGGAGTCCACCTTGGCGGTACTGAAACCCTCATTTTTGTGAGCCTGGGTCTCTGCACTGGTGTCTCACCCATAGAGTTTGTGTGGCTACCATTTAAATCAGATTTTGCAATCCCATTAAAATGGTAAAGATCAAACAACTTCTTGCCCATCAATCCACTTGAATCCTTAAGGCCTCCCAAACTCTTTTCCAAATCTAAAATAACCTGCCAAAACTCACTCCACACGATAAACCCTGTGCTGCAAAGGTGATCAAGTTTCTCGGGTGGAACCTTGATATTCATTTCCCTAAGGACTTGATGGAAGCCTTCCACACTAATAAAACCGCCGCCACCACTCTGATCTTGTTTGTCAAAAGCTCTTCGAATCTGCGACTCCCTTGCTTCTAGTTCATTCTCATCTTGAACAGCAGTATCAAGAGCAAACAGAACTGTATAATGGGACTCACTCCCAACAACCCATATTGGCCATCTAGGACATTTCAAGTATTGGCCAACTTTGCAGAAATTGAGTGATTCCAACAGAGTCAAAAATCCAACTTCTACACTGGTAGACACGCCTTTCAAAAACATCCCACCACCTAAATCCATCCTACCATCAAACACATTTGGAACAGCTTGCCCACAGAGTAGAAGATTCACAATTTCCTGTTTTAATAATTCAAAAGATACTGCATTCTCAGAAAAGTCAACGATTTTAGTGCATCCAGAATGACAGAAGCCAAAAAGGAAAAAAGAAAAGAAAAAAAAATTGAGCAGCATAGTGGAGGAACAAGGAGAATAAAAATCTTATGATTCACTAACAGGTAAATGCATACCTGAGAGGCATGTCCAAAAGGCGCTGTGACAAGAGGGAGGCTGGGATCATCCCTATCAGATTGGACAGAGTCCTGAAAAAGGTCCATAATTGGATGAAAGCATGAATATCACACTCAAGAAAATGAAGTGGGCCAAGAGCATGATTTTAACAGTTTTGTGATTATTTACTCTCTCGTCTCAGAACGCTGTCAGAAAAAATAACAATCAAAAGGCTTTCCACCTTGAATGGAAAGAATGGTCAATAATTACCCCCAAAAAGAAAATCATATCAACACCATTCACAAACAAAACCATTTTACTCTTAGCCTACCATCAAAATCTGGTGAATGTAATGATGAACTTGGAAGATTAAAAGTTCAGGCATCACAGATGGGAAAGAAAAGTCAAAGCTATCACCATTTACAAGCATAAAGATATGCTTCTCAATGGAGCTTTCTAATCTTGCATCTAAACATCAATGTTGTCTTTGATGTGTATCTCTCACCAGATTGGTATTACAATAAGTACTATACAATAGTTTTTCTTAGGTAACTAATGTTGGCAACACAAAGCCCACTTGCTACCTCTCCTTCATATTCTCTTTAGTAACTTCCTAGCAACAACTTTAACGCTTTTTCTTCTTCTGGGAGTAAAGTAGGTCATTTGAAGATAAAGCATCATTAGATGCCATTCTACAACAAGAATTTATAAGTAGAGAAACAACTCAGAAATGAAGAATCAAATGTCATGCTGTACTTGATGTGCATAATTGAAGATCAAACCATTATGCTTATATTAGGTTATGGTTATGGTTGCAAAATCATCATTCGTAGCCATGTTCAGTTAATTCTCTTGCAATATTCTCATCTCAGGCCTTAATTGCTCATGATTTGATCACATTCTAAACTCATTTATATTAGGTAAACCGTAAACGATAAACCTATATCCACCAACTAAAGCAAACCAATCCTCAAGATAATAATACAGAGATAAGGAATTGCACTAAAGCATACCAATCCTCGAGATAATAATGCAGAGATAAGGAATAGCAATGCGCCCATGCGTGACTGGAAAACAGGAATCATTTCTTCAATCCTCATCAACGTTCTTGTTTGAGATGTATATCTCTCAATCCTTAGAACCTTCCGCAAATCAGAGGCTGATTCAAATGAAAGGTCCTCAAGTGTTTTTGCAATTTTCTACAAAATTATAAGCAGTTAAAGAAAGAAAGTTTGTGATTACTATTATAGCAAAAGCTAAAAAACTCCAATTTCACAAATTTTTTAACAGAATATTTTGCAACTACCACTGTAAGACCAATTTACCTCATCCCTGACAAGAGTCCCAGCATCTTTGCCATTAACGTTCAGAAAGGCAACGACAGCCCTTTTCTTACTTCCACACATAAACAATATCTCACCCATACTTCTGACCAGGGCTCTGAAATTATCAAATATCATCAATTAATGACAACAACATGTAAATGGAAAATTGTGCTGAAATAAAATTTCTCTTTAAAATTTCTAAGGCCTCTCAACAGTGAGCTATTACTTCCTTGATTCAAAGAAATTACCTAGTTTTTTCATCTTCAGTAAGAGAAATAAAATCGTCTGGTGCAACACATTGCCCTTTAGATAGTCTCCCAGCACCTGAACTTTGTAGCATGCTAGGTTCAACTTTACTCGAGTCATATGGAAAGAAAAGAAGGTATTTGAGAACAAATGCCTGCATGACAAGGAGAAGAATAATAACTTCAAATCTAATCGATTTATATGCAGCAGAATCCAATTCCTAGTCTCCTTACACCCGTTACGTTCTTTTCTTTATTTGACTGAAACCAAAATAACCAACTACAGTTTCAAATCTCAACTAATGATTCCATTGCATACTCCTTGAGCTGATGGCTTGCAAATGACTAATCCCAAATGGTGGAATGATTAAGATCATTGCTTAGTGGGTCTAGACTGATATCCACACAGA
>JANIHZ010000002.1:15369249-15382993 GCA_027478365.1 Erythroxylum rufum | reverse complement strand
TGACTCCACTATATATATAATAATAAATAGTTTATATAAATTCAAATTATTTTAATACCACGAATATACAACAATCTTAAGTAAGAAGTATTTATATTAAAATTTTAAATTTTTCTTTTTTACTTCCCTTATCTACAAAGATCATATCATAATTGTGTTTTAGTATTAAAATCTTGAACTTTTGATATTATAATTTTGTTTTAAGATGTTATATAATTGAGTTATACTCATAAGACATATGACTTATTATAATACATATTACTTAGCTAATAAAAAAAAAGATGATAAGAGGAGTCATCTTTAAAACGTGGTCGTAGGAGTGACAGCTTGACATACGGAAGGAAAGAAAAAGAAAGAAGGAAGAATAGAGCTCCAGAAGAATAGAAACTGTTGATGAAACGGACAAACAGGATGGATTTCGTGAGTTGTCATATAATTGAGTTACGCTCATAAGACAGATGACTTATTACAATAGATATTACTTAGCTAATAAAAAAAGATGATAAAAGGAGCCATCTTTAAAACGTGGTCGTAGGAGTGACGGGTTGGCATACGGAAGGAAAGAAAAAGAAAGAAGGAAGAATAGAGCTACGGAAGAATAGAGATCGTTGATGAAATGGATGAACAAGATGGATTTCGTGGTCATCCATCCCGTTTGTCCTTAGTATATATATACTTAATAAAAGGCCCAACCCAAGTAACATAATTATGTTACTTACAAGTAAGGGTACACAATTGGGCTTGACCCTAGATTTGACCCTACTAGGTAGTGAATTTAAGCCTAATCTACTAAACTTTTTAATTAAAAACATAAGAAAACGTTATTTTGTTTAGAAATGTTGAACTTTAGGTCAGGTCGACCTGGACAGCTCATGCTTAAGCTCAACCTGATCAGGCCTAGTTTTTATTCTTAATTAATGAGCTAAACTTGAATTAACTAGACTTGAACTAAAAAATTAAAATATTGTCAAGCTTTAAGTTGAGCTCAGGCTTGGGCCACCGAGCCTTGACAAAATCCAGGCCAATATTATGAATACTGTACTAGACTTGGTACCGGATTGGGTTCTGGTACAGTACTGTATGATACCGGTTAATATAGGATACTATTTCGAGCAACTTTTAAATTTATAAAATAGTTCTTAAATTTTTTTTGAAATTGCAAAATATTCCATTATTATACTGTACTGTATACTTTATAATTTTACATAAATAACAACAATTTATTTATTTTTAGTAACAATAATTTTCAAATATTTCGCATATAAATAATAACCACAATTAATATGAAAAAAGACAATCATCTAACAAATATAAAATTAAGAACAATAAAAAGTATTGAAAATATTACAATATCATCATATAATAAATAATAATTACATCAAAGCATCAAATAAAAGAACAATAAATATCCTCAACTCTCAAACTATTACAATTTATGACAAGATTTCATGATGAAGAAACAATCAAGTAGAAACACCAAGAGATGAAGGAGGGTTAGGCTTGGATTCTCTATTCAACAAAAACAAACTTCTCACCTCCAAGCGAATTTGGAAATTACTCAGTGATAAACAGACCATGTGGACTATTTGGATCCATTCCTATATAATAAAGGGAGGTAGTTTGTGGGCCCTCAAGCCCAAAAATGGCTACACTTAGTTCTTTAATCAGTTGCTCAGATTGAGAGAGGATATGTTTCACCATATTTAATGTCGGATTGGAACAGGAGATAGAATTTCTCTATGGTATGACAATTGGATAGGGAATGGACCACTAATCCACAATCACTTGGCTAGATCTCTTCTGGGTAGATTTCCTAAGGATTCTAAACTTCAAGCAATTATTACTAATGGGAATTGGTCCCTTCCCCCAGCTGAGGTGAGCCTGCTTTCCCTGCCTCAATTTAGAAGTCAGGGGGATAGGGATATTTACTTGTGGAAAGGAATTCCTATCTCTGAAATCACTACAACAGATGTTAGAAGATTGAGGGAGAGGTCTACTGATCTGGTCGGATGGGATAAACTGATATGGAACAAGTTTCTTAGGCCTAATGTGAGCTTTTTGCTTTGGCTTATTATGCTCAACAGACTCAGCACTTTGGATAAGTTGACTTTCCTAACCATCCCTAAGACCTATATTCTTTGCAAGCAGGAGGATGAATCTAGAGATCATTTATTCTTTGCTTGTATGTTCTCAAAGGATATTTGGGCAAAGATCTCCAATCTAAGCTTTCCTGATTACTCCTATGGTAGTATTATAGATATACTATTGGATATCCCTCACTTGTAGATGACTAAACATAAGAAAGTGACCTTGTTACTGTCGGTTGCTACTTGTGTTCAGGTTATTTGGAATGAAAGGAACAGTAGAAGATTTCGGGACCAGACTAACACTCTGAGTTCTATCATTGAACTCACTACTACAAGCATCAGGGAACAACTGATCATCCATCAGTTGAACCGATACTGCAATGGTAGACTCTCTACTATATGGAGATTATAGCCTATCTGAATGCCTACCCATTGTAAGCCAAAGCTCACACCCCTCCATTCGCAGAACCCAGAGCTCAGTAATAAGGATCTATGTAAGAATTACCTGGATCCTCTACCTTCTGTAGAGATCTGCTACATTCTTCAATGCAGATAACCCAGCTCTCCTCCTCCCCTCCTGACACAGGATCTGAGTAGATCAGCTTATCAGATCTCTGACAAGAGTCAACAGAAGAAGTAATGTAGGGTTAAAATCCAAAGACCTACCTTGATCGACTTTCCAACCGGGGTTCACTGATTGCAAATGGCTCATAAGTTCCGTCTCTCCGCTGATAGATGAAGAACTTGAGTCATGCTATGGAATGATTCTGAACTTAATCGATGTTCTAAGACCATTACCTGTCATTGATTGTTGTTTCACATTGACAGCCGATCGTTCCTCTCCCACGTCGCCTTCCTTCGCCAACCCTAATTGAGCAATGTCGGGTGAAATCGTGTAAAGATGCTAACTGCTTTACTATTTTGGTTTTTTTGTTCTTGTGTAATGGGCACGTCGTCGTTTGGTTATGTTGGGTTATGGGACCAAATGGTTCTCAAGTTATCTATCTCTTGTAACATACCACACTTATTAATGAGAAATTTTTAATTTCTAAAAAAACAATCAAGTAGAAGTAAAACCTAAAAAATATATATTTATAATTACATTGCATATATAGAATTTAACACTTACATCAAATATAAGTAAAATTAAAAGAAGAGAAGAAACAAAAACTTGGAACTTCATTCGATCGTCTACAAGAAGATACCCGCTATAACTACACTGACCTCAATTATCATTTAGTCCAAAATCTTCATCATTGAGAGAAGTCTTATCATCATCATTCAAATTCAATGCACCAAATGACATATCATTATTTTCCCATCCAAGATTATCTTCCAAGTCAGTCACATCTACCAAACTCAGTTTCTCAAAAACCCAATCTGCCAAAAGATCAATATTATCAATGCAAATTAGATCTATCGAACTACTTGTCCTATTCAGAATCCTAGTAAACAATAAAAATAAAGTATTAAAAATTTAAGAAATTATATTTAACTTAATAATGATAATAATGTACTTTTCCCGAAGCTTTAAATTGTAATGAGCGAAGACCAAGTCATTCAATCTCTTGTGCTTCAATCTATTCATTTTCTTGAAATTGATGAATTCAAATGTACTCCATTTCCTTTCATAGTCTATTACATTCACACATTGACTTAAAATTTGAATTGTAAACATTTGTAATTTTGGAACATCAATTTTGAATTGATCCTACCAAGAAACGGTAAGTCTTAAGACAACAAAAGTAACGTTATAAACAAAATAAAGTGATAATTAATTTTCAACAAGTAAGAAAAGGGAAAAGGCTAATACTTGGAGAAAGTTTTGCTCTTTGTTAAATAAAATTGACCTTCCAAAATCCCCAGAAGACTGCTTATAAAGCTCTATTTGTGAGCTTAAGATATCTTACATCATCTCATGGCCAACATCTATTGTAATAGTTAATAGCATTCTCCTATTAACTTCATTTTTCTTTGTAAAATCTTGTCTGAAATTGACACTAGGATTCAAAAATGCCCCAACAGCAAACAATGGAGAGTAAAATTGTCTTTCCCATTTGTCATTGATGACTGCAAGATAAGGTGTTTACAAAGAAGATCAAATTTTCATATTGGCCTTGATTGCTATCTTTGCCCTCTTCATTGTATAAAAAATACCCTATTGTTGCCTTTTCATCACTATCAGCCAAAGAAAACACTCTCACCAAAGGCTCATAAACTTGGATAACAAATTGACATTATTCAGCAATAGACCTAACATGCTGAGATGCAACCCACAGTGACACAAAATTCGTTGCAAATCTTGTAACAGCAGGATGATACAAATTCTCACCATTGGTAAATTCATTTCTTATTAAATTCCTATACACGATTATAGATAAACTTGGTCACCTTTTTGGCTTTCTACATAGTCTCATCGATAATATGAAAATACCCAACATCCCTTATATTTTTCATCATTAGGTTAATGTAATGTGTAGCATAAGGAGTCCAAACAAAAAATTACACTTATTTTGTAACCTTCTTCCTGCCACTTTATAAGCGAAATCATTATCAGTAATAAACTGAATAATATTTTCTGGCCTTATTTTATTCACAACTTCATCGAATATCTCAAAGAAAATATCAATATTTTTAACAAGGCTAGATGCATCAATAGACTTTAAAAACATTGAGTCATTTACAGAATAAACCAAAATAATAATAATAGGCTCGTGTCTCCTATTTTTCCAACCATCAAATATGATTGAACACCCATACGTAGCTCAATCCATTCTTCTTTCTCACAATAAATTTTAATTTTAGAAACTAAGCAACTTAAAATTTTACCTATATAGTCGCCAATAGAAGGAGCTTGGTATCCCGAATCGTAAGAGGCTATAACATCCACTATAGGCTAATAATAGTATGATTGTGAAACATTGAATGTTGCACCTGTATCATACCACCATCTAGCCATTGTCAAATCTACATTGTGAGCCACATATCTTGATTGCATGGCACTACAAATTGAAGACTGGCTCTAGGAGTTGTTCGTGGTACAAAAAAATAGGAGTTTGCCTTCATTTTTTCCTAACATCAGATTCAGATGTAATATTCACTTCTTACTGGGAAGGAGCACTACCACTACTACTACTACTACCACTACCACCTTCAACATTTTCAGTATCATCATGAACACTAGCAAATGAACTTCCACTACTAATTTCATAATACAATCTCTCTCTTCTATTTTTCTCGTGTTGATATTCTTTAAACAAAGTTTTCATTTGTCACTTCACATCATGATTTACTTTTTTACAAGGTTCCACATCTTCTTTAACTCCAACTAAATGCTTCTTTAACGGTGTGATTCCTCCACCTCAAATGATTGTTACAAAACGAACAAATAATATGGTTCCTCATACCAGGGACCAATGCAGCATGAGCTTAAGCTAGAATATTGTATCATCCTAAAGTGGTTTAATCAGAAGTACTTAAACTTCTTTCCATTTATCTGTAAAAATAAATGAAGACATATATCAAAATAAAGAGCACATAGTTTTGTTACACAATACACATCCTCATCTTATATAATATAACTTATTTTATATTATTACATCATACACAATTCAATTTCATCCAACACAATTCAATTTCATCCAATACAATTCATCAATAAGTCAGAAACCAACAATTCAAGTATTCAACATACACAGTTACACAATACATATGTCCATCTTATGTAATATAACTCATTTTGTATGATTACATCATACACAATTTAATTTCATCTAATACAATTCAATTTTATCCAACAAAATTTATCAATAAGTCAAAAACCAACAATTCAAGTATTCAATATACATAATTACAAAATAATATATCCATCTTATGTAATATAACTCATTTTATATGATTACATCATACACAATTCAGTTTCATCCAACATAATTCAATGTAAATATTTTCTATTACTTATATAAGTAGCATTGTAACATTATAAATATTGAAAGTGAGAGTTAAAATAATATCTACTTTAATACGAATAACTAAAAGTAACATAAGTAATTAAACCTAACAAGTAAATAAAAGAGGTCGAAGAAATAAAGATAAAAAATTACTAACATGTAAAATTATAAGGAAAAGAAAAAAAGTTAAATACTTAATTAGAAAGGACTCTTTTTGGATTTATCATTTATGTGTAAGATTGTACTGTACTAAAATGCTTTGAATTTTTCCTTTATATATCTACAGAAAATTGAGTAATTAACTTCTATACATAAATATGTAAATGAGCTATCGTATCATATCATATCATTAGATTTAGAGGTTTTAATAAAATCAAGGAGGTCATTCCTCACTACAAACTAAATCAGAAGTTGAATTGAATGACAAGATTATATAGGCTGAATATGTTAACATAAAGTGTACGTAAATATCAAGAAAACTACAATAGGCCTAAATCTGGAATGGTCTGTATAATTATAATACTTCCAAAGTTCTTATGTTTCCCACTTTTTTTTATAACTTAATAAAATCACTGTGGTATTTGTAGGTCAAAACATCTATCATGGCCTTTCACGACTATCGTATTGTTATGCTTTCCCACTTTGTCACTCTTTTTCAAACACTCTCTTTTACTTTTCTTTCTCATTTCGAAGCAAGCAAATCACATGCTCTAGGTTTACAAATCACAAGTTAAAAATGTTAATGATATATAAATATATTTCCACATTCAGAAAAAAAAAAAAGTCATTCTTTTAACCATTAAGCCCTTTCATAAGTCAAAATTACTCAAATCCAAACCACCAATTCAAATTCAATTTCATTTAATTCAAATTCCAATCTAAATTCCAAACTACCAGATAAAACAAACTCGTTCGTTTCATTCAATTTCAAATTTCAATCCAACCGTTTGCAAATTACAAATGCAATTCACAATTCAATTTCAAGTTCCAACTATTCACAATCACAAAGTCAACTCAGGAGCAGAAAAAACCAATTAAAAATACACTAAAAAATTCACAATGTATTTGCTTCAAGTTTTTGGGTTAGGTCAGGTCGGGTTTAGATCTAGATCTATTCCAGATTTGATGATTCCGGATGCAGTTGATGATTGAAAATGTTCAGCGATAGATGAATGGAAGCTGGAAGGTGTTGACGTGCACTACTGTGTGGAGGAGGGCTGAACCTGAAATTCATGCGGTGGTAGCGTGAAGGAGGGCTGAAAGTCGTACGATGGTAGCGTGGAGGAAGACTGAAAGTGGTGTGGTGATTATGCTATTGTCGGAGAGGGAGAAGCAACCGCCAGAGATGAGAACGAGAGAGAGAGATAATGGAGAGTGTGTAAGAGAGAGAAACACAAAATATCAAAAAAAAAAAAGGAAGCAGTACTGGCCGATATATAACCGGTATTTTAAATACCGACTGATATCAATAACCTCACTATTGTTTCGTTTTTTGGTTTGTACAGTACCGACTAGTACGAAACGGTATTCAATACACTGAATATAATTACATTAATATTAACAATAAAATAAAAACGAAAATAAAAAATCACAAAAGAAGTAATACGAAATTTTCCTGTAATTTTCTATTTATGGTGGAAAAGTGTAGAATCATGGGAAAAAGGAAAAAACGTAACTTTTATTTAGGAGGCGTCGTTACCTTCTTCAGAACAGACACTAAACCTAAAATTATTATCCAAGGATAACTAACTAATCAAAATCAAGAACAAGAACAAGAACCAACAGCTAATATTCCCATCTTTAATAACAAACTGAGACGCATGCTTTGTTTGCCTTAGTTGGCTTCACGAGTAGAGATTGGAGTAGTATTATCAGCGACTGAAGAATCTAATAAAGTGTTCTTAAGATGGAGAAGAAAATCGAGGTGGTCAGAGCCGAGCAGATGAACAATGTAACAGAAGAGGTCGTGTTTGCTGATCGACCCTTCCATGAACAACTTCCAGTAATCCAAGGAAGCTTCATACACGCCTTCGTTGTCCTTCAATTGTTCCATCGCAATGTCTCCCCAGGACTGCTTCATAATTAATCTTTCACGTACCCTCTGGCTATTGTTGTTATTCGAGTACCGAGTTTAGAGCTGCCTGCTTATTTGCTTGCAAGGGCTACGTATTGATAAAGGGGGTTAGATTTAAGGTGGGTGTTTAACCCTAATATTGCTATATATATATATATATAGTGTTCCGTTTCTCTTTCGGTTTTGGAGATAAATATTCCATATTAGTAGTTTCCAACTTCTATTATTTTAATCACTAATGAGAACTAATTTAAGACGTAAATTTATTTGAGGAAAAAAAAACTCTATTGGCTTATGTGTTTTCTTCAAAAGACAATGTCTACACTATTTTTTGGGTCCAAGAAAATAAGTACCGTTAGCCTATCTGTGTTGAAAACTGGGCCCAATTCATGAGGTCAATCCAAGTCCATGACACATGTCAATTCTCCTTTTTATTTTATATTTTTTTAAAATTTTGATCACCCATAGTTTAGCTTCAATATAACAATACAATAGATTTCTTAATTAGGTGAACTTCCTCAATTAATATATTTTATTATTATTTACAGAGTTTTTATATCAAAATAAGGCAAACTCTAGTCGGATGACAAAAGTGACTATAGCCTTTTTATTAATTAGGAACGGATACGGTCAATGGTGTAGGAGTTTTCTACAACATATTGAAAGAAGTTTGCCGTTGGCTGCCGAACTTAGGGGCGTATATTCGGGTCTTACTTTGGCTTAATCGATTAGTTATTGATGAGTCATGATAGAAGTAGACTCATTGAAAGTTATTAACATTCTGTCCTTTTTCAATACAAATTTAGCTTAGCTTAATTTTTTGGTGGCAGATACCCGTAGACTTCTCCGACAAAACTAGAAAATCCAATTTCAACATGTATATTAAGAAGGGAATCAGTATACAGATCACATGACATCTCTAATAGTCCTGGCTAGAGCTGGCATGCATATTTTACAGGAGCCTCCGGTGACAATCATGAACCTTCTCCACATAAGCAAGCAAGGAGCTTTATGCTGCAGAGTCCTGCACTACTAGATAGCTTTCTTCGTTTGACCTTTTGGCTTTCCGTTTGTTAAAAAAAAAAGTCACATTTCAATATAATTTTATTGTGTCTAATCGGTCTAAAATAATTTAGAGACGGTCCAAATGTATCTAATGGTTAAAAGGACATAGTTTTGAACATTAGACTGAGTTGTTTATGCCTTTGTGGTGTTTAACATAAAATTATAAAGAGGATCCATCGATGTTGATGAACAGAAAATCGAACATGCACTACGAGTGTGGCAACAAGCCCAAATCAGTATCGACACCTGGTAAGTATGTGTTCATTTACAAATTGTTTGCGACTAATGTTTCGTGCTAGGTTACCAAGATTCTTCCGCTATAGGAACATAAAGTCCACCGATGTACAGAAGCGGACAGTGATTTCATATTTCTTGTATTTATACAAATTTTCCATTTTAATCTCCCTCTCCCTGTTTCAATCTCTAGTATATCAGTATACTTGTTATTTGGAGTATTTCAATATGCTCCATGCTGAATATAATGTTAAGAAGACTGCAAGTCTGTAATAAAAAAATAGCGAAATTAAAATGAATAGGAAGATTAAGACTGATTTCAGCAAAAGTTTATTACACACAGGAATGCATGTTTGAAGCAAACCAAATCTTATGTGCGCGTGAAGAAGGTAGACACATCTGACACAACCAAGCAATTGCAGATTCTTATTCTCATACAATGGGCAAATACACGGACGGCGGGAGTAGCACAATTTCTTACATACCCTCCGTTTTCTTTTCCCCCTTCATTATTCCTTTCGTGTACACACATAGTTAAAATAGAAATTAAAAAAAAAAAAGGAAAGGTGAAGAACACAGAGCGAAGGTCGAGTTTTGAGTTGGGACTATAATTTACAGTCCACTAGACCCAAAAGACTTGGTTAAACCAAAGGTGACAGCCATAGCCACCCATCCTCCAACCACAACTCTAAAAGAAGACTTAAGAGGGGGTGCCTTCCCTAACACTGCACCCAACCACCCAAAGATTACCAAAGCCAAGCTCACTGCTGATATCACCACCCCTAACCTCACCTTATAATCGCTTATGAACGAAGCAGCTAATAAGGGCACCATTGCACCCACTGAAAATGCAAGCGCTGAAGCTGCAGCTGCTTGTAGTGGGTTTGGTAAACTCTCCTTTTCATCACTTCCATCTTTGCCTTTCTGTTCTCTACTCTGCACATCACTTCTTTGTTTATCTCTTTTTATCTGGGCCAACTCTATGTCCAACTGTGAGTACACCGACACAAACTCCCCTATCGCCATGCTACAAGCTCCCGCGACCAACCCGGCGAACCCTGTTAATATCATGGCCTTAATATCTTGTTTTACTGCTCCCACGCCCATTATAAGTGATGCAGTGGAGACTAGACCGTCGTTGGCTCCCAGTACGGCGGCTCTTAACCATTGTGCTCGTTTTGAGTAGTCGAACTCATCCTTTGTTTCAATTTCTAAGGTTGCTTGCTGCTCAGGGTCGATGACAGGGAGAGCATATTTGGCGTCGTTGAGGGATGCAAGGTTGCTCGCCATGGAAACAAAAACAAACAAAGGAAACGATCAGAAGTGAGAAAATTGCTATGTGAAGATGATGAGTAGCGAAGTGTGGAAGACACACGCCCCCAGTAAGGGTATTTATGGAGGAGGTTCTTCGATACGGTGGAAGGCAAAAGTGGGATATGACCACTCATGGAAGAAACAGTACTTTTCTGATCAAAAATTACCTGTGGGCTATTGCCCAATAATCAGGCTTGGTGATTGTGGTAGTGTAACCTGTTAATTAATAACCACGACTGTTATATATATATATATATAAGAACAGATTAATGTCAATACTCCTCCAAAAACTGTTTAAGGTTTACTCGCTAGGATTCAGTATTTTCTTCTGCTGTCAAGGACTACAACAACTTTGATTGATTCTTACAAGTTTGTATAGATCTTTAAGCCATAATACCATGTATGTTAGCATGCCTACGCTTTACGGCAATTATATTAGACAGGTTATCAGCTCATGAGTAAAGCATGACAATTGAACAGAAAGGAGAAAACAAGTCTTGCTACTTCAATTCCAAATGTGTAGCAAAATAAAGAAAAGAGAAAGAAACAAGGCGTTTGTTATTTATTTAATTAATTAAAAACAACTGTTTGTTAGATATAACTCCAAAAAAAGTTAATGATTTGTTTTGATCAGTTTGTCCCTTTATCCGGAGTGGTTAATCTTTCAAACTAATACGGCAGTTATGTATAATTTTCCTATTAATTAATTAGGTACACTTGAATTTTCTAGGTTTAGTACGTTACATACTACAAGTTATAGCAAGAGAATTTTCTAGGTTTAGTACCAAGAGAATTTCAATACTAAAAGAATAAAGGAAGAGTAAGCCTTATATGGTACTAAGGGAAGTCTCAACGGTAATGTGTTAGATCAATTTTTCAGGGAAACCTGTAGCTGCTATCATTTAGATGTGGACTGAATAAATCTCTGAATTGACGCTATAAACTGCAAAACACGTTAACTGAGTATTCCATATTAAGTAAGCCTTATACGACAGATTCGATCGAGAGAACATAAGTAGGAAGATTCGAACACAGAACTTTTTGATCTTATACCCCTATTTCCTCAACTCGACCACTCCTAAATACATGTTAAATCTTATGCTTGACTGCCGTACGGTGCTCGACTGATATCAAACGGGGTTAATAACCCACTTCCCTGTGAATCAAATTAGCAAGAATAATAAAAGCTATTAAAAATCAAAGTGGAATATAGTGCACGGTAGGCCCTATACAACAGTCCAAAACAAAGATTCCTTCAACTTGACCACATGAAAGTGTTACTCTTTATGTTATACCTAACAAGGGATAATTAATTAGATTAGTTTTATGGCAGCCAAAGATGCTTTAGGAGATTTTTATAGGTTATTACCGCTTCTTTAATTTCCTAGAACCTATCTGTTCTTGTGATTGGTGAAGAATTTTGAGAATGGAATGCTGAATTGGAAGGCACCTGATGAAAACAAGGATAACATTAGTAAAATGAGAGGGAGTGTGGTTTCCACACGAATGCCACCATCCTCACATTACTTAATCCACCAAATCAATGCCATTGCCACCATCTCCCATTACTTTTTTTTTATCAACCAAATCATACTTGGCTCATGTTAGAGAACTTTGTCCCTCGTCTTTTCATTTTCAACATATTCCACTTCAATGGGACATCATTTTATCTTTAAAAATTCCTAGTTTTTATTAATCTTCTTTAATGGATCCCTCTAACCTCGCTACTTTTTCAAGTCTATATCCGTTTTAGCAAATGAAGAGGTACTTGATACTTTTTAATAGCATAATTCAAATCATATAAAGTGGTATTTTCATTGTCACTTAATATAATGCTAGTTGCCCGTCTACAGATCTAGTCTGGATGTTGAAATTTTAGTTTAAGAGTCTGTTGTTTGATTTAGTTCTTGTTTTTAACTATAAGAAAAAAATATTTGTTTAAGTTTCTGGTTTTTATTTTTATTTTTTATTTTTATAATTTATAGTTTTATTTTCTACTTTTGTTTTTTTTTCATAATCTAATTTATTATGAACTAAATATATTATTTAGTTATCAAATATTAATTATATACCTAAATTAAAAAATCTCAATTTTGGTTCTCGTCTTTAGGAATTTTAATTTCAATACACGCGTCTCCATTATAAATGGGAATCAATGGGTATATTCCTTGAAAACAAAAACTCCATTTGATAAAAAGCATATGTGCCTTTCAGCATCGACTCAAAAGATTTTTTGTGGTGGCAAAAAATTGGTGATAAATAAATACACTCATGGTGGATAGTATGAGTATCCATTTAATTGTTGGTATCTGATCCAACTATCGTAGCAGTTCCAATAACTTCAAAAGTAAAGGGTATATCTTTAAAAATAAAAAAGTACACGAGGATGATAAAAAGATAGATTTCAGGTAAAAGAAGTATGTAGAAACTATGCAAAACAACAAATTAATTCATAAGTAATTTTTGTTAAGGAGCTAGGACCAATTCTCTAAGGATTCAATCTTATTATTTTATTATCTAACAAGATATTAGAGCCTTTAGTAATTTGTATTATGATGATTATAAAATTTACCTACTATCTCGAAATTAAAACAAGTTGGCTTGATTGTTTTGTTTTGAAGACTAAAACTTCAAACATTCGAAAAAGATAATAAACAATTATCTTTTAAGGGTTGGCATAAATTTTAAATACTTTTATGTAATAAAATAAAATAAAATATATTTTTTAATATTCAAGTTTTATAGAGAAAGAAATTCTCTTGATTTTATTGAAAATCATATTAGTTTTGATTAAAATCAAATTAAAAAAAAGGATCAGACGTTAAATCCGTCAAAAGAAAAGTTTAAGGTTTAAATATTGAATCCATATTAAACTATAAAATTGATCTATAATCGACAAAAAGTAAAAACTATAATAAGTAAAAATAAAATATTTTATTGAAATAAAAGAATATGCCAATGTCTATTATTGTATAATGAACTAATAACAAATCAAATCTAATAATTCAAACTAAACCTAA
>JANIHZ010000002.1:15341078-15355603 GCA_027478365.1 Erythroxylum rufum | reverse complement strand
AATTCACAATATTTTATTGCTAATTATTCCATTGGTAAGTTACCTACGGAATTATAATATTTCGTCGCTAATTTACCGACAGAGTATAAATTCCATCGGGAGATTTAATTATTATAAATTTCAACCACCATTTCTCACTTCCTACTCGAGTTTTTTGTCGATAATCTTTTTATTTTTTGTACTTTTAATTTCTATAAATAATATAACATTGATTGATAATATAAAGTTAAAATTATCATGATTGGTAATATAATAAAAATTATAATGTACACCAATAAGTATCCTGGAAATTAAGAATTCATACAAAAACTTAAGAATATCAAAACATCAAATACATTCACTTATCCATCTAAGCTATGCAGTTGATGAAGGTGGATGCTCTAATTGTTGCGATGAGGTCTTGTCCCTCCCCTGCAATTCATCCACCTTATTACGGAGCTAGGTTATACACTCCATCATCCTGTCTACTGTGTTCTCAAGTTCAACGACTCTCTTATTTAATACAGACCGCCTACGAGATCTAGCTGTAGTGGACGTGGAGGATTGTGAATAGCATATGTTTTCAAATGAACTTAAGTTGAAAATCCTTCCACGATGGTCCCTACCACCCACTGCATCAACATATGTCTAACTCTCATCAACAGTTTCAAAGTTTTGAGACTATCGTGCAATGCTTTCTTGTATTTGGTCCTATCATTATAATTGTTTATGTTAATAAGTGATAATTTTTAAGAATTATTATTAAAGTATAGATTTTACATATGTGAAGTTATCTGCAATAGGTATTGATGAAGGTCACACCATCATGCTTCTTCATGTGGGTGGGCAAAAAAAGTTGGCATAGTGTAGGCTTCCTGCCCATAGACCTCTCCTGCATTAGAATAAATTGTATAAGTGAACGACAAATTACAAAAATTTTGGCTAAGTTTCCTCTATTTTATTATATTTACCCCCTGTTAAATGAAAAAATTGACTCAACAATATAACCATTAATGGCATCAGACATTTATAACATTATTATTCTCCATAATACACATATATTTTCATTCTAAATTTCATACTTGAAGTTACATTGAAATCAAATTTCATACATCAAAGTACAAAAATCAGATTATAAGTGTAAAGTTTTGATACTTATAAGTTTCTCTGCATACTCCTGGTGAGTCATAGATCCTCCAGTGTGTACGGGTAAACTCTCTCCCTCCGATCCTCTACGTCTGTTTGCAGAATTGTGCTCTGAAATCGACATTGCCTCAGGTGATGCCCAATACTGCTACTAATGACTCTATATTTCTTCAGATATATAAGGACGTCATACATCATTCTTGTGTATCGAACCAAGAAAGTCTCTATAACTTGTACGAGCTCGCCTCTCTCATACATTATAAATTACAGCATTAAATTTTGAATCCCAAAAAATTCTTTTTGAAAACAAGAAAGACATACTATAACTACTTATAAACTACAATATTTATCTAATTAATGTATAAAATTAGATAAAATAAAAAGATTAAAGAATATATTCTTTGTATCTTAAACTCCTGATAATAAAAATCTTTTGTTACCTAAGAGATATTCTTCCATATATAACCCTCAAGATTTATCCTCTCTTTGAACTTGGATGAGATACTTCTGGAGCATGTTCTAGACAGAACCAGCCTAATATGTAAGCATTTTTAGATCATTTTTAAATTAAAAACTATAACTTAAGTATAAACCTATGGTGTTATCATACATTTATTGCAAAATTTTTAGAACTTCACTCACAGATTGTTGACAATTGAGATGTAAGTTCTTCCATCAAATCCCTTAGCTCTACGCTGGAGGCCGCCTCCTTTATCCGCAACGTTTACCCTTAATATCTCTGTCTATATAGGGGTGGTAGATGGTGTAGGGGTGGTGGATGGTGTAACAGGGTTCCTAGATAGTGTAGCAGTAGGTAGGGAATGTGACTCTACAGAGGCTATAAGTGGGGAAGGTGATGCCTGATCTGGATGTGGACTAGTTGGATGTGCAACACCTAATTCTATAGCATCTGCAGAATGTGATGTTTTACCTAGACATGCATTGTCTCCTCTAAATCATGGTAACCTAAACCTTGGCAGCATTATATCTTATTTTCTCTCCTGTGTCATATTTTAAAGCTAAATTCACATTTTATTGATTATTCCATTAATGGAACAATATAAATTAAATATATAACAATATATTGTTGGTTCAATAATGAATTTATTCATATAATATTCTATTACTTACATAAATTAATCGTTATCATCATTTAATTATAAATCAAAATCATCACTGTCTTTTTTTTAATGAAGAATTAGAACAAAACTCAAGCTCCTCTTTAGATTTTTCGCCCTCCTCATCCTCTCTAGGTGACATTTCAACATATTCATTATTTGGATCGTTCAAAAGTTCATTATCATTATATGTTACACATGTATTTATTTCATGAAGATCTTCCTAAAACGCTTCACTTTCAATTCTCTTATTTTTCTCCTTTTCCATGTAATTCAAAAACACCTCTATATTTTACTTTGCAAACAACCAACCAATCTAACTTATCTCGCCGTAAGCTGGGAAAAGGGATATAATACACCTGGATTGCTTCCATCGTCAATGCTAAAGATTCAAATTGTCTAAATCTTTTTCGCTGGTTGATTTCAACTAGATTATATAGACTGTGCACTTTTGTTCCAATATTAGGAGTTGGATCAAACCATTCACACTTAAATATCACACTCCGCTTTGTTAGCAATGCAAATACTCAATTTCAAGTATCTCAGTAATTTTACCATAGTAATCCATCAATTCTCCCTGTATGCAAACCTCACTATTTACTATTGCCATGTTATGACCATAATACTCTGTATGAAATTTGTATCCATTAATAAAATACACCAGATACGATTTAACAGTTCGCAAATGTCATTTCACAAGATCACATATGAACTTGTTCGCTATTGCATGTTCTGAGGCCTAAATAAAAAATTTATCATATTAAATAGTATAATGTCATTTAAACACTTTGATATAATAATTCAACGATTTCAATTATTGCAAGTGAAAACTTACATATTTCTCGAACCGTCAAGAAAGGTATCTTTTAACTTTTTTAATGATATCATCCTGTTTTGTTTCGGGCATTAGCTCGCGTAACCATTCCTCGTATAATCTAAAAGCATTATTATGTATTTTAGTTGTGAACAACACTAACTTCAAAAACTCAAATAATTAATTGCAAAATCAACTTAAACTTACTACACGAAAGGTTGAAACTCCTAACAATTCAATAAAATGTAACCATGGGCAGCCTCTATTTCTTCTTCTGTTAACATCCTTCTTGTTGAACGTCCATATATTCATCCTGGATATGTGAAAATGGATAAGTTACCATCAACATCACCCATTTCTCCCCCATCGTCATTATGAGGAACTTTTCTTTCTCTTGTGTGCATATACAACTCAAAATACTATGAACAAAATGTACTTGCTTCCTCCACTAAATAAACATTACATATCGAACCTTCAACTCTAGCCTTGTTTTTGACTTTTTCTTTAAGTGATGTAAAAACCTACATTACAAATAGGGTTATTACAATTATGTGATTAAAACATGCTATAAGTTTTATTTAAATAATAACTATAATTATCTCTCAAACAGATACATACATCGATATTGAACTGGACCAGCAACTTTAACCTTATGTGCTAAATGTATGGGTAGATGCTCCATATAGTCAAAGAAACTTTGAGGAAAAATCCCTTCCAATTTGTACAAGAAAACTAGATTTTTTGTAACACCGCACTCCTGTATGACCCGGACCCGACATCGACGGTGATATCCGAGTCCATGCCCCGCGAGGGTGGCGTGCTATATCACTCAATTTAACAAAAATCGGTATATGCATCACACACACACGCACATAAGCGGAAGTCAATAATCCAATAGGGCATAAGCCCCTCTCATTCATACAATGCCATTTATCAAAACAATTCCCACATGGTCGTTTGAGCCCTTTCACAATTACAAAATTCATAGACCATTTTAAAATACACATTTATACAACAATGGCAGAATATAAATTTCAATCCAAAAATGAAAGACATAAATTGCAGACGCGAACTGATCCCGACCTCTATTCTTCACTTGAACACTATAGACATACTCTCGTTAGCCTAACGGGGTATTCTTCTAATCCTGAAAAATAATTACAAATTTTGGGTGAGTTTTGCGAACTCAGTGAATGACCATCATCGATGGCTAACTCATATTAGAACATATACAAATCATATTATCCCATTAACAATCATAATGAATTACATACAATTGATCAATCATTTTGCAAATCACATTCCACACATAACCCATTCAGAAATCATTCAACCCATGATAATCATTTCACGTATTACATTTCATATCATGAACAATCACATTGAATCTCACATATGAAGCTAGTCACTTCCCATTTAATATCACATCACATTTCAGGTTGTTGTCAACCATATCTGTTGTTTACATCTAAGATCAGTCAGTAGCATTTAATCATGTATGTCATGCATATGCAGTGTGCGTGTGACCCACTTTCCAGTTATTACGTCGTTGTGACCGAGTGCCTGAATTGTCCCCCTATGGGGCTCATTATGCATTGAGCCAAAGGCTCTAATCCCTTTCTATTCTGTAGGGGTAGGAGAGCCCTCTGGGTATGCACTACTTCCCTTCGAGCTCGAGGCTCTTTTTCATTCGTTGAGCTTTCAGCTCTAATCGGTGGCTACTCAGGTCACAATTGCCATTATATTTCATGCATTCATGCTATGGAATGCATCACTAATAAATTTCATATCTCATTCAGTCACTTTCTTATGTCCTATTAGTGTTCATATGCAACTTCCCGTTTGGACCTCATATGCAAAATCAGCCGAATTATGTATCACATCAGTATTCATATGCAAATTCCGATGTAGAACACATTGATCAGCCGAATTATTTATCACTAATTACAATTTCATTTATTATGTAATAACAATTCCAAATCATAAATCACATCACATCGGTAGTGAATACACATAATTCAAATAGCACTTCAATTTCCCAATCACTTTTCACATTCATCAGACCTCCTGTCCGACACCCAACATACATAAACACATTCAGTCATATTTCAGTAATTCAAGTATACAAAATAAAACGAAGTAAGCATCGAAACGAGACCATCTCGGTCAACTCATAGGAGGCTCCAAGTTAGCTCTTGCTTCCCCTGTGCTTTCTGGCACGCCTGTATACTGATGTTTACTTGTAAAACTTCCAAAACCGTCGATCGGCATAAAGCCTTAACGTTCATGCAACTCATGTACTTCATTTTACATAGGTTTTAGGTCCGGTTCCCTTGAGGCAAAAGAAATAGAGGACCAATTGGTCACAGAGATATGGGTAAGTATAGATGAGCTTCGGTGGAGTTTTTGATGAAAAACTCCGTGCTGTAGACCCAATCAGAGAAGAGATAGCACAACACTTATCTTTCAACATTATTACAAACTCAACCTTGTAGTTGGGACACCTGTCTATTTCGTAGCCACCTGTCAACTTCCATATTTTTCCATAAAACAATATTTCACATGTTCTGTCTGACCATGATACACTATCTTCTCGAAACATGTTTCCCCTATGTGTATGTATCTAATGACATCAAAACGCTCAATTCCATACGGAAATAATACGTTCGGCTCTTCCAAATCCTAGACCGAACATTAAACCTAACTCCAATTAAGAAATTGAAAGTCTTAGAGGCTAAATTGCCATTCGACTCCTTCAGAACATTTGTATCCCCATGTCTCAATTTTAATTTGCGACAACAATTAGATCGATCGGAGCCCTATAGCTTAAAATATCTCCAAAACAGTAAGGCATAGTCAGACTTTTTCAACCAGTCTGCTTACTGTATCAAATCAACTTTTCTTAATTTCATATCAAAACTGATCAATATTCGGCTTTTGATCAATCTCTCTTTCTCAATTTAGTATCAAAATCGCTCAATATTCGGTTTATGAATCCGACGCTTTGAAAGTCAAGTCGGTCCGGAGGTCAAACAGTCAAGGGAGGTCAGTCTGCGCTCGCCCTATCGCTCAGCCAACGCTTGCTCGATCGATCGGCCATCTTTCGCTCGGTTGATCGGCCAGTCAGAGGTCGATCGAGGTCGATTGGCCAATCAGCACAATGCTAGACCAGCAAAGACCGATCTACAATTCTCAGGAACTCCAAAAATAAGCTCGGTCTCTAAAGGGATCAAGAAGTCCACACAAGGTGGCTGGTCGATTAGCTCACCTGAGCAGTAACCGAACTTCTAATCTCATAACTTTTCACTCCAATGTCCAAACATTCCACACCTTATATCAACGGAAAGATATCAATAAGCTCTACAATTTTCATGAAGACCCTAAGAATAACTTCTAACTTTACGAGGGTCAAAATATCGCTCGACAACATCATTTTTTTTCATCGATCGGGACTAATAAATCACCATCAATCCCTCCTTTAACTAACTTCCAATCAAAGAGTCGGGGTCCAACCTATGCCCGGAAGTTATCAAGGAACGCATGTCTCCCCTTTTATACGAACACCTTCAGTATTTATATGCATATACACCAACATGACATTGTCTTAATTCCTAAATTTCGGGTCCTAACCCTTTAATATGGGGACGGGATGTTACAATTCTCTCCCGCTTAATAAATTTTATCCTCGAAATTTTCATCTGATTGATCAATAGGGTAAAGGTGATAAATTCCTCATATTTTTTGACATTTCCCTCATACGCCAGCGCTCAAATACTCTCTTTCCGATTACCATAGCTGATAACTCAATAATTTTCTCAAGGTTACATGGTTTGTACACAGAAATGACTCGGCACATCTAGTGTCTCCACGACCTCAAAGCAATTTCAATCATAGAAATTTTAACCCATGGGTCAAAATCAACTCATAATAAGAACTTAATTGCCTCTATGCATACCAACAACCACTTTATACCGTTACAACAAATTGTATTATACTTTCTGAAGTGAAACTTCATGGGACACTATGTAATCTCCAAATCCAATTGGCATAGACTACATCAAGAACTGTCATCATTCATACAATGTACATATATTTCCTCAAATGTTTCAACGTATTCTTTGAATTGTTCAATTATCTTCAAGTCATCACCCAAATTTCGTTATAGTTCAATTTCTTAAGTGACTAATTCCGCAATAACAATAACATTACCTCATGTCTTTTTTTTTCCTAATGATTCTCTCTGTTCATTCCATTTTCTTTAATTTACATTTATAAGACTACTTTACTTCGCATGTTGGTATCTTCTCTTCAGATTCACTAGGGATCTCCCGAACGTATGTATATCAAATGAAATGTTAACCTATATTCTCCTCACATTGACAATGGTGTCACCTCAAATTTTAGAATCCACTCCCGTAGTTGGATACTGTACATCAACACAATACAGACATTCTCAGTAGCATATTCCACTTACTATGCACTCGATCGATCGCCTGGCTGGTCGATCAGTCGCCTGGATGAGCCTCTTTATGCCATAGCTTACATAATCATGACATCCCTTGTAACAAAGTTTGGTGAGACAATAGGCAATTCCATTTACACTTTAGCGAAGCTCAGTGAGACACTAGACAATTTTATTTCCACTAATACCTTGGGATATATCACCCAAATCATCACATATGGCAACATCAGTAACAATCTCAATCACTGCCCGATCGACTGTAAATTGCCTAACTGTAAATCACAAGTACGCTCATGTCTTACTCCAACTCATATTGAACTTTGAACTGTAGGAATTATGATTGGTACTTATGCCATAAGTCACTAAGTACTTTCTATATCACACGCATGTTAGCCACATAAGCTTCATAGTTCCAATGGGCAGATGATCCACTGTTAGGTGTATATCCACAATGGCAACTCAACCTGAATTCATCAACTTTTTCATACATCGTTATCATCATTTCATCATCCAATACAGGGGCAGAACCCATATGAAACTTAGATCTCCAATCCACAGATATGTTCTTATACTAAGGATACTTTCATCCCAGTCAATTCTAGATAACTCTTCACCTTTTATACCAGTCCTCGATTATGGGAATTACGCCATAATCGTGTCCTTCTTCACTCTCACATTTTATTCAAACCAATCTTGAACTTCAAACTATAGGAACAATTCAATAAGTTACATATTATTTTGGCAAATCACATAAAACAGCCCCTGTGATATACTTGATTATTCATCTTAGCCCCTGTGTTTTTAATTCGTTCACCTTAGCTCCTGTGTTTTTTGTTCTCATTCAAGATACCCCAATTAGCTATTTTCGGACAAATTTGCCCTTAGATTATTGAAATACATTTTTTTAATCTCTTGAATCCAAGGGCAAATTTGTTCGAAAATAGCTAATTGGGGTATCTTGAATGAGAATAAAAAACACAGGGGCTAAGGTGAACGAATTAAAAACACAAGAGCTAATATGAATAATCAAGTATATCACAGGGGCTCTTTTATAGGATTTGTCAAATATATTCCATATAAAAAGGTCGGTAACGTTATCATACGCCGTTAACTTTGTTATCAACGGCTTCCTCTTTAGTCAACTATTATAATAATTCTTTTTTTTATTGGCCAAAATGAAAGAAAACCCCAGTGAAAATTCGATAAGAGTAGGAAGCTCTCATCACCAAAGAGTAACTTTTCTCTATTCATTTAATAGTTTCTCTCTCTTCCCATCGAAGTGAAGTCTCCTGGTCGTTCCCGTAACTACCCCATGCTGCTTTACTCTTCAGCTTCGACCCAGAGCACCTGTAAGCGATCAAAGTTTCAAACTTGAATCTTACCAGCGGGTTTCATGCTATGCATTAAACTGTTCCTTTTTTACCTTTCTAATTGGTACTTCCCTTTTAACACACTTTCTTTTGTTGTGGCTTGATCCCCTGAATTTAGCTATTTTCTTCCTTATGTTTCCCTTTGTCTATTCATTTTGATTGCTTTCTCACTGTTTCTTCTTTACTTTTGTTGATCATGTGAATGTTGCCACCTATAAGTTGTCTAACTCGTCACTTTCTTCAGTTTGGCTTGTTTGCTCATGACTTTGCTTTGCTTCCTCCTGGCTTTTCTTCCCACCCATGCCTATTCTTTCCCACCTTTTCGAATTTGAAGGAAAGTTCTCAACTTTTTTATACTTCTTATTTTTCAAACTGATGGCGTTATTTTTGCGCGAAAAGTTGCCGAGTTGGAGTGGCTTAGATTGACTCCCTGCTTTATTCAACTAGCCATGGATAGACCTTGTGAATTGACATTCTTGAAACTATCAAGGGTCAGATTCTGATCCTGCGTTGTAAAAAATTTCTCAATTATTGATGAGTATCCCAGTTGGGTTAGGGGATAACTTCATGTTGTTTCGTTGTTCCACTGTTTACATTATTTCCGGGCCTTTAATTTGATACGGCATGTCAACCCTTTCAAATGTGTCACGTGCAAATGCTTTTGTGCAAGGATCAGGGAAAGCATTAGGGTTAGTAAGTGGGAGAGCTGATCGCTGTTGCAACTAGTTACTTACAATTAGAATGTATCTTATTGTCATGCTTTTTATGACCATGTCATTTTATATGCCTTTTTCTTTGCTGATAGTTACAATCAAATTCTTGGTTGGTGTGTAGAGATCCCATAAGGGACTCACATAACAAACTTTAATGACAGAGATACATTAACATCCGATTGATTGAATCCTGAAAAGTGCATATATTCAGGATTTAGTTGAAATCACTCTGTTTGCTTTACATGACTTCTAGAGAAACTTATAATTCCCAAAGGCACCGGCAATAGTGAGCCTTTTATTTTGGTTGTTCAGTAGTTTGTTGGTTATGTAATAGCATCTCCATTGTTTCTCTGCCAAACTCAAAGTTAACCTGGAAAGATAATATGCTGGCACAGGTTATGTGTCACTAAAATGATATGGACCTTTTTCCTCCAACATCCAAGTACTTTGAGCTGCTGCCTTAATGTGTTTTGTGTACTGGCTTATGGTTTCTTTAATTTCTACCTCTACTTGTTAAAGAAGTAACCTTGCTGATTAGCTGCAGCCTTTCCTAGTATGCTTTTAATTAATCAGCATTAACTTTGTCCTTGGATATATTTTTCTGTGCCAGTGTCTGTTGGTTCTTCTATTAGAGTTTAACCTCAGCTTACCATCATTTCTCTTTTAAATGCAGCTGCATAATCTTTGGATAAGTGGTAAAAATATAAGGAAGTTTCCTTGGTATCCAGCACAGATTTTAGAGCTTTTAAACTTATTCATGATGGATAACAAATATAAAGGCATCACATGGGCTGGAAATATATACCAGAAGTTTGAAGATATGTGCCTGGAGATGGATGACGTTTTGTTCCAGGTTTATCTTAATTGCTTCTATGAACCTTTTGGGAATGTTGATGGGTTAATCATTTTCTTTGATGGCATTTACTAAGTCTACAAAGCAATGGCTCACAAATTCCATTTCAATTTCTATCCTTGATGTGTTTCCCTGTGACGTGAGACTATTGGCGTTCTTGATATTCAGTCATGTCTTCAAAACTAGATATAGATTCCTGATTTTGCTTGTTGTGTTTCTCCCTCCCACTTTAGTAGCACCTATACACTTTCTGTGCTGCTTATGTTTCTCATAAAATTGAATTCATTCTTGAACAGGAATTCGAATATGTTGGAGATCAATTGCAAGTTATGGGTAGCAATGTCAGGCAGTTTTGCTCAGATTTTGCACAAGTTCTCCCACAGTCCTTCTTTGATGTGGTGCAAGGGGCAGCAGCTGACTCATCCACTAATGTAGCCTCTGAATTGTTGGTGGAAGGCATTGGTGAGGAGCAGTCAAGGAAGAAACCTTGCAATAAAATTGATTTAATCAACAACAGTTCTAAGGAACATTTTCAGGTGCTACAAGATGATCCATATTTGGAAGAAGCTGCTTTGATGTTTGAAAATGAATTGGTGACTTTAGATGAAGACCATTCTGATGAAAGTCCATATGAATTGAATAAGTCAGATAAAAACCCAAATGATCAATATCAAGAAACAACGATGTCACCAGCCTCCAATGACCTACCACCTTGCAGCAGCTCTTTCACCAAAATAAAGCTTTTAGATGAGCCTTCTACAAAGGCTGCCGACTTGGTTTATTGCTACGAGTTTGAGCAGACTTGTGGCAATTCCTCAGCTCAAATAGTCAGTATGTGCTTCATAATTCTTTTCCTCTTACTGCTGCATTCCTGTTTCCCTTCCTCTATGTGACTTGATCCTTGGTGGACCTTAAAAGTCTTGTAACCCATAGGGCCGTATAAGGTTCTGAGCCCTATCTGCATGAGTTTGAGCTTCAAAGATTTTTAATTCTACTGCTCATTATTTCTTCTTTGTACGTAATTCATAATTTCCATGTAACAAGTACATCTTTGAATCTGTCTTTGTTCATGATTGTTATCCTACTTAATAACACAGTTCTATCTCTGTATGAGTTCAGACTACAGATTCCAGTCTGATTGGTCTTTTCTAACCTAGTTGGTATTTTATGAAGAATTTTGGATCTCTGGTTGGTCAACTCTTGTCCTTTTCCAATTGGTTAATGTGATTTTCTTTTAGTTTGTTTCACTGTTTTGTCCGGAGATGGTTAGCATGGCTGTTAAGTTAAAAGATACAGAATATGCTGAATGAGATGGAGTAAAAGAAGTTAGAAGAAGGTGCTCACCCTCAAGATAGAACTTACACCGCTATCATTTATCATATAATTTTATAGTTTTTCTCTATTAAGCTACCCCTTTTTATCTAAAATCTTTTTGCAGTGACTGAATTAAGAAATTAACAATTGTCATATTTTCCATTTTATCTGATAATGTTGTAGGGAAACTGGAGAGCAATTTGACTGATGCAGGATTATCTACTAAAGCAAAACTTGAAGAGAGCTGCATCTTAGTGGATGGTAGTGAAGTATCTTATGGTGTTTGTGAGACACAAAGACGCATTTCTCTGAAGGTGTGATTCTTTCATTGACTCCTGCCTCTTGTAAGACCTTTTGAATGGGCACAATTTTGTTGCAAAATCCTAGTATCAAGAACACTAGTGATGAAGTACTATACCATTGTATTATCGCTGGCGTTTGACTGAATTATTCAGAGTACAAGGTTGAAAGTTGATGATATCCCTTTTCACCCTTTTGTATTCTTTTGCTTTAGAAACAGGTTGTGGAGGCTTTTTTTCGGAAAAGAAGGGCAGCAGCAAAGCAGGACCATCATCAAGGTGCAGCTTGCCGTTACACCCCTGACCCAGCATTCAGTCCCCAGAAAGGAAAGGACTTTATATCATCATCGAAGGCCGAGGCCTCTGAATTTGACTGGGAAATTATCTAATGTAACAGATTTACCGTAACATGATCTAAGATGATTGTGGCAGTTTTGCCATTTCAGTTATGTGAAGAAGGTAAATCTCTCGCTTCAGATGCTTGTTGGTGTGGCAATGGCATCGCTGTTACTAGTATATTAGCTAGAAAGGGAACAAATTAACTTTAGCATTGAGGAAATCCATTTCTTTTAAGAAGTGTAATTAGTTAGTGTGGCTGGTATAAATTGAGGCTTGACATTAATGTTCTTGCAGAATGATGTGTTTTCCTATGCCTGGAGCTCATTACCTTGAGCAGTATAATATACAATAAGCTTCTAGATGGTCCACTTAGCTTCGCTAGATACAAGGTCTATAGCATACAATTAAATAGATATTTTGTATCATATTTTTAATTTTTAAAATTAGAAACAATTGCCGTAGGGTCAAATTATCCCAACCTTCTTACAGCAGCTTCAACCTGTAAGTTATGGACCAACTGTTGAGATATCATTCTACGGTTGAACTTAGTATTCGAAGCACAATAACATGGACAACGGTACGGAGGTAAAGTCAAATGCTTTTAGTAAGACAATGTAAAATCAAGTGGACATACCTCATTAAACCAAGAAAGAGCCATGCACAGCGTGAACCAAGTCTGTTGGCTACCGTCTCTAAGATATTACTACGCTTGATAATAATTTGTACTATGTTTAGTCATTGGGTGATTATATATTATGCAAAACTTGTAAAACGATATTGTGTTGAATATACAAGCAGCAGATAAATCAGCTTGAAGTTTGATTACCAAAGGGAGCATTACATTACATAGACACAGTGGGCAGAATATACAGGTATACATCATCGCACAAAACTTTTAAGAGCAGAGAAAATGAATACGCATTCAGCTTCCATTTGACTGGGTTCATGTACTGGGATATTGTTAACGTATTGGATTAAACGCTGCATACGTTAGTTGGTTTTTTAAACAAACAGTTATATATTTGTTAGTTAGGTATGTCAGTTATGTTAACAGTTCACTACAGTTATGTTTTCTTTGTTGTTGGATATGTTGTACGAATGTGTACGATGTTGTAGATTTGATGAATAGAAAAGTTTCCTCCCTTTTCTGCAGTGTCGTAAAAGGAAAACAATAGTTTCTTTTCTGCTGTGTTTTTTACAAAATAAACAAGAGTGCTCCTTGCGGCAGTGTTTTTACAACAATAGTGTAGTGTTACAAAAACCAAAACAAGAGCGTTCTTTTCTGTTGTGACAAAAAATAAACAACAGATACGAAGCTTGCATGGCAATACATAGACCTTCCTTAGCATCAATATCTCTTTGCATTCTTATGTATCCATTTTCACCCCAACAACTTCCCCATGAATTCTTAACCAGCCAATACTTGGTACCATCATCACTAGCTGCTCCATACCCTATAGTAGAAATAGATGCTTTTGTTGGTCAACTAAATATGAATTTAAGACTTACTAAGTCTAGTTTTAAATAGTGGAAGTTTCAAGTTCATTGGAGGTTTTTAAAGAAAGTTATAGCTATTTGATTAAAAGTTGTTCAACTGGAAAGTCTTTTGTTTCTGTTGATTACTAGTTGATATTTAGCCTATAAAAATACTTGTAATAAGATGTTATGTGATTGAGATGAAAAGTTGAAAGATAGAAACAAAAATTTTCACTTATCCCTTTCTTTTCTTGTTCTTCTATAGCTCCCAACAAAGTAGTAATAGTGCCTTGTTCAAATGACGACCAAAACTAATATCACCTTCCAATATCCACAACTCACCAAAACAAACTATGATCGAAGGGCGCTATGCATAAAGGCCATAATTGGGTCTCATGACTTATAGATCCTTGTCAAGAAGGGACATGACGATCCCGAAGAAGAGGATATTGAAATCGTGACTGAACTAGAAGCGTGGCAGTGAGCAAAGAAGATAGATCAAAGTGCACTCTTAATTATTCATCAAGGGATAGATGATGACATGATATGTTCATATTTTCACATGTGTTTAGGACTCAATTCATAGTCTTTTACATTCATTTTATGTTCATCTATGGCTGGTTTATCATGTTTTAGCATTAT
>JANIHZ010000002.1:15325853-15340978 GCA_027478365.1 Erythroxylum rufum | reverse complement strand
TAAATTTCGGGGCCCAATATAAATAATTTTATGTTTTAAGATGCATGCTTCAGTTTACATAAATAACATCCAAAATGAATATATAAATTCTTAGCTTCTTAGAAGCATAGATAGCATCATCTTGGTATGAATAAATGATATCAAGCAAACAAAGATTCTCTCTAAGAGATGAAGACATATCCAGATTAAACACCTAGTTACTTGAGAACCAACGGAGTTCTAAAAGGCTAGGTGATGTGGAACCTCAAGGTTAAAAAACCCAAAATCCCTTAAACATACACGTTGGATAAGACAAGGACAAGAAGAAATGTCCAACCCTAGTGAGCCCCCAATCAATTATATGAAAAGAAACATATATAATAAGGTTGATTTGAAAATAAGAATAGAAATTCGTCACAAGTGATTACCTTGATAAGAATTATATTCTTTTTGTAATAGAAGAAGACAAGCAATCCTCCCTTAAAGAATTCGTTATTTAACAAATCTAAAAAATAAACAATGTTTATTATAATGTATTTAGACCCTTTGAAAGAAAGAAACCCTAACTATGTAAAAGGCCTTTTAAAATGGGCTTCCCACCAAAATAACTATAGCTCAAACTAATATTTATAAAATACAGCTTATTAAACCTAAAAGATTTAAATTAAATGAGCTTAAAGTTAATAAAAGTCCATCTCACTAAATCAAGCACAAAATACAATTAATAGGTTGTCCAAAGTTATGCTTCTAACTTAAAATATTTAATTAAACAAGAATGAAAGTCTTCTTGCACATTCCGCCCAACTTGATTAGTTATTATGTCATTGGCCCTCATTATCTCTTGAGATTCCACTACAAGAAAAATAGGTTGTTGCAACGAAAATTACCATTGAAAAATCTTAATTTTTTGTTAGAGCATAAATTTGAAGATGAAAATTACTAGCATAACAAGTTGGAGGAGGAACGATCGTAGGTAAACTTTAGCGACGAAATATTGTATATTTGTTAATAACTTTAGCAATGGAATATTGTATATCTGTCGATAATATGTTCGTCGCTACATTTACCGACAGATACACAATATTCCGTCGATGAACTTAGCGACAGAAAATTGTAAATCTGTCATTAAATTTACCAACAGACAATATCCGTTACTAAAATTTTCATGACAAATTATATCATTCCGTCGGTAACTTAGCAACAGACTATGTCATTTCGTCGCTAATGTACCAACAGAATATTGTTATTCTGTCGAGACATTTAACTGTGATAAATTTCAACCACCATTTCTCACATCCTACCTTGGTTTTCTGTTGATAATCTTTTGAATTTTTTGTACATTTAATTTTTATAAATAATATAACATTGATTGAAAATATAAAGCAAAAATTATCCTAATTGGTAATATAATAAAAAATATAATGTACGCCAATAAACATCTTGAAAAAAACTGTAAATTAAGAATTCTTACACAAACTTAAAAGCAGAAAACTTCAAATACATTCACTTATCCATCTAAGCTATGCAGTTGGTGAAGGTGGATGCTCTAACTTCTATGATGAGGTCCTGTCCCTCCCTTTCAACTCATCTACCTCATTATGGAGATGGGTTATGCACTTCATCAGCCTCTGTAGTGTGCTCTTAAGCTAAAGGACTCTCTTATTCGATGCAGATCGCTTACTAAATGTAGTTGTAGTGGATGTGGAGGATTGCGAACAACAGGTGTTTGCAAATGAACCTAAGCTAAAAATCCTTCCACGACAGTCCCTAACCCCCACTGCATTAAGATATGTCTGACTCTCATCAACAATTTTAGAGTTCGGAGATAGTTGTTCAATGCTTTCTTGTATTTGGTCCTCTAATAAGTGATAATTTATAACAATTAACATTAAAGAATAAATTTTACATACATTAAGTTATCTGCATTGGATGTTTACGAAGGTCACACCAGTATGCTTTTTAGTGTGGGTGTGCAAAAAGAGCTGGTGTAGTGTAGGCTTCTTGCCCATAAACTTTTCCTGCATCATAATAAATTGTTATAAATGAACTACAGTTTACAAAAATTTCAACCGAAAAGTTTCCTTTATTTTTATGATAAACCCCTTATTAAACAAAAAATTACTCAACAACACAACCATTAATGGCACCATATATTTATAACATTATTATTCTCTATAATACACATATATTTTCATTGTAAAATTCACACATCAAATTACATTGAAATCAAATTTCATACATCAAAGTACCAAAATAAAAAATATAAATGTAAATTTTTTATACTTACAAGTTTCTCCACATGCTCCAGTGGGTCATAGATCCTCCAATTTGTACGGGTAGACTTTCTCCCTCTGATCCTCTATGTCTATTTGCAGAATTACATTCTGAAATGGACATTGCCTTGGGTGATGCTCAATACTGCTACTAACGACTCCATATTTCTTTAGATATATAAGGAGGTTGTACACCATTCTTGTGTGTCGAACCAAAAAAGTCTCTATAACGTGTACAAGCTTGCCTCTCCTATACTTTATAAATTATAGCATCAAATTTTGAATCCCAAAAAATTCTTTCTAAATAAAAAAGAAAAACATACAATAAGTACTTATAAACTACAATATTTATCTAATTAATGCATACATTTAGATAAAATAAAAAAGATTAAAGAATATATTTTTTGTACCTCAAACTTCTGATAATAAAAATCCTTTGTCACCTGAAAGACATTCTTCCATATATAACCCTCAAGATCTATCTTCTCCTTGAACTTGGATGATATATTTCTAGAGCACGTTTCAGACGAAACCAACCTAATATATAAGATATTTTAGATCATTTTGAAATTAAAACATATAACTTCAGTATAAACCTATAGTGTTATCATGTATTACAAAATTTTTAGAATTTCACTCACAAATTGTTGACAATTGTGATATAAGTTCTTCCATTAACTCCCTTAGCTCAGGCTGGAGGTCACTTCCTTTATCTATAACATTTACCCCAGATATCTCTATCGGTATAGGGGAGGTGGATGGTGAAGGGCTGCTGGATAGTGTAGTAATAGGTATAGAAGGTGACTGTAAGTCGGGAAGGTGATGCCTCATCTAGATGTGTAGTAGTTAGACGTACAACTTCTAATTCTGTAGCATCTACAAAATGTGGTGCTTCACTTAGAAATCTTAACATGAACCTTGGCAGCATCATATCCTATTTTCTCTTTTATGGCTTATTTTAACTTGAAATTCACATTTTATTGAATATTCCAGTAATAGAACAATATAAATTAAACACAAATTGCATTATATTGTTAATGTAATAATATATTTATTCATATAATATTCTTTTATAAACACAAATTAATCACTATCATCATTTAATTATAAATCAAAATCATCATCATCTTCATTTTCTGAAGAATTATAATCAAACTCAGGCTCCTCTTCATATTTCTCGCCTTCCTCATCCTCTCTAGATAAAATTTCGAAATATTCATTATTTGGATCATTCAAGGGTTCATTCTCATCATATGTTACACATGCATTTATTTCATAAACATCTTCCTGAAATGCTTCACTTTCAATTATCTTATTTTCTCCTTTTCCATGTAATTTAAAAACAGCTCGAGGTTTTTCTTTGCAAACAACCAACCAATCTGATTTATCTCGTCGTAAGCTAGGAAAAGGGATGTAATACACCTGGATCGCTTGCTTCACTAACATGAAAGGTTCAAATTGTCTAAATCTTCTTCGATGGTTGATTTCAACTAGATAGTATCGACTATGCACTTTTTTTTTCCAACATTAGGACTTGGATCAAACCAGTCACACTTAAATATCACACTGTGTTTTATTGGCAATATAGGGTACTCAATTTCAAGTATCTCAATAATTTTACCATAGTAATCCATCAATTCTCCTTATATTGAAACTCCATTATTTTCTATTGCCATGCTATGACCACGATATTCTGTATAAAATTTATATCCATTAAAAAATACACAGGATATGATTTAATAGTTCACAAAGGTCCTTTCACAAGATCACATATGAACTTGTTCTCTATTGGGTTTTCTGAGACCTAGACCACATTTTTTTATATTAAATAGTATAATGTCATTTAAACATTGTGATATGATAATTCAACCATGCTATAACTTTTATTTAAATATTAACTATAATTACCTCTCAAACAATACATTCATCGATATCAAACTGAACCAGCAAATTTAGCCTTGTGTGCTAAATGTATGGGTAAATGCTTCATACAGTCAAAGAAGCTTGGAGGAAAATTCCCTTCCAATTTGCACAAGATAACAGGAATTTTCCTTTCAGTTTTTCCATTTCAGCCAACTTTATTTTAGATGATGTTATGCTTTTGAAAAACAAACTTAATTCTGTTATGGCTTCCTAAACCTTATTCGGTAGCAACTCCTAAAATGCAATTGGAACTATCCTTTACATAAATACATGACAATCATGAATTTTCATCCCAAATAATTTGTACTTCCTCATGTCCACAAACCTTGCCAAGTTCGAAACATAACCATTAGGAAACTTTATACTTTTCAGCCATTCACACAAAATTTCCTTTTGTTTTTTGTCTGAAGTATAACATATTTTTGGATATTTATTTATGCGAAGATCTTTATCTAACTTATTCCTTCTACAAAAAAGTTTCAAATCACCTTGTAATTTTGCTTTGTCCTTTATCCTCCTTTTAATGTTCATTATGGTGTTGAACAAATTGTCAAAATATTTTTTTCAATATGCATCATATCTAAATTATGATATATCAAATTAGTTTTCCAATATGGCAACTTGCCAAAGATTCTTTGTTTTCTCCAACCAAAGTTTTTACTAATGCTTCTATTAACTTCTTCAGCTTTAAGTTCTATAACTGTCAGTAACCCTAATTCATCAATCTCCTGCAATATCTCTTCACCAATTTTGTGAGGTGGAGGAGGTGTTTGTACCATCTTATTCTTAGCAAAAAAAATTTTATTGCATCTAAATGGATGATCTGAAGAAAGAAATTTCATATGATTGTTAAACTAAGATGTTTTATTCCTTTTAGGAATATAAAACGCATCAGAATAATTATCACAGTAAGGAAAAGCCAAGTTCCCTGCTGTGCTCCATCCACACATCATAACATATGCAAGGAAATCACTAATAGTCCACATCAAAGCTGCTTTTACAAAAAAAATATGTTTAAGAGACACGTTATATATCTCCACACCAAATCCCCAAAGATGACGCAATTCAGATACCAATGTTGTAAGAATACATCAATTTTATGTTTTGGATTCGTAGGCCCTGGCACAATCACCATTAAGAACATATATACCTCATTCATACACATACATGAAGGAAAGTTATAAAGAGTAATTATGATTAGCCATGATGCATATTGTTAGCCGGATTGACAAAAAGGTTGAAATCCATCTGTTGACAATCCTAACCTAACATTTCGACTTTCAGCTGTAAACTTATAATGGGTGTTACTGAAATGTTTCCATGTGAGTGCATCAAATTGATGGCTCATTATTCCATCTTCCTGTTCATGTTCATTAAATCATGTTATGTGAGATGCAGTAACATCATAGGCATATAGTCTTTGAATTCTCGAAGTTAGCGAGAAATATACATCTACTTCCAAGGTACTAATTTTTGTTTTATATAATGTTTTCTATGTTTGAACCTAGATTGACCACAAAATTTGTACTCTTATAATTCCACATCATCTCCCCAAAACAACATATATCCCAATTTGCAACAATCAATTTTTTCAATTGGCAAACCAAGACCCCTAATAAGTTTCTTCATATTGTAGAAATTATCAACCATTGTACAATTAGGAGCCAATGATTCATTATACTAAGTAAGAATTTTATCCAAACTTCGATCAGAAATATGCCCTTTATACTTTATGTTCAATATTCAAGCAATTAAAGATAATTGAGTTATGGTCTCACAATTTGATCACAATTCTTTGTCAGCTAATTTTAGTAAGTCAAAAAGTTTTGTATCATGTAATTTTGGTTCTTCTTCAAGATTGTCTATATTTGCCTTAAAGGTATAACTGTGAGATCCCACATCGGTTAGAGAGAGGAATGAAGTACGCCTTATAAGGGTACAAATACCTCTCCCTTACAGAAGCGTTTTCCATGGCCTAATGGACCAGATCCCATCGAAACTCCGAGGTTAAACATGCTTGGGTGAGAGTAGTTCTAGGATGGGTGACCTCCTGGGAAGGCTTCGGGAAAAGCAAAACCGTGAGGGCTTGGCTGGCCCAAGGCCCAAAACGGACAATATCTGTAAGCGGGTAATCTGGGATGTTACAAGTGGTATCAGAGCCGATACCCAAACCGTTGTGCTAGCTAGGTTGGACCCTAAAGAGGGCTGGGCCCTAAGGGGTTGGAGAGTGTGAGATCCCACATCGGTTGGAGAGGGGAACGAAGTACACCTTATAAAGGTATGGATACCTCTCCCTTACAGATGCGTTAAATGTGCTTGGGTGAGAGTAGTTCTTGGATGGGTGATCTCCTGGGAAGGTCTCAGAAAAAGCAAAACCGTGAGGACTTGGCTGGGCCAAGACCCAAAGCGAACAATATCTGTAAGCGGATGATCTAGGATGTTATAATAACCGACTACATCATAAGCCTTTTGGGTGTAAGGATTTTCAATTGCACCCACATTATTTGTTATAAATCCAATCCCCCTTCAAACTCATCCATAATTTTTTATGAGTTTACTTCCTTACCCCTTAAGGTGCTACAAATTAATGGCTCCCTATGTCGTGTCCACTCAAAATAATTTGGAACAAACCCTTTTTATAAAAAATGGAGATTCACTTCATCAATAGGAAGAAAACGAATATGTTTGCACTTTTTACATGGACATCTGATTTTTGGACCATCCATATATACAGGTTGAGAACTTGTATAGTGAATAAAAGCTTCAACTCCCTCAACAAACTCAGGATTAATGAAACCATCAGGTGTTAATTGTCTATACATTCAAGATATATCAACATTACTCATTTCTGCAACACTGTTATTTAAAAAGGTGACTGTAGTAACATATAATAATCATTACGGTAGTATCCATATTAATCTTACAGAACATTTAATCTTTACTATACACATCATTAGATCCTTCATTTCCCCTAAGTTTTTACAGGTCTCTGACCATTTCCCCTCCAAATTGAAACCAACCTATCCTACCATATGATTTCATAATTTGATAACTCAATCACAACCAATTCCACCTTAGTGATTAGACAATCACCACATTCTAGGTTATAAGAACCTTACAACTTTATAGAAGATTTTTTTAGGAAAGATAAGGCTTTGATCTTTATTATCTTTAATATATCTTAATACTGTATAAGCAACCTACAAATGAATTGTACGTGGCTTATCAATATATTGACTTAATTGATGGACAACATATGTGAGTATCAATCAAATAAAGCAACAACCAATATCTTGTAAGAAGTGAGAAAAAGTAAAAAAAAAACACCTAAATTTTTTTTTCTAACTTTATATTAAAATAAAAAGGGTGGAAATTAGTTTACAATAAATAAAACCAGTTTCCTCAAAAAGATCAAAAGCACATTTTTTGCTCACATATATTAATTCGAACACTAGATCGAGCAATCACATTGAATTTCAAGTCTTTATGTTTGAATTAATGACCTACAATTTCATCTCTAAAGTTTGAATTTAAACAAGCACTATAGTATATGGCATTGTTAAACTAGATGAATCGAGAAAGTAAGTTATCGTTGTGACTCCTAGGCCCGTGGAATTTTTCATTGATAAGCCTCATAAGAGTTGCATCACGGGTTTCTAGCCTATATACCATCCTAGGGGTTTATTGTGCAAAGAATTATGATGTCAGTTATGAGAAATTCTTATGTTAATACTAAGTTTGAATAAATTAGATTGAAGTTCATTTCCAAAGTTTGAATTTAAACAAGTATTATGGTATGTGGCATTGTTAGACCATATGAATCAAGAAAGTAAGTTCTCACTGTAACTCCTAGGCTCGTGGAATTTTTCGTCGATAAGCCTCATGAGAGTTGCATCGCGAGTTTCCATCCTATGTACCATCTTAAGGGCTTATTATGTAAAGAATTATCATGTCAATTACGTGAATTTCTTATGTTAATACTAAGTTTGAATTAATCACGCTGAAGTTCATTTCCAAAGTTTGAATTTAAATTACACTATAGTACGTGGCATTGTTAGTCCAGATGAATCGATAAAGCAAGTTCTCGCAGTGACTCCTAGGCTTGTGGAATTTTTCCCCGATAAGTCTTATAGGAGTTGCATCACAGGTTTCCAACCTATATATCATACTAGAGGTTTATTATGCAAAGAATTGTCATGTCAAATACGTGAATTTCTTATAGTAATACTAAGTTTGAATTAGTCACATTGAAGTTCAAGTCTTTATGTTTCAATTTAAACAATACCTAAACATAACTATTTATTCTATTAAACCCCAGCCTAAAAACTCGTCAATGATTATTAGAGGCAAAATTGCAAAGAACAACACAAAATTGATCATATTGTAGACATTACTTAGTTGAACGATTTACCTTGATAGACGAACAATCGCAAACTAGAAAGAAGATGGATGATGTTGGACAATTATCGACGCTCTTTAATACAGAACACGGCCTGCAAGAAAGACAATAAACAATTAGCTAGTTTTTGATAAGTTTTGAATTTAGCATAGATACAGATATGCATGAGTTTTAAATTGTATATTGCATATTTTGTTTTCCTTCTATTAATGTTTTCTTATCCTACAACTTATAACCATTTTTCTAGATATCACACATGGACAAAGACAACAAATAAATTTTCTCAAGATCGTAACCATTATTATGCAAAAAACATTATTATGCAAAACCATTATTATGGACAAAGACAACAATTAACTTTATTGATAAGACTATGTTTGAATCTTCACATGATCATACTGCATTTTTTAAATGTAGACAACATAGCATACATGCCTATCTATCATCCTCTAAGTCCCAAGAAAAAGGAAATTCATGTATGGATCACATTCTAAACATAGAGGGTATAATACGTAGGGAAAAAATAGGTATAATTTTTATGCAAGGTCATCTCAAAAGAACTTATAACTCCTCATTCATATAGGCCTCTTTATCATTAAAATGGTATGAGACAAGCCCACAATCATTATAGGTCTCTTTATAAGCATAACGACATGAAACTTGCTCCCATTTTATATCAAACCTCATTCGAAACATAAAAGCATGACATTTTCTCTAAATCACCATAGGTCATATTTTCATTAAAAGAGCATAGCATATGCTAAACCATTTGTTAGGCTCCACTATCACATAAAGAGAACTCCTAATCCCTCACATGTCAAAAAGAAAGCATTATATAACCCACATCCTCTAAACCATTTTTTAGGCTCCACTATCACAGAGAGAGAACTCTTAATCCCTCACATGTCAAAAAGAAAGCATTATATAACCCACATCCTCTAACTAAAAATGCATATAAGTTATACTCTTAAAGGTCTTTCTAATATGGTAATAGCACTTTCAATTCTTATCATATGAAATACTATTTTATGGTGATTATAGACATATCTATAAAAGTTTCTCTTTGAAATAATGCTTATGAAGTAAACTAAAAAACATATGGGTTGAAAGAAAAATTAAGAACTAATCTCCAAGGACCAAGTTTATGTGGGTACCTAGAATTGATTTTTTTAATCTACTAGGACCAATTATCGACGCTCTTCAACACAGAACACTGCCTACAAGAAAGACAATAAACAATTAGCCAGTTTTTTTTATAAGTTTTGAATTGAGCATAGGTACAAATATGCATGCAATAGCACAAGTAGCCAAAACGAAAAATGCTCAAGACATAAGCTATAACAAGTCCCTAATAGCAACCAACATCTGTTTTTACCAAATATTATATGGTTCATGGAGGTTCCAAGCTCTTTTTAGGTTTATAGCTAACAAAGTTGCACTGAGTTGAATATAAAGCCAGTTGATCTTCAACTAGTTCAATGAATTATTATAATGTTATAGTCAAAGACTTGGTCTTCCTTTGCCTTATATTTAATTCCTTATTGAGTGTTAGTTTTCTTAGTAGTTTTGCTATTGCTGTTGTTTTGTGTTATAACAACTTTGATTGTTGTATTTCTTTCAATTTAGACTCTTATTTTTATTAATATAATTAATTGCATTGCTTAAAAAAATTAATTTAAGGGAAGAAGTAATCAATGTCATATAAGTTGCCTAATTTCCATAATCAAATTATATAGCCTAAAAGAAAAAAAAAGAATCACATATTCATTATCCAAATAAAGTGTACTTACTTGCACTTTTTACAACCATAAACATAAATAAGAAGTTGGATATGTAAGAGCTATTGAAACAAAATTAAGAAGAAAAAAAAGATCATATATAATAATTCAAAGCATAAATAGATGGAAAATAACAATTTGTCATATTTATAGCCTTTGTCTATATATGGTCAACATACAATAACATAAAACACAATGAAAAAAAATTGTATAACCAATTAAGTCGCGTGGATCCCACAAAATAAATAACTGAGATTCTATGAGATAAAATAAGGCAAAGTAATATTGGACAGAGGATCTGGACTCTTCAGGATGAGGCTTTTAAGCCTCTCCTAACAACTTAAAAATAATTAATTAAAAACTCTAATCTTCCAATAGAGAATCAACGGAGAAACAAAACAAGGGGGCATGCAGATTGAATTTTCTAGATGTATGAACCGTTTACAGCAGGAGCAGAAGTTATCTCAAACGAAGACTCACTGCTCGGACCAAGAAATAGAAACTATTTATATCATTCCAATCATCGCTATGGAGGTTTAGTGCTTGGTGATTTCCGAGAAAGGATAAGTGCTTCCTCGACTTTCATCCGTGAATGCTTGTGGAGGATCTATACCCAGTAAGGTAGGCTCACATTAGTCACATAGACCTTGTTGATTAAGATTGGAATTTCTAGTTATGTTAAGGAATGCATATGTTAGTATGCTTACAGAAATGTGAAAAGTTAGCTGATGATGTTGAAAGCAGGTCAGTATTATATTTAGATGATCTTGTACGTAATGAAAGTTCAGAAAAAGTAAGGCAAGTCGGGCGTTTGCATTTGCTAATTAGATCATAATTGTTTGGCAAGCAACGAAATAACAAGATATCTTTACACAAGAAAGACACGCATCAAGCAAGAATGTAAGCAGGAAAAAAAATCCACACATCAATTACGGAATTAGTGGATGGGAACAAGTCTAAAAGGTTCTCATCATATTAAAGTAAGCAGATATTTTCAGGTCATGTTCAGACTCAAAACTTGGAAAAGCCAAGAAGGCTGTTTCAGTCTCTCCTGTCTAAATTGTTCTTCAACGTCAACATTGTTTTTTCTTCCACCTTGGCCCTCAAAGGTCACATCAGGAACTTGAACAATTGATTCCCTCACATTTGCCTCTCTTGTTGCATAAGCTGCTTGATGGTTTCCTTGATTTGTCCTGTTGATGTGGCTTGATCCTGTGGAAGATGAGGAAAAGCTTGGTCCTGAGTCTGAAGTCCGAGGTGTCTCGGGTTTGTTTTTCCGAGTAAAGATTGTCGGCCCCAGCGTTAGCTCGATCTCACTTTCATCTATGGGCTCTAAAACTCCGATACAATTCGATTCTGCAACACAGTCTTCTGCTGGCATCTCTAAGTCAAAATTCGCCATCGACTTCTGTTGCATATCATGAGTATTATTAGCATGGTTGAAACTAATGTTTTTCTTGGAGTTCCATAGTTCTCGATTCCTTGAACCAGGACTATAATTGCTTTCAGTTCTTCTCATAAGTATCTTCTGGACTTGATATAATCGGTGAAGTTCCAACACCTGCAGCAGCATTTTCAGGCTTATAATTACCAATTCAGAGTCTTGAGACTAGGACCAAAAAAAAAAAAACCTGGAGAAAAATTACCTGCTCTTTGAACGTTTCTTCATGCTTCAGCATGGCCATCCTCATGTATTCCTTATCATAAGGCTTAAGAAGTTTCTCCATTAAAAGGATTGTTAGCTGTGGTTATACCAATCACTATAGAACCGGATTTTTATTGAACTGGTAAACGAAGACCCCTTCCATTACAAGAACTTGTGCTCAGGACTTCATCAGGATAACATTTCAAGATTTATCTGCAACTGACGCCTTCCACCTGTAAAACGAGGGGAAATGGAACAATTTAAAGGGGGGCTTCTGGCTCAATGAACAGGAGATTTTGTTAGAAAACGTACTGAAAAAGGATAGCATTAATATCGAATAATAATGTAAATGCACAATCTGTAACATCACTCAACTACTCGGTATAATTTGTCTGTTTGTTAGCTTGTTTTTTCTGCATCCACTTGCCCTCGACCACAATCTTAATTGCTGGCACAAAAAATCTTCCAACATGAAGCATCAGATTCATATGCCATCTTATATCCTATGGTCCTTATTCCTATACACAACCTTCCAGTTTAAAAACCTCAAAATTAAAACACCGAAAAAAAAGAAGAGATGCATGCAGTTTTCGAGGAAATATGCAGTTGGACATTAATTTGAAGAAACTGATGATCAGTAGTATACTTCTTTTATCTATCTGTATCTTTAAATAAGAATCTGAAGGCAGAATTAGCAATATCATAAGTCTTCCAGGAAGTAGGCAGATTGTATAGAATTAGTAAATATGATTAGTTGGTGTGGAAACTAGAATAATACATGCTTCGGGTGAGATATTTAGCTCAGAGAGCACTCGGCCATAAAGGCAAGAACTTGATAATTGACAATAACATGAAAACGACAAACTGGAATCAAACTGGTGTACTATATTTTATCTTTCAATGCTTCCAAGTTTCGTTACACAGAATCCCTGGAATTGGAAAAAGGCAGGCAAGAAAGGCGCAATATTTGATTACCTTCTGACCTCAAATAGTTTCAACAGCTTGGAAGATCAAAAGCTTGCTCTAAAGGTCGAGAAGAAGCAGAGCAGAATGAAATTCTTTCCAGGAAAAGGCCTACAGTACTAAACCTTGTTGTTGCAACAAAAAACTTTCAACCAGCCACAGCTTTGTATCTATATGAAAGGCCTTTGCTTTTCATTCTCAGTCCGTATATACTGCAAAAGATGGAATATGAGCTGAAGAGGAATTTAAGATTCTTTCTCCATTTCTCTCTCTCTCTCTGTCTCTCTCTTTCTCTCATATACATAAACACAGATACCGAAGTAGTGTTTCATCTGGGTTTTGAGGCATGCCAAACAAATCCCAGTTCATTGGCCAATGTTATTAAAGTTTTGTGAAAGAGATGCCCCAGACAGGTCCAGCACTGCAGGCATAAAAAATATTTGAGAAAACTATAACAGTAACCACATACATAGAATGATAAAACATTAGTCAGATGATATTATATTTGTGTTTGCAATAGCTTAGGTTCGTAAGGCCCTACATTGCTTGAGACAATCATCAAAAAGAACAGCTTAGCCTGCTAAGGTGAATCACATGCAACCAAGAATTCTATATCCCCAACAAATAGTTGTCCCTATTATGTACATACCAATATTATATGGAAGATATAGTTCGATAACAGGGAAGCTTATGAAGGTGGCATCAAATGGCGCGCCGGCAATTAGATCTCCACCGTACATTATGTGGGTACCTTACATAACAGTCCAAAAACTCAAACACTGGCCACAGGATCTCAAATCCAATATTTGCAGAAACATGAATTATCTGATAAAATAAGCTTCAAGGATCAAAGGGGGGCTCATTTGCAGAAATGTTAGTATATTCGAGGTGGGCATGAGTTGGTAGACTTTTTAATTATCACACACAAAAGAAGACCCAACACAATGATTGTGGCCCTTAATTGGCCATGTGAATGTGTGGAAGTTAGGAAATCCCATCAAAGCTAGCATATAAATTATACAAACGTACTTGCATAACTCTACACTACTCTCATATATTGATGACTTGGAGAGCACAATAACGTTTCTCAAGGGTATATGCATACATATAATCAATGTATAGGTCTCATGTTGTGGTGGGGAAGAACTGCTGGAACAATTTGTCACTGTTATGTTGGGACTATAGAAATGGATTTGAGTAAAGATGAAGGAAAAACAGAAGAGTCCAGTGTCATACGTAAAGACAAAATTTGATCCTGCAAATAGATGAAAACTAAGTATAGTTTGCTCGTGCTTATCGAGAAAAATGATAACATTCACATGCAATGTGGGGTTTATGTGTAGATAAAAACTGCACAAATCTCTATCTTTCGTTATCAGTCCAGAGTTTCAAAGAATCTAAAATAATGGAAGTCACTACGGTTTAGAACTAGAAAGTAAAAAGGGCAGAGGAGATAGAAAGAAGGATAGTGACATGGAAGCACGCGTTGCCGGTGAGAGGAGATGCAGCGTATGGGAGGTGGGTCCGTTGGGGTTGCTGATAAAGGCTGAACCATGCGGGGTGTTAGCCACTTAGCCCGTGGATTGGCCCCACTCTTTGAAGTAGCAAACGCAGACATATCTACTTCAGACACAAACGTAAAAATCTTCAAGCGAATTATAGCTTTATATTATATATATATGTGTGTGTGTGTGTAAAAATTTAATAATATATCTTTTAAACATGTACAATTTAATAATATATTATGAGTCTTATTTTCACTTTCTAAATTACAAAACTAAAATCAGCTTAAATTAATAATTAAGTATATCTTTAATGCATTGTAGGATAAGATAACTAACATAAAGGCCATGATTTCATGAAATTGTTTCCTAAGATGACATTACAATAGGTAATTACATTTATTTTTAAAACCCATTGAAAATATTAAGTACTATAGTAAAGTATGAATACTATATTTAGATTATATTTGCTGTCATCTAATATTAACTTAGTTAATATGTAAACAATATTAATAACAATGTTTAATGTAATCTTTAGCAAATCTCAAAGGGAATATCTATTTTTTTCATGCAGTATATTATAATCTTGTGATTAATATAAAAATATTTTTTATATTAGTATCATATAATAATAATAATAATAATAATTATAGTTTTTATATT
>JANIHZ010000002.1:15313937-15325753 GCA_027478365.1 Erythroxylum rufum | reverse complement strand
CATATATATACACATAATTAAAACAATTAAGGTAACAATAAAAATAATTAAGGTAGACAAATAAATAAATAAATCAAAAATAAATAAATAAAAATAAAAATATTAAAGAAATAAAAAAAAAATTCGGGGCCCAACATTGAAGGACTGTCTCATTTGATACAGATCACCTACTAGATCCAGCTATAGTAGATGTGGAGGATTACAAATAACATGTGTTTGCAAATGGACCTAAGCTGAAAATCCTTCCACGACAGTCACTACCACCCACTACATCAAGATATGCCTAATTCTCGTCAACAATTTTGGAGTTTTGAGACTGTTGTTTAATTCTTTCTTGTATTTAATCCTATCATTATATTTGTTTATGTTAATAAGTGATACTTTTTAAGAATTAATATTAAAGTATAGATTTTACATACATGAACTTGCCTACATCGGGTATTAATGAAGGTCACACTATCATGCTTCTTGATGTAAGTGTGCAAAAAGAGCTGGCGTGGTGTAGGTTTCCTACTCATAGACTTTTCCTGTATCAGAATAAATTGTTATAAGTGAACTACAATTTTCAAAAATTTCGACAGAATTTCCTGTATTTTTATGATATTTACCTCCTATTAGACAAAAATATTTAACTTAACAACAAAGTCATTAATGACACTAGACATTTATAACAATATTGATCTTCATAATGCACACATATTTCATTTTAAATTTCATACATCAAATTACATTGAAATCAAATTTCATACATTAAAGTACAAAAATTAGAATATAAGTGTAAATTTTAGATACTTACAAGTTTCTATGTATGCTCTTGGGGGGTCATAGATCCTCCAGTGTGTACAGGTAGACTCTCTCCCTCCGGTCCGCCACGTCTGTTTGCAAAATTGCACTCTAAAATGGACATTACCTCTGGTGATGCCCAATGTTGCTACCAATGAGTCCATATTTCTTCAAATATGTAAGGAGGTCGTACTCCATTCTTGTATACCAAACTAAGTCTCTATAATATGCATGAACTCGCCTCTCCCATAAATTATAAATTACAACATCAAAATTTTGAATCCCAAAAAATTCTTTCTGAGAAAAAAGAAAAACATATTATAAGTACTTATAAAATACAATATTTATCTAATTAATGTATAAAATTAGATAAAATAAAAAAGATTAAAAAATATATTTTTGTACCTCTAACTCTTGATAGTAAAAATCTTTTATCGCCTGAGATATATTCTTCTGTATATAACCCTCATGATTTATCCTCTCATTGAACTTGGATAAGATATTTCTAGAACACTTTCCAGATGGAACCAACCTAATATATAAGCATTTTTAGATCATTTTCAAATTAAAACATATAATTTAAGTATAAACCTATAACGTTATCATAGATGCATTACAAAATTTTTAGAACTTCACTCATAGATTGTTGACAACTGTAATCTAGGTTCTTCCATCAACTCTCTTAGCTTCAAGCTGAAGGTCGCCTCCTTCATCCCTACGTTTGCCTCTCATATCTCTGTCGGTATAAGAGTGGTGGATGGTGTAAGGGTGGTGAATGGTGCATCAAGGGTGTCGGGTGATGTAGCAGTAGGTAGGGAATGTGACTTTACAGGGATTGTAAGTGGGAAGGTGATGCCTGATCTGGATATACACTAGCTGGACGTGCAACATCTGATTCTGTAGCATCAATAGAATGTGATGCTTCACCTAGACATACATTGTCTCCTCTAAATCATAGTAACCTGAACCTGGGTTACATCATATCTTGTTTTCTCTTATGTGACATATTTATAAGCTAAGATTCACATTTTATTGATTATTCCACTAATGGAACAATGTTAATCTTAGTTTATAAATTTATTACTTACATAAATTAATCGTCATCATCACTTAATTGTAAATTAAAATCATCATCATCTTCTTTTTCTAAAGAATTAGAATCAAACTCAAGCTTCTCTTCAGATATGCTACCTTCCTTATCCTTTCTAAATGAAATTTAAACATATTCATTATTTGGATCATTTAAAGGTCCATTGTCATCATATGTTATACATGCATTTATTTCATGGACATATTCCTGAAATGCTTCACTTTTAATTCTCTTTTTTTCTCCTTTTCCATGTAATTCAAAAATACCTCTAAGTTTTACTTTGCAAACGACTAACTAATCTGACTTATCTCATCGTAAGTTGGGAAAAGTGACATAATATGCTTGGATCGTTTATATCGCCAACACGAAAGATTCAAATTGTCTAAATCTTCTTCGTTGGTTGATTTCAACTAGATTGTATTAGTTGTGTACTTTTGTTCCAACATTAGGAGTTGAATCAAACGATTCACACTTAAATATCACACTCCATTTTATTAGCAATGCAGAGTACTCAATTTTAAATATTTCAATAATTTTACCATAGTAATCTATCAATTCTCCCTGTATGCAAACCCCACTATTTACTGTTACCATGATATGACCATGATATTTTGTATGCAATTTGTATTCATTAACAAAATATGTCGGATACGATTTAACAATTCGCAAAAGTTCTTTCGCAAAATCACATTTGAACTTATTCTCTATTGCATTTTCTGGGGCCTACACAAAAAAATTTATCATATTAAATAGTATGATATCATTTAAACACTTTGATTTGATAATTCAACCATTTCAATTATTGCAAGTGAAAATTTTCATATTTCTCGAACTATTGAGGAGGTGTCTTTCAACTTCTTTATTGATATCATTTTGTGTTGTTTTGGACATTAGCTCTTATAACTATTCCTTGTATAATCTAAAAGCATTATTATGTATTTTAGTTGTGAACAACACTAACTTCGAAAACTCAAATAATCAATTTCAAAATCAACTTAAACTTACTATATGAAAGGTTGAACCTCTTGATAATTCAATAAAATGTAACTATGGGTAGCCTCTATTTCTTTTTTTTGTTAACATTCTTCTTATTGAACATCCATATGTTTGTCTTGGATATGTGAAATGAATAAGTTATAATCAACATCAACCATTTCTCCCCTATCGTTATTACGAGGAACTTTTATTTTTCTTGTGTGCACATGTGGCTCAAAATAATGTGAACAAAATGCACTTGCTTCCTCCACTAAATAAGCATTACACATCGAACCTTCAACTATAGCCTTGTTTTTGACATTTTTCTTCAAGTAATGCAAAAACCTACATTATAAATAGGGTTATTACAATTATGTTATTTAAACAAACTATAAATTTTATTTAAATAGTAACTATAATTACCTCTTAAACGGATACATCCATCAATATTGAATTGGACTAGCAACTTTATCCTCGTATGTTAAATGTATGGGTAGATCCTCCATACATTAAAAAAAACTTGGAGGGAAAATACCTTCCAATTTGCACAAGATAACTAGAATTTCCATTTCTAGTTTTTTCATTTTAGTGAACTTTCTTTAGATGATGTTAAGCTTTTGAAAACCAAATTTAATTTTGTTATTGTTTCCCAAACCTTATTCGGTGGCAACTCCTGAAATGCAATTGGAACTAGCCTTTGCATAAACACATGACGATCATGACTTTTCATCTGAAATAATTTGTACTTCCTCATGTCCACACACCTTGCCAAGTTCGAAACATAACCATCGGGAAACTTTAGACTTTTAAAACATTTACACAAAATTTCCTTTTATTTTTTGTCTAAAGTGTAACATGTTTTTGGATATTTACTGGTGCGAAAATCTTTATCTAACTCATTCCTTCTACAAAAAAGTTTCACATCAGCTCGTGATTTTCCATTATCCTTTGTCCTCCCTTCAATGTTTATTATGATGTTAAACAAATTGTCAATTTTTTTAATATGCATCACATCTAGATTATGATGTATCAAATTAGTTTTCCAATATGGCAAATCCAAAAGATACTTCGTTTTCTCCAACCAAAATTTTTACTAATGCTTCTATTAACTTCTTCAGCTTCAAGCTCTGTAACTTTCAGTAACCCTAATTTATCAATCTCCTGCAATATCTTCTCACCAACTTTGTAAGGGGGGAGGTGTTTATACCTTCATATTCTTAATGATCTTTTGTTTATTGCATCTAAATGTATAATCTAGAGGAAGAAATTTCCTGTGGTTATTAAACTAAGATGTTTTGGCCCCGTTAGGAAGATAAAATGCATCAAAATCATTGTCACAGTAAGGACAAGCCAATTTCCCTATTATTATCGATCCAGACAACATAACCTACGTAGGGAAATCACTAATAGTCTACATCAAAGCTGCTCTTAACCAAAAAAATTTTAAAGAGACACATAATATTTTTTCACACCAAATTCCCAAAGATGATGTAATTCAGATACCAATGATTGTAAGAATACATCAATTTTATGCTTTAGATTTGTAGGCCTTGGCACAATCACTGTTAAGAACATATATGCTTCATTCATACACTTCCATGAAGGAAAATTATAAGGAGTAATTATGATTAACCATGATGAAAATTGTTGGCCGAATTGACCAAAATGTTAGAATCCATATATCGAGAATCTTAACCTAATATTTTGACTTTTAGCTGCAAACTCAGAGTGAGTGTTATTGAAATATTTCCATTCGAGTTCATCGAATGGATGACTTATTATTGCATCTTCTTGTTTGTGTTCATTATGCCATCTTATGTGAGAAGCAGTAGCATCAGAGACATATAGTCTTTGAAGTCTCAAAGTTAGCAGGAAATAATACATCTGCTTCCAGCGTACTAATTTTTGTTTCAAGTTAGCAGAAAATAATACATCTGCTTCTAGGGTACTAATTTTTGTTTCATATAACCTTTTCTAGGTTTGAACCTAGATTGACCACAACATTTGCACTCTTGTAATTCCACATCATCTCCCTAAAGCAACATACATCCTAAGTTGCAACAATCAAATTTTCTGCTGGCAAACCAAGACCCTTAATAAGTTTGTTTATATTGTAGAAATTATCAACCATTGTATGATCAGGAGGTAATAATTCATTATACCAAGAAAGAATTTTATCCAAACTTTTATAAAAAAGTGCCCTTCAGGCCTTATGTTTAATATTTGAGCAATTGAAAATAATTGAGTCATGGTCTCACAATTTGGTCATAATTCTTGGTCAACTAATTTAGTAAGTCAAAAATTTTTTTTGCATGTGGGTTTGGTTATTCTTCAACATTTTCTATATTTTCCTAAAAAGTATAATCAACTGCATCATAAACCATTTGGGTGTAAGGATTTGTAGTTGCACCCACATTATTTGTTATAAATCCAGTTTCCTCTTCAAACCCATCCACATTTATTGACAAGTTTACTTCATTACCCCTAGAGGTGCTACAAATTAATGGCTCTTTATGTCGTGTCTACTTAAAATAATTTGGAACAAACTCTTTTCTTAATAAATGGAGATTCACTTCATTAATAGGAAGAAAACGAATATGTTTGCACTTTTTACATGGACATCTGATTTTTGGACCATCCATATATGTAGGTTGAGAACATGTATAGTGAGTAAAAGCTTCAACTCCCTTAACAAACTCGGGATTAATGAAACCATCAGGTGTTAATTGTCTATACATCCAAGATCTATCGACATTATTCATTTCAGCAAAACTATTATTTAAAAAAGTGACTGTAGTAAGGTATAATAATCATTACAGTAGTATTTTAGTTTACACATCATTAGATCCTTCATTTCCGCTAAGTTTTTACAGTTCTCTGACTATTTCCCCTTTAAATTGAAACCGACCTATTATGCTATATGATTTCACAATTAGATAACTCAATCACAACCAATTCCACCTTAGTGATTAGACAATCACCACATTCTAAGTCATAAGAACCTTACAACTTCATAGAAGAATTTTTTTAAAGGAAAGATAAGACTTTGATCTTTATTATCCTTAATATATCTTAATATTGTATACACAACCTACAAATGAACTATACTTGGTTTAGCGATATATTGACTTAATTGATGGACAACATATGTGAGTATCAGTCAAATAAAGCAATCTGCTAACCAATATCCTGTAAGAAGTGACATTAAGAAGTAAAAAAAAGCATCTACATATTATTGTTCTAACTTTATATTAAAATAAAAAGAGTGGAAATTGGTTTACAATCAATAAAATTAGTTGTCTCAAAAAGATCAAAAGCACATTTTTTTGCTTACATATATTAATTCCAACAATAGATCAAGCAATCACATTGAAGTTCAAGTCTTTATGTTTGAATTAATGACCTACAAGTTCATTTCCAAAGTTTGAATTTAAACCAGCACTATGAAACGTGGCATTGTTAGACCAGATGAATCGTGAAAGCAAGTTCTCTCTATGACTCCTAGGCTCATGTAATTTTTCACCGATAAGCCTCATGGGAGTTACATCATAGGTTTCTAGCTTATATACCATCCTAAGGGTTTATTATGCAAAGAGTTGTCATGTCAATTATGTGAATTTCTTATGTTAATACTAAGTTTGAATTAATCATATTGATGTTCATTTCCAAAGTTTGAATTTAAAAAAGCACTATGGTACGTGGCATTGTTAGACCAGAGAATCAAGAAAGCAAGTTCTCACTATTTCTCCTATGCTCATGGAATTTTTCACCGATAAGCCTCATAGGAGTTGCATCACAGGTTTCCAGCATATATACCATCCAAAGGGTTTATTATGTAAAGAATTGTCATGTCAATTATGTGAATTTCTTATGTTAACACTAAGTTTGAATTAATCACATTGAAGTTTAAGACTTTATGTTTCATTTTAAACAATTCTCAAACATAAATATTTAGACTATTAAACCCTAACCTAAAAAATCATCAATCATTGTTGGAGATAAAATTGCAAAGAACAATACAAAATCGATCATATTACAGACATTACTTTGTTGAACGACTTAACTTGATAGGCAGACAATCGCAAACTACAAAGAAGATGGATGGGGTTGGACAATTATCGCTGCTCTTCAACACAGAACACAGCCCGTAAGAAAGACGATAAGCAATTAGCTAGTTTTCGATAAGTCTTGAATTGAGCATAGGTATAGATATGCGTGAGTTTTAATTTGTATATTACATATTTTGTTTTCCTTCTATTAATGATTTCATATCCTACATCTTATAACAATTTTTCGCAATATCACATATGGACAAAGACAACATATAAATTCTTCACAAGATCATAACCATTATTATGCAAAAAACATTATTATGTAAAACAATTATTATGGACAATGACAACAATTAATCTTATTGATGAGACTATGTTTGAATCTTCACATGATCATATTGCATTTTTTAATGTAGACATTATAGCATACATGCCCATCTATCATCTTCTAAGTCCCAAGCAAAAGGAAATTCATCTATGGATCACATTCCAAACATAGAGGGTATAGTACTGAAGGAAAAAATAGGCACAATTTTTATATAAGGTCATCTCAAAAGAGCTTACAACCTTCTTCTCATTCATATAGGCCTTTTTATCATTAAAATGTTATGAAAGAAACTCACAATCATTATAGGTCTCTTTATAAGCATAACGGCATGGAACTTGCTCCCATTTTATATCAATCCTTATGAGAAACAAAAAAGCATCACATTTTCTCTAAATCACTATAGGTCATATTTTTATGAAAAGAGTATATCATATGCTAATCATTTATTAGGCTCTACTATCACATAAAGAGAACTCCAAATCCCATTTAATATAGACCTTATAAGAAACAAAGAAGCATGACATTTTTTCCAAATCACCATAGGTCATATTTTCATTAAAAGAGCATAGCATATGGTAAACCATTTGTTAAGCTCGACTATCATATAAAAGAACTCCCAATCCCTCACATGTAGCAAAGAAAGCATTATATAACCCATATCCTCTAACTAAACCTAAAAATGCATATAAGTTATACTTTTAAAGGTCTTTCTCATATAGTAGTAGCACTTTCAATTCTCATCACGTGAAATGTTATTTTATGGTGATTATGGACATATCTATAGAAGTTTCTCTTTGAGATAATGCTTATGAAGTAAACCAAAAAAGATCTGGGTTGAAAGAAAAATTAAGAACTAATCTCCATGGACCAAGTTTATGTGGATACCTAGAATTGATTTTTTTAATCTACTAAGATCAATTATCGATGCTCTTCAACATAGAACACGACCTGTAAGCATGACAATAAATAATTAGCTAGTTCAATGAATTAAGTTATTTTTCTTTTTAGGCTTAAGGTTATTTAGGAAAGATTACATAGAAAGAGCTTGACTTTTAAATTAAGCTAAAAAAGAACTAATATATTAATGTATAAAAGGGCTACAATTTGGCTTAAATTCAAATCCTAGGTGACTTTATCATTTTTAATGTTTGTATGCATCTTATATGTAATCTCAAAATGATGAAATTCAAGTTCTAGAAATTCATAACCAAAGAACGTATCCACATAACAAAAGGAAATTTTCATGATTGTTTAAATCCTTCTAGGATCACTCATGTCCTTTACTTAACAAATTCAGTTTTATAAAACAATATCTTTGCATAAAACATTAAGATATTCAAACTAAAATTAATCTACGCATAAAACAATATCTTTGTTGGCTATTCAAATTTTCAAAAATAGTGTAGGTGTTATAATCCTCTAACTCTAAAACTACATATAACTTTCAATGCTAATATGAGCTATATTATTTAGAGAGAATTCTAAATACCTTCCTAGGGGAGAATTCTAATTATATGAATATATTGGAAGAGGTGACAATCTTTTAAAACTAAAAGTAATTGGAAAGTTAATTTATAATAGACAAAAAAAAAACTTGTTGATAACATCCATAGAATCTTGGTTTATCTAAAAAGTGAGTCAAAATCATTATTAACTACATACTTGCCTATATTAATACCATTAAGTGAAATAATCATATGTGAATTCATATATGAATTTTGATCCTTGGGTACTCTCAAACCTCATAGATGATGATTCTTATAAGATAAATACTATATACAATAATTCTTCTATTCTTTACAAAAATTTAACTGAAATACATCTAACCCTAACCTTAAGGTTAATTTCAAATATCTAATCAATAATTCTATCTCTATTTATAGATTATCTATATCACATGCATTTATTATTACAATAATTAAATGTAGATGGGTGTTCACCTTCAAACTTCAAATTAGATGGAAGCATTGAAAGACATAAAGCAATGTCAGTTACAAAGGGGTATATAAAAAGTTATAGGGTGGATTTTCAAGAGAATATTATGGCTAAACTCGACATAATTTACATTCTCGTATCTATAATAGCAAATTGGAATCTTAATTTTATCTTTCAATCTATTAATGAAATTAGTATAGAGAAAATAAGAGTTGATCCTACAAGAAATTTTTGATTTACTAAATTAGTTTAGTTGCCTGTAAGTTCATTATAATATTCCCAAAAGATTCCAATAAATCAATATCAACTTTTAATCAAGAAAAATCATTTAAATAAAAGAGAAACTTATAAATGATCTATTTAATTTCAAATTCATATTTATAAATCAACAAATTGAAATTAAAAAGGCAAATATCCTAGCAATTTTGCTTATATGGAACAATTCTATCCTAAACTAGAAATATGGTCAATGCATTAACATATAATGTCCTTTACAACCTACATAAGTAAGCTATAACAAAATTTAAGAAAATAAACATAAAAATACATTCTTAGAACCACACAATCAATACTTAAGAGCTGGAAAATCATTTTCTTTGTCACTAAGTAGTAATCATCCAAAATATATAATGTTGGAATTTTTAATCATGAAACCAAATTATACAAATCTAAAATTCTTAGTGTAGAAAACTTATATTCATATTTCATTAATGACTCAATTTCTTTCTAGTATCACCTATCTTCCGTGCAAGCATGTTTCAAGTGGTTTTACAACTCTAAACTATCCAACAAAAATAAAATACATTACTTTCACAAATCTAAATTTTGTAAAATAAAAGAATTTTCGACTATTTTCAATCAACTTTCAAAGTTCTCTTCTAGATTTTATTTGTTGTCAAACTAACATCTACATGGTCACTCAAACATAGATTAAAGTAAATAAAAATTTAGAATAGTTTTGATTTCAAGAAGATAAAAAGTTAAGAGTCAAAAAGTTAATGACAAAGCACACATATTTCATCTCAATTTTCTCACCAACTATTTATATCATTCATGTAAACATGAAATAATAATCAAATTAAATTGGTGTAACTACATTTTGAATTATCATTTTGTCAATCAATACGTATGGATTTTAAAATATCACTATCAAATGGAGTAATCAAAACTCACTCTAAAATAGGCATATATAAGCTCAACAATTTTTCATGTTCAACTTGAATTTACGGTAACTATAAAATCAATTTAAAGGGACATATTTTAGCACCTAATTTGCTTCCTAAACTCAAACGAACTTGACTAAAATTTCACTACCAAGAGTAAAGTATATAACATTTCTTTTCAAGGACAAAATCTAAACCACTACAAGAAATAAGCGGTTTACCGACGGAATAAACCATCAGTAAACTATGAAACTCTGTCAGTAAAATATATTATCAATGGAAATCAACGACAGACAAAGGCATCGTTAAAATTAGGTAAATTTAGCGATAGCCTTTTATATTATTTTCTTTCGATAATTACTAACGGACGATTTTTCGTTGTTATATTATACCGACGGAAAACGTAAACGACATGACCATCCGCAACGTTTACCAATGGACGAGTTTTCGTAAAAAAACCGTAGTTAATGCAATATCAAAGTTTTCATATTTACCGATGGAATGTATATAAAACTGTCGCAAAACAATTCTAATTTACTTGCGGACTAGCTTCCGTCGATAAACGGAGTCAAAAAATGAATCTATTTTATCGACGACATTAGCATTTCTGTCTGTAAAATACACTGATTTTCTGACAGTATTATATATTTCGTCAATAATAAGAAGTAAGAAATTTTTAAAAAAAATCTGGTTTCATGATCTTGTGACAAATGCATAATTTTAAGCATTATCAATTATCTGTGCATAATAAATTAATTTGTATTATATATATATATATAATTTGTTTAATCAGAAAAGTAATTGATGATATAAAGTTTAAATTATTTTAATTGATAATAAAAACATTACAGTATATATAACTTATGTTTATAATTGAAAGCAAATGACTAGGACAAGCTAATGTCGTGATGATCGCGGGTGCTCTGAGCTGCTAAGCCTCCCCTTCAACTGTTCCATCTCCTATCTCAGCTGAGCCATCTGCACCATCTCCTCTCTCATCTTAGTCATCTGCTTCATTTGTTCCATCTGTTGATTCACGTTAGCCATCTGCTCCTCTCTCATGTGAGTTATCTGCTTTATCAATGTGTGCACTGTGGCGCAAAGCTTGATGGCTTCATTGCTGTTCGTTGGCCTAGCAGACGTTGCTGTACTGGATGTGGAGGATTGCAAATAACATGTGTTCGCAAAAGAACCTAGCCCGAATATCCTTCCACGACGGTCCCTACCACCCACAGCATCAAGATACGTTTGAGTCTCATCTACAGGTTGTTCCTCCTGAGATTGTCGCTAAATGGTTTGTTGTAATTAGTCCTATTAGGAAGCAATGTTTACATTAGTAAGGTATTATCAATAAGAAATTATAATAATGCATTAATTGTTGGACCCCAAACCTGTTTTATTTATTTTGAAGCCTGATGTTTGAATTTTTGAAGTCCGATTAGATAAATTAATTGGAGTTGAATTATGCTAAGGTTAGTATTAATTCAAGT
>JANIHZ010000002.1:15002435-15021976 GCA_027478365.1 Erythroxylum rufum | reverse complement strand
TATGCCGTGTCCGTGTCCACCAAATTTTAAAAGTTGGTGTGTCCGTGTCGTGTCTCGTGTCCGTGTCCGTGTCCGTTTCCGTGCTTCTTAGTATCTTACCATTATTCCCTATCTAATAAGGAAAACTTTGTTGTCACTTCAATTCCCATTCTTTGCTCCGCCAAATTAAAGTTTGTGGTTTATTAATTCTGCATGAAAGAACACTTCTTTAAGTTGATATAAAGTAAATAATACGTGGTCTTCTTTAGGCTTGCTGTAAATTAATATAGCATCAAAATAGCACAAAAAATCTGCTCAAAATGGTCGAATCACTTGATTCTTCACTCTCATAAAGCTGCTAGGTGTATTTGTGGGTCCAAATGGCATCACCAAGCATTCATAAAGCTCCTCATTATTCTCAAGTTTCATTTTCCATTCATCCTTAGGTCTGATTTTGATTTTATGGTACTCTGCTTCGTAAGTCTATCTCAGTAAAAATAGTAGCTATGGTCAACAAGTTTAACATGTCATCAAGACGAGAGATCGGAAACCTACACCTTTTGTGATCTTGTTTATTGCTCAACAATCAATGCACATTCATATTCTATCTTTTTTAGGAGTCAATAATGCTGGAACTGCACATGGAGTAAGACTTTTTTGAATAATTTTTCTTTCAGCAACTCCTCTCCTTGTCTCTTCAACTCTTCATTCTCAAAGGGTTTAAGAATTAGGCTGGAAATTTTGGTAAACCAGATCTAGGGATTAAGTCGATAGCATGCTGAATATCTCGTGAGGTAATTCACCTCGTAAATCATTTAGTGTAAGGTCTGAAAAATCAGCGAACAATTCACCCACTTCTTTGGGTTAGATAACGGGTGTTTCAGGTGCTGTTTTTGTTACTTCCTCGCCAATATTGCAAACACAATCCCTTTTCCCTTCGTAATAATTTCAAATTCTCTCCTTGAGGATATTAAGAGGCTTTTTCTTGGCATTTATGGCTGTTTTGTTACTTTCTCTTTGTTTCTCTACCTTCTTCGTAGGCTTCAAAATTATTTTCTATCCACGAAACATAAACTAATAGGTGTTAGCTTTTTCAAAATGTTGCACATCACAATCAGAAAGCCAATGTCGACCCAGTAAAATTTGAGACATTTTCATTGGAATAACATCACACCATATAGTATCTTCATATGTTCTTAATTTGAAGGACACTAAACAACTTCAAGCAATCGGTATAATACTATCATCCCCCCAAGTAATTTTATAGGGATGTGGATGTTTATCTGAAAGTCGATGCTACATTCTTACTCCTTTCTTCATTAATGATAACCTTACATACTTTATCTCCACATCTAACTTGTGTAAAGAAAATAGTGGTGTTAAGCCATTCTTTTTATTCTTTCACCTTATGGGTCATAAGTATGCGTCTCATTGGAGTCTCCTTCCAACTCCTCTCCAACTTTTTGTTCACACATATGCATTATATTTTCCCCCCTCCTCTTCTTCCATTATGTGCAAACCGTTTTTAGTAGGAATGCGGCCCGGCCTGGTCCGTCCTTCTTAGGACAGGGCTTGAGGCTAGTCCAAAGCCAGATCAAGCTTGCGCATGCCACTTGAACCTAAGCCCGATTGGGTTTCGACTGCCTGAAATCCAATCTAACCTATCAAATCTCAAAACCTGATCCAACCCACCTGGAACTAGACCCATGAAGCCTCCTTAGTCGCCCTTTGTCTTTTGTTGCTAGTCACTATCAGTTGTCCTCCATTCAATTATGTTTATTTGTCGCCGTCATTCCTTCATTGTTGTCTGGTCCACATTGTTGGTTGACCTTTTTCCTCCATTCCTGTTTGCCATTAGTTATACCAACAAGTTCCAATAAGAAAGTATATTTTACTTTGAAAAACACTCTTCATTGCCTTTAATAACCAACCATCGTAATTGAAGTTGGTACTACTCCCTTTCTCAGTGGGGTAACCATTTGTTTTGCTTGATTATGACTTGTGGGAGGATGGCATAGTTGAAGAATGGTTCAAAAGTTTTCCACTCTTGAATTTGTTCTACTTTCTTCATTCTTTGAAACTGTACTAAGAGCAGTGGAGAGAGAGAAGTAAGGCAAAACTATTAACAAAAAGACAACAGTAGAAGAGAAGCAAGCAATAAAAGAGAGGAAGAAGGCAATGACTATTTTTACTTTGATTTATGTATATAATTGGGTTTTCTGGTAGGCTTCGGCCTTAAAGCTTGAGCCTGGGTTCGGTTCAAATTCCAACATTTAGAAAAAAAGCTCGAGCTCAACTTGCAACACAATTAACTTGGTTTGAGCTTGCTGACTTCGAATTGGGCTGGATTAGTTAGGTCAGGCTTGGGCTTCTTTTCCAAGCCTATTTGTTTAATGCATTTATAAGCAAAGTGGCCCCTTCCATTCCATGGGAAACACTTCTTGTCAATGTTGCCTCCTTTTGTTCTAGTCTTAGCTATGGCTTTGCCTTTAGGTTCAACTCCTTGAGAAGCTTTGTAGTTGTTCTATGTGCATATTTTGATGCCTTAGGTGCTAAATTTTGCACCATCATAGTTCTCTTCATACCAAATTCCCCAACTTGACTCCGAAACCTTTTTGTCACTTGTCCTTGGTATTTTTCCGATCTTAAAGCTAAGTGATATGCATTTTTAAAGCTGTAAATCCTTTGCATTTGTCAGCTCCTTGCAAATTTCTGCCCTTAAGTCATTTTTGTAGTGGGATATAAGTTGTGATTCGAACTTCATTCCTTAACATGGCATAGAAAGTTTGTCAAATATTTCAGTGCACTCCCTTATGAAATATTCCCTTGTTTAAGTGTTGTGAGTTGATAGTTGAGATCCTCTTAATAATGAAGTGGTAAATATTTTTCTGATAACTTCAGTTTATCTCTTCCCTATCAACAATTGGCAGATGACCTTTTTTAAAAGCCTATCCTCTATTGATTTCCACGAGATTTTAGCTTGTCCAGTTAGCTTCATCTTTGCAAATTGGACTTTTTGATCTTTTGACATGTACTAGTCAAGGAAGTCCTCCATTGCTTCTGTCCAGTCCAAAAACAAGTGTGGATTGATATTTCCTGCAAAATCAGGGTCCTCAACATGAACTTTCATGGTAATATCTTTAAGTATCTTGTGTGTTTTAGCTCTATCATGATCTCTAAGGTCTTGCATGCGCTCTGCAAGTGTTGCTAGTTGGTTTTCTTTGTCTTGAATCTTTCGGTAGGCAGTGATTTTCTAATCCCACTCACCATTGATTAGTTTCAGCCTCTTCATTTCTGATTTCACTTTCTCCACCCTTAACATCAAGTGTAGTTTGCTGTCAGATGTTGTTTTCTGGACTAGTTTTGGAGCATCTTGTAATCTTTCTAACCCTCTAAAGTATTTCATCTCGCTCTTAGTCTGAGTGTTCTTCTAGACGCCCTTCCGCTGCTTGTCATTATTGTGAATTAAAGCTCTGATACTAAATTGATATAGGACAAATAGAAGAAATATTAACTAGCGGCTGTAACTCACCAAAAATTAGGAAATATGACTGATATTACATTGTTAGAATATCAAGCTTCAAGTCTGGATTTCAGTTTGGGATGTTGGAATTTCAGATTTGGGTATAGCTGAATTTATATGCTCTAATTGATGGAAATTTAGGCTAGAGTTTTAAGATTTTGGTTGCTGAACTTTAGGTTAGAATTGCTGGAATTTGGTGAACTTTAGGTTAGAATTGCTGGGATTTGGTGAAGTAAACAAGTAATGGAGGGTAGGGAACTAAGAATTAGGCTCTCATAATCACTCTTAGAAGAAAGCATTCCACCTTCTAATTGAAAACTCAAGTTATATAAAAATTCAGGATAATTTATTCTTGAAGGATTGAGTACACATATAGAAGTTCTTAGAATTCTTATTATAGTAAGAAAGATTTTTAAAATATCCAAAATTAAATTTTATCTTAATAGGGATTTTCTATTTTTATATAATCTCAAGTCTTAAACAAACTAGAACAACGTTTTTAACTTATTATTATTCTCTATTAGATAAGGAAAACTTAGCATAAAGTAATATTCAGACCTTGTTACCCTTGTTGTCACTTCAATTCTCATTCCTCATTCTAACAAATTAAAGCTTGTAGTTGACTATTTTGCTCTCTTCTGTTTCATTTATAAACTTTAAGCTCTGTTGCGTCATTTGCTTGTCACCTGGCTAGCATTCCATAATTTAGAGATGGGGTAACATGATCCAAATTTTATATATTTGTAAATATCTAGCAAGTATAATAAGGTGGTCTTAACAATGGGAATTTAAATTGATGCATTTACATGTTCTTGTTGATGCAGAGAGATACCACTGGGCTAACTACTGAAAATAAGGAGCTGAAACTGAGATTACAAGCTATGGAGCAGCAAGCACAACTTAGAGATGGTATGAACAACGATGAGAATGCTTTTCATTTCATTTTTTTACAGGACCATCTAGGAGCGTTAGTGAAGTAAATGCAGGTTGATATTCATAATTTTGAGCTTAGATACTCAACATAAATCATTCACTTGTTTTCAAAATTTTGTTTCACTTACTTGCATCATCACTAGCCACTATGGCTTGATGGACAGTTTTTACGTTGTAGATTCAAAGTAAACTCAAACCTATGTCCATGAGTTTGGAATGCTATAAAATTTAAACATGTTGACCTTCTATCTTACAATAAATTAAAATGGTGAGGATTTAAGACACAGACGACCATTTTGCTTTTTCTGCAGCTTTGAATGATGCATTAAGGGAAGAAGTGCAGCGGCTTAAGATAGCAACAGGCCAAGCTGCTAATGGAAACCCTTTTCATCGAGGTTTGGCTCCTCAATTGTCATCTCATCATCAGCCGCCTTTACCTCCCTTTGGTGGTCGCCCAACTCAGCAGCAGCAGCAGCAGCCTCAGTCATCTCCCAACAATGGGCAGCCTCTCTCTAGCTACCCGAACTTCGGCCAGAGGGTTTAAAGACTTCGTTTGGTGGAAAAAAAGAAAAAAACGACTGGTATTCTACACACAGCAATTAATTCAATCCTGGTAGGCCTTTGTACATCTCGCTATTTGTACTTATTGCAGGTAAAGGTTGTTAAAATGTAATTGCTTAGAGCCCCTTCTCTACACTTAACTATGTAACCCTTTAGGTCAGTCAACTGTTGAATGTGAAGCGTTCTACGAGGATTTGATAATGGATTGGTTGGATCATATTCCCAGTCTCTTATGTACCTGTACAAGTAGCTTTTGAAGTTAATAGCCTTTGGAAAATAAGTAGACTTCTCTTGCAAGTCTCAGGGAGCTGTCTCTCGTCTCGACACTCTTTTTTCAGTAGTGCCAGAGCCTACCCCAAACCGGAGTCTCTTGATATATTTCTCTTGAAGAAGGTAGCACAAAAATGTCCAGATTGTCTGTTAACTGAAAATAGCATAATGTGGTCGATTGGTGTTTTAAAGACGTAATTAACGACTCTGAACCTCAGGTAGGTTATAGGATAATAACAACTGTTGCAGAAATTTCCAATTAGAACTGCGGAACTGACGAATATTATGACAAAGATACACTCATTCATCATAGGCGCTTACAAATAGCATACAAATAATTCAAGCAAATTGCTACTCTCCCCACGCTCCCAGAAGATAAGCCCTGACAACTGAGGGTACTGTAACATAACCTTTTCAAAGCTAGTTTACACAGAAAGAAAACAAATCCTATCTTGGAGAGGCCAGAGACATTCTTGGTAAGCAGTTAGAGAAAATCACTCCAGCCAGAATAGATCAACCACAAACTTTTAAAGAAGATAGAAACTGAAGTGTACCAAGTTCTCAAGGCAGGTATTGATATTATACCAAGGCCATCAGATCAGAAATTCTCAATTATATATCGTTAAGTGTTATAAATGTTTGAAGAGTAATAAAAACAAGACTTTCAACAGCAACCTGCTAACGTAATGACAAATTGAACTCCCAAAAGTCTTTACGCTTTATCCGCAGAAAAATTGATAGAATGGCAACAAACTACTGTGAACGCTGGATTCACGGGAGAAATCAGGCGAAAAAAGAGGGAATCTTTTTTGTGCATCTAAAACAAAGGGTTGTTGTAGTACTGTATAGTGGTGAGTATTCTCCTGTGTAACCGTGATGTCTAACTAACCTAGCATCTCGTTCCATCGTTCTTTTTTCTTTTGCCTCAAGATTACCGCTAAAATCCTGCATACACTTCTGAAGTTGAACAATTGCAAAAAAAAAAAAGAAATAGCATAGATCACGAATGAGATTTGACTGCATTTAATATAGCTGATGATAACAGAAAGAAACATAACGCATATTACTGAATCATAGAGCTTGAAAGCTAAGTTCAACAGAACTGATCAAGTCCTCTTTAACATCTAAACGAAAGATCAAGCCCAAATTAATAATATCTATCATTATCAATAACACTTTGAAACTTACAGAAATAATATATATCTTTCTTTTATAATAAATAAATTTTGTTAAAAAAAACATAAGAAACATTAAAGAGAAGAGGCCTCAGTAAAATTTTAGAAACCCAATCCTATATGCAAGGACTAACATACTAATGAGAATTGTATGTTAAAAGAGTGAAATCTCACCAACTTTGTCTTTTAATAAAACTCACACTAATATTGGTGTTTGAAACTAACATAAACGTGTATTCTATAATGATAGATTAACAATAACAATATCAAGAATACTCAATTGAAATCTAGCTGAGGTGCAGTGTCTGAAAAAGTCTAATAGTACGTTACTTTACTCCTATTTAGTAGAGATGCTGTTTTCAAATGACTATAATGATAAATTAATTTTTGAATTTTTTTTTCGAAGATTATTGACTACATCGACAACCATTTAGACATTCATCTTTACCATTATATTATAAAAAGAAAAGGAAAGCAACCACCACAAATATTCCCATTAAGTATGATTGCTGAGAAACTTTCCACAAATTGACCTTGATTCTTGATAACATCACTAACACTTACTTTGAAATTAGCTTAGAAAATTATATCTTTCATATTATATTTTAAAACATAAGCTGGTGGAATTTGCCAATAAGTCCCCAAAACATGCAAGTAATTTGAAGATTGAGCAAACTAAATTTTATTAATCTCAACACATAAAGATATAAGCAATAAAAAAATGCTTATACAATAAATAAACATTTGAAGAAACTGTAAACACTCTAGGGATTTGATTTTAGTAAAGTAATCTGAACCACAAAAAAATGTTTATTCTCATTAACACGAAGAAAAAACAGGATGGCATATATACCATCATTGTCTGTTTATACAAAACGACAACAACTATTATATAAAACGCAAATCAACTAAAGCTGTACAATACAACAGTATTCTACACTATAAATACAAATACAGAAATATTCTACAGCCCCCCTCAAAGTGGTGCTTGGTGCCAATCACACAAGCCCAACTTGGACATCAAAAAAGAGAAAACCGGAGCTAGCAAAGCCTTAGTAAACATATCTGCTAATTGAAACTTTGAAGGAATATGTTGAGAAAGAACGAAGCTTTCTTTATACTTATCTCGAACCAGATGATAATCAACTTTTAAATGCTTAGTCCTTTCATGAAAAATAGGATTAGTAGTAATATGAACAGTAGTGAAATTGTCACACTCTAGAGGAATAGAAAATGAAATGGACACTCAAAAATCAACCACCAAATAAGAAATCCATTGCAATTCACAGACCGTAGTGGAGATACTACAATATTCAGCCTCCGTGGAAGACCGAAAAATAGTGGATTATTTCTTAGTTTTCCAAAAAATCATAGCATCACTTAAAAATACACAAAATCCTGTTAAGGATCATCTACTAAAAGGACATGCAGCCCAGTCCGCATCACAAAATGCTTGTAATGAACAAGAATTGTTATAAGGAAAGAATAAACCTGTAGATAGAGACTGCTTTAAATACTTGAGCACATCAATGGCAGCCATCCAATGCTGTTCAGTAGGAGCTTGAACAAACTGACTCAACTGCTAAGTCGCATGTGTGATGTCAAGCTGGGTAAATCTAAGATAAAGGAGATGCCCAACCAGCCTCCGATATCTATCTGGATTCACCAATAAAGGAGAGCTAGCATCATCAAAACGATTGTTAGGAGATAAAGGAGTAGCTGCCCCTTTTAAACAAGTCAACCCTGCATCTTTGAGAATATCCAACATATATTTTCTCTGATTCATATACAAGCCACTATCAGACCTAGCAAGTTCCAATCCAAGAAAATATTTTGTAGATCCCATGTCTTTAATAGTAAACTGTTTATATAAAAATTGTTTGACATGTTGAATACAAGTCTTCGTTAGACCCATGATCAACACTTCATCAACAGACACAACAATAGCAATATAACCATTCCCTTCTGATTTAATAAAGAGACATGGATCATGAGCAGCTTGCACAAAATTCTGTTGAAAAAGAGAAACAGTAAGCTCATGATTTCATTGTCGTGAGGCTTGCTTAAGACCATATAAAGACCTCCTCAAACGACACACTTGATTGGGACCAGCCTTGGTATATCCTTAAGGACGTAACATGTACAACTCCTTATCGATATACCATGCAAAAAAGCATTATTTATGTTTAAATGATGCAAAGGCCACCTTTTGTAGCTGCAATAGCTATAAAAAGTCTCACAGTAACCATCTTGGCAACTCGGGAAAAACAGTCAGTGTAATCAACTCCTTTAATTTGATTATAGCCTTTTGCTACTAATCTAGCCTCATATCTATCAACAGTTCCAATCAGGTTTAAGTTTAACTTTATAAACCCATTTAGAACCTATAGCCTTTTTACCCTTGGGTAAAACAATAAGGTACCAAGTGTGATTATTATCAAGGGCTGCTAACTCAGCCCCCACTTGGGTAAAACAATAAGGTACCAAGTGTGATTATTATCAAGGGCTGCTAACTCAGCCCCCATAGCATCCAACTAATTCGGTTAGTTTGAGCTTGCTCAAAAGAACTAAGTTCTTCAATATTAGACATATTTGTTAAAAAAGAATGATAAGCTGAGGTAAGGTGTGAGGAGAGTACAAATGGATATGTGGGAGATGTATGAGAAGAATCATTTATATTAGGGAAAGCAGAATGAGCAATATCAGTAACAGATGCCTATGAAACAAAATCATTCAACCAATTAGGTTGTTGGGTCACACGAGTACTCCTACGAATAGGAGCTGGACTCTGTGCAAGATCAGTGGAGCAAGGAGTATCAGAAGAAGACGGAACTGAAGAATCAGAAGAACCAACATTAAGAGTTTTACTGGATAAGGATTCTTGAGACACGACAGGTGTTAAGACATCTGGATTAGGCAAACGAACTAATTTTGGATCCGAAGAAATGGACTGAAATGGAAATATATTTTCATAGAAAACAACATCCCTAGAAATGAAAATATGACGACTTTGCAAATCATAAAGTTTGTAAGCCTTTTGTCCTGAAGAATAACCAAGGAAAACATATATGGAAGCCCTAAGAGCAAAGTTATCTTTATGAGAAAAGGTGTTAGAGGCATAGCATAGGCAATCGAAGCTCCTCACAAAATGGTAGTCGGGTTCCATTTTGAAAAGAACATAATAAGGAGACTTTCAGTTAATAACATGAGTTGGAAGCCTATTTATGATATATGTAGCTGTTAAAATGGAATCTCCCCAAAACTACTTTGGTAAATGGGACTGAAACATAAGAGCTCTAGTAGTTTGCAACAAATGCCTATGTTTTCGTTCAACATTTCCATTTTGTTGTGGAGTGTAAGGAGAAGTTTTTTGGTGTATAATTCCATAGTTAACAACTATGACTCAAGAATTCTGTCCCATTGTCTATTCTAATGACTTTAATTGTAGCATGAAATTGATTCCTAACATGTTTAAGGAATTTCTCTAAGAAGGTAGAAGTCTTACTTTTGTGTTTAAGTAAATAGGTCTAGGTTGTTCTAGAAAAATCATCTACTATGGTGAAAATGTAGTGAGCTCCACTAATTGGCCCCTGCTTATAAGGACCCCAAAGATCCATATGTAACAGTTCAAAACATGCAAATGTACTAATACTGCTCTTAGGAAAAGGAAGTCTAGTTTGTTTTGAGAAATGACATATATCAGACGGTTGTTCAGAAAAATTTATATTATTGAAGGAATCTTACAACTATTTCATTACAGTGAGCGATGGATGGCCTAATCTTTGGTGCCAAAAACCATCAACAACAACACTATGATATTGTATTGGCTTATTGATACTGTTATCTAAATGTGTGGTGTAAGACAAAATGGTATTTTTATGCAAAGAATATTTGTCAAGAACATGGACTCCTACAATTACCTTTTCAACTGCTAAGACCTCATCAGTCACAAGGTCCTGCAGAACACAACAGGTTGCATAAAAGGTAAATTTGGTAGGAGATTGACAAGCTAGTTTGTTCACAGAAAGTAGGTTATATTTGAACGAAGGTATATGCAAAAAGGATGACAGACAAAGATTATCACGAAGAATAATATCACCTGTGAAATCTACTGTCTTAACTGTGCCATCCGGTAAGTGAACAGGGTTATATTTAGCAATAGGTTTAGGTTTATTAAGAAAACTAAGATCATGGCACATATGATTTGAAGCACCTGTGTCTATTATACAAGAACCACATTCAATTTAACTAACTGAACTAAAAGAATGATTGAGAAAGCTACCAGCAAAGTCGTTGTAGTGTGCAAAGTTGATGACATCTCCTTCCATGCCTTTCATCTTAATCTGCTTCCCTTGACCTTTCATAAAACTCACAATTCCTTGTTGAATCATCGCTGCCATGTCTTGTTTCCAAACTGGTTCCTTTGTACCCTTCTCTACTGAGTAATCCAAAGGTGAATCAATCATATCCACAAACTCCTTATTCATATCCCCTCCTTTTTTATTTTTTGAACCCTTATACCAATCTGGATACCCATGAATCTTGAAGCAGGTAGCTCTTATACGTCTCTTCATCTTTCAAAAATCACAAAACATGTCCTCCTTATTCATCTGTTTCTTAGAAACACCTCTACCAACCCTTTTTGCACTACTGCTACCAGAATTACGCACCATCGTAGCACTAGTTGTATTATCAGCAAAAGAAATGTTAACCTCCCGTTGTTTTTCAACCCTAACAACCATCGAATAGGCCATATCTACATGAGGCAAAGGTTCCATCACAAGTATTTGACTCCTAATTGCATTATATTCTTCATTTAATCCCATAAGAAATTGTGCCAATCGATCATTATCCCCAAACTCAACAAACTGTTTAAGGGATCCACATGAACATTGTTTTAGGGCTCCGTATGAACACTGCGGGATGGGAGCCAAACAATTCAGTTCATCCCACAACCTTTTGAGTTTAGTAAAATACTTGGAAACAGATAAATCCCTTTGTGAAATCGAACTAATCTCTCTCTTGAGCTGATACAACAACGACCCATTACATTCTCCATATCACTGCTCTAGGTCTTTCCAGAGATCCCTAGTTGAGCTCGTGTACAAAAAGGACTCCACGATGTCTTTAGAGATAGCGTTAAGCATCAACGATATGACCATAAAATCAACTCGACACCATGGATCATAGTTTGGTGAACTTTTTTCCAACCTTTCACATTTTCTGTTGATGAAATGAAGCTTTAGCTTTGCACCTAAAGCTATTCGCATCGCATGACTCCAAGATAAGTAGTTATTCCCACTTAATGGAGTTGTAACGAGAACCATTCCAGGATGATTTGAGTTCTGTAGAAACATCAAATTCTCGTCATCATTCATACTTTCAAACAATGATCTCGAACTACTGATGCCGTCTACCATGATTCAGCTTCGTAGATGTGTGAATCTATCTAGTTTTCTGGTACCATGAAGAAACTGTAAACACTCTAGAGATTTGATTTTAGTAAAGTAATCTGAACCATAATAAAATGGTTATTCTCATTATCACGAAGAAAAAACAGGATGCTATATATACCATCATTGTCTGTTTATACAAAACGACAACAACTATTACATAAAACGCAAATAAGCTAAAACTATACAATACAACAGTATTCTACACTATAAATACTAATACAGAAATATTCTACAACATTGTTTGAATTACATATTTAAGAAGCATATCTTTTCCTATCTCATAAATAAATATGGCTCTTTAAGATGCTACTTAGTTCCATTCTATCCCCTTCAACTATGAAAAAATAACCTTGTTGCATCCTTCAGTAAAAGAAGGGAGACCAAAAAGTTTTCAGTCTAAAAGGTTCTTAAATACACTAAAAGTGGATGAAATATAATCTATATAACAAGATAGCACATTAGAGCTAAAAAAGTACTTAAATTTTGAAAATTAATGATTTGACTCAATTCATATTCATATTGCTTCAAGATGCATCTCATGTGATGGGTTCCATCATTCATTGAATTGAAGAAAAATAAGTTGTCATCTTCAAAAGGTAGGTGTGAAATCAAAGGGGCATATTTACAAATATTGCACTCGTGAATCTATTATTTCTTATTGGCTTGCTGCATCTCACGATCAGGAATCATAAGGCCCAATAATTCACCATTGAAATTAATAGAACATTAAATAGAATAGAATAATAACATGAACATATTACCCTAAGTTTATATAAAAACCAATTTAATAAGGATTTTGTGAAGAAAATGCAAATCGACACAGTTATAAGCTTTGCTAATATAGAATTTAAGAGTCATATTACTCACTTTACCCTTCCTTTTACACTTTAATGTTGGCTAAAATTTATAGACTACTTTAAGAAGATTAACTATTAAGCAATTGGGTACCACTTTAAACATCACTTTGTATAATACATTATAAAGAGTTTTTAGCCTAAAATCTCACACATATAAAGGTTGGTTACATTTGAGAATTAACACAAGTGTAGCATCATTCAAAAACATAAGAAGCTCATAAGACTCCATCTAGCTCAAGCATGCCTAAAAAATATTCGAGCTAATCAACTCCTAAAAGTTTTGATAAAATGTAGGATTAAATCCATCCAATTCTGGAGACTTATCAGGGTGTATCTGCAATATGGACTTCCTACATATATATAATAAGTGATTAAAACCTCATTATTCTCGGTCATAACTTCAAGAACAACAACATCCAAAACAATACATGTACAAGAGCATATGAGATTCTCTATGTCCATTAGGGTGTTTCAACCCTGTGCTATTTAGTTTTATCCATATATTTATATGAGTCCCATATAAATGTGTGAAAGAAATTTAATAGAACAAAGTAGGAATTAGTTGATAGGAACAGAAGATCTGGTCCCATATAAGAGTTGTCCATAATAAATGAAGATTGGAAGTAATTTAAGACAATAGCCTTTATATCCTAATGATTATTTTGCCAATTACCCTTTCATCTTGGAGCTTAGAAATTAAATTTACCCTTTTCCTTAAAGAAGTTGAAGAATGAAAGAATTTTGTGTTGACACTCTCTTCTTTAAACCAAAAAACCTTTGAATGTTAATTTTAGTAAAATTTATACTGAATCAAAATTTCCCCAAACTTCTTAGTCTGACATTAAGATATTTTGCTATGAAACTAACTCCTAATTGTAAAACTTCAATCACAAAGGACTTTCTCATAATGCTTCAGCTTATCCAAAATATTATAAATTACAATATCAACTCCTCTTAACTACTTCAACCAAAAACCCCTCCCTTAACAATGCATTTTTAAAATGAAAATGCTTAGCGCAATTAAAATGTTTCATACCATCCATAAATAGTAAAATAAGAGTGATACAAAGTCAGAACTAGTAAAGCTACCAAAAAATAGTATTTGTTAAGAGCTATTATCCAATAAGAAAGACTTCCCATTGCATATTTGAGCAAAATATTGGCTACTAAACACTTGAGGTTCTTTACTTATGAGGAATTCCTAACAATGCAATAATATCTTAATGGTAGAAATTTAAGGTACAAACTAATCATCAAAGCGTCAAGTACCTACTTAAATAGAGAATCTCTACCCATTTTCAACAAGCTGGTTACAAAATTCATTTAGGTATAAAATTGAGGTTGTATATAGAAGTGGGGAGAATTACAAAGTAACAGATACTCTATTAAGGATAACTAGCACTATTTTGCTACCCCTAACAATCTCTTAAGTCCATACTTAGTTAATGGATGAGATTAAGGAAAGTTGAGAGAAAGACATGATCATTCAATATATTATTAGAAGGTTGAAGATATGAGAATTAAACTCCAATAACTATGAGTGGGAAGAAGAATTAATCAATTGGAAAGGAAAATTGGTGATTGATTTTGGTATTAACTTACAAAGAAAATTTATCTCCACAAGTCACGATGGGAGGAACTATATTTAGGGATGTCTCATGGGCTAATGAAAAAAGCATAAGAAACGTTGGATTCTCTGAGAAGTTGTAGCCTATACTAGTTAGACAATGGGAATTGTTAAAGCTTCAGCCTTACAGACAACATTCATTGGAAAAGTGGATCAACCATAAGCTCTCTTCATATATTACAGGCTCATAAAGAAGGTAGGTAAAGTGGCATATGAGTTGTTGCTTTCCCCATGATCCCTCATTATCTAATGTTCCATGTATCTTAACTTACGAAGCTCATTCATATAATGTTCCATGTATCTCAAGTTAAGAAGTGTGAATAGGAGAAGTAAGCAACTTCCACAAAGCTATTAATAACTCTAAACATATAGACAAGGCTCCTAAAGTGATTTTAGATCATAGGATTGTGAAATATCACAATAAATCTATAATCTAAATACTGGTGTAGTGGACTGATAACTCACATGAAGAGACAACTTGGGGATCTTTATTTGAGCTTCATAATGTTTCCCTAAAGTAAACATTGTGGACAAGGTTCTTGAAGAGGAAGGCACTATTATGAAAGGATGAAGAAGGAACTATAAAAGTTAACGACTACTACTATAAAAAATAATATGATGTTGTATAAATAAAAAAATGACATCACATAAATAAAAAAGAAGCCACTTAATGTTAATATTAGTGAAACGCTACATGTTACAAGAACAAGAGGAATATATTGCATAACTACATATGGTTGATTATCATAAGCAGAACCTAACTTTATATCGTTGTAGCAAACATATATGAGAATCAGTAATAAAATGATTTTGTCTCCATCCTTCTCTCTCTTCTAATTGTATTCATGGTCTTGCACTCTATTTAAACATATACCTTGGATGATTAATAATTGAATACTCTTAAATTTTGGCTCTTTATCTATCTTTTAACATAGGACAAAAACTCATATTTGACCATACATTAGAAAAATAAAGAAAAAAATTTAAGAGTACTCAATTGTTAATTTTATAAATTACGCATAGTCAAACTCAACGTACCTCAATGCACAATATTCTCCGCTTTGCCAGGGTATTTTTACAAAGAGGTTATTTTCGTAATTCGAACCTGTAATCTTCTGATCACAAAGAAGTAACTTTATCGGTTACTCTAAAATTCACCCTCATAAATTATGTGTAGTAATTTGGTAAAAGCCTCTATTTATAGAGTTCTAATAAAAAACCAAATACAATTACACATAATTAAAAAGTTCTAATTAAACTGAAATAAAAACTTAATAAAAATATATAATAGACTTATAATACTTAATAAACAAATATTGGTAATAATAATGGATACTACTTTATTAAACTTGTTCCTGGTATTACACTTAACTTCCGGCCTACTTTTGCGCATATGCCAAGAAGCAAGGATCCTAATCATCCTATTGCTATTGTATTTGAGCAACCGTAAGAAATCCGCCTGTGTCCTATAAGCCGTACACTATGCAGAAATCCAGTCCGCCATAGGCATTTGGAAGAAGTTGGGTTGAAGAAAAGGTAAATCAAGACCATTTAATTGCTTGTATTACGTTATGCAATTGGTTATGGCCTCCAAGGAGATTAACAAAATACACATTTATATAGAGCCTAATCAGATTCGACAATAAGCTCTCATACCAATTTTCAATGCCAAATACACCCCGAATTGTTGTTGTCGAAACCCAAAAATGTCAAAAAACCACTTGGTGATCACTCTTAAATCTTCCTTAAATCCTTAATTGTTCCAGCACCAGAATGAATGCCTAAACAACAACATTTCCTGTCATCCGAAGCAGAAAAGGAAGCAAATGCTTAAAAGTGAAAAAGCCTCAATCTTTAACCTCCTTGTGATTATAGAACAATATCCCTTTGAAAACAAAATCAGACTGTAGCTACAATACAATCCGGACTCAATTAAGTGATTGGCAGCTAGAAATTGAAAAAATAAAAGCAGAATAAAGATTATGCACTACAGAAATTCTGCGTTTGGATTTTCCCAGGCTCCGCCTCCTAGTAATTATCCTTATAAAAAAGAAAACCAACTGCCTGTCTGCTAAGTACCTGGATTTTATATCCTATTAAACCACAGAATTTAACATAGTTTTGAGAGATGAGGATAAACAGAGGAAATAATGATAATCTTGGAACTAAGTGAAATAAGCAATAATACCCGTACAAATTATGATTATTGAATATCAATAACGTTTTCGATACAGACTAGAACTACAAGAGTGAATAATTCTCACTCGTGATAAATCTTCGCCTTGTGCAACACACAAGCACAATTCTCACTTCCTAAATCTGCAGCAACACATGGAGGCTTAACGTTTCCTTCTTGGTACCAAGTTGAACGCTTTTCAATTAATTCATTCAAAAAATCATCCAACTTGTCAATGGTGACATTGGGCATGACCACAACATGAGCAATGTTTCCTTGGCAGGCTAACTGCCAACGGCGAACAAACTCCTCATCCAATGGCCGCTCAAACACCACAGTGCTGCTCAGCTCATTTAGCATTGCACTGATTCCAGCATCTTGCAGTCGATCCTTCAAATAATGAGCATTTCGAAGACATTTCTGTACTTCCTTTTGGAACCCCTTGTAACCCTTTCTGTTGAGCGTGTACCAAAGGAATATAGGGGCATGGCCGTTACGGCTTCCCATGATTGTAGCATCCCTTGAAGCAAGGTACTCAACATTCCTCGATAGGACATTAATATGCTCCATCCTAGTTATCTGAACTCCACATGGCATTGGACATCCCACAAACTTGTGTCCAGAAACACTTACACTTCCAATGGGCTTTTTGAAACTAACCTTTGGCGCCTGTATACAAACAACAATAACCCAAGCAATCAGTCATGAAAGCTGCCAAGAGAGAAAAACTAAGACTAAGCAAAATATTACGCAAGAGATACAAATTAAATATAGAAGACAATTTTAAACACAAAAATCTCAAAAAAATCAATGGTATTTACACATTATTGGTATGCTCTTTTCTACCTGCCGGGGTACCTCTATATTATGTAAATTCGGGTAAAATCACTTACGCGTTTCACGAAAGGCATCATAAGTCCAAATAAAGCTCCATCACAGTGAATGTAAAACCGGTCATGCGTAAACCCTGTTTCTTCAAGGGTCTTTATCACAAGATCCAGATCATCAACGGCTCCTTTAACAGTTGTGCCTGTAAAAGGGATAAATCATAAGACAAACAATGTTCACACCCGCCAATACAATGGTAAGTTATATATATCTGTGATTCAGTGTGTCACTACTTGATTGTGCGTGTGTGTGTGTGTGAGAGAGAGAGAGAGCGAGAGAAAAAGATACCTATGTTAACATTTATAATGGCCGGTTTATCCTTGTTAGAAGCTAGTTTAGCTTTAAAATCAGCACAATCAATCTCGCCTGTGATCAGGCAGTTAACCTTCACACATTCCATTCTATACATTCTTGCTGCTTTAAATACAGAATAATGTGATTCTCTTGATGCATACAGAATTCCATCAGGAAGCACTTCCCTCCTGCATGTCAGTTTAATGTCACCCTCCATTCCAACACAAGAAAGAATCAAATTCAGAAATGCATTCCAATTCCAAAGCTCAAGACTACTAACCCTACTAAAATCCCATGGAGATTGCCCTCTGTTCCACAATTGGTAATGTAACCCCAGTATTCATTTTTCTCTATTTCCCACAAACGGGCAAACCAGTCTAAAACACCCACTTCAAATTGTCTTGAATGGACACCATAGTTGCTCTCAATGAATGGATCACCAAGATTGTTGATGGAGAAATGCTGCAACTGCCCCAGAGCACCATAGTCGAATTCCAGATTATAAGGATAACCTGTAATTGAATGAATATTAGGAGGATAGTAAAATATTAAATTAAGCAAACATAAACAAATGGGACCTTGTAATCATTTGAAGGACAATGAAAGTAAAGGAAAACAAGTAAAACTAGAGTGTAGTTTATTCAAAAAGAATCCAGATCCATCCGATTGAAGCTAAATACCCTCTGAATTTGTACAATTTGACTATCAACGAACAATGAACCAAACAGTTAAGGATGCTGGTCACTAAAGATCATACACAAAGTAATCCAAGATTAAGATGATTAGTTCATATAGATGCTTCGTTTACTAGCAAGAAAGAAATATCATGTTCAAAAGCAAACAACAGAAAGGCGTGTAACAGCAATTCCATGGCCTCTATCAATTTGAATGTGCTTAAGCATACATGTTAACGCCATATAATCTTACCCTCTTATATCAATGTGAATAACAAGAGTTGTTAGTTATAGATACAGAAGCTTCAATCCCACTCAATGTCAACTAACTTCAGCTTAAATAAACACGAAAGAACAAAAAAGAGATTGTCCAGTCAGATCCGAGTAACCGATACAATACAAAACAACCACCTCATTCTCCAAACAATAACTAAACTTACCAACAACTTCAACACGCTTCTCCAAATTTCAGAAATGAAGCATTCACTCATTGAAGAAGAAGAAAAGACTACAAATATGTAGAAAACGAAAGGATAATCCATAATACCTAAATGGTGTTTGGTCCTTTCAACCAAGTTCTTCCGATAGCGAGCCAAAACGCTAGCCATGTAAGCCTCCTTATCACCGGTGAACTCGTCGTTGGCATCGGGCTCGGTGACCTCCAGGCACGTGGTGTGCACGTTCCTCCCCAGAACTATATCTTTTCCATTTCCCTCCGCCGCCGCAAGCGGTGGAAGGAGCTCCGTCTCAACAACCGTCGTCAGATCGAAGTCCTCGGACAAGAGCCCAACCGGCACGGCACCTACTTCCATGGCAGTCTCTGAAACAAGATACACATTAGAGTTTCTATGTGCAGATCTAAAACCTGAGGTAGAAAGAGAAACAGAAAATGAGAGTAAGAGTGAGTGTGCGCATACAAGTACGTGAATGGAATGGTGGTGGCTACAGCTTTAATTGGAAGAGGCAGTGAAAGTGAAGAGAAGGGAGGAGGAAACCCCGGGGGGCTGTTACAATTTATAGACCTTTTTCATATTGTTATTTTGGGTGGTTTGTTTTTATTTTTTTTTATTTTTGATTTTGGTTTTTAAAATTAATAAAAAATATGTTTGTTTGAATTTTTAATTTTTT
>JANIHZ010000002.1:14974062-14990561 GCA_027478365.1 Erythroxylum rufum | reverse complement strand
TTCCCTATGCTGAAATTTTCAAGCTTTAAGTGTTCTTCTTCTTTCCTACACAATTAATTCTCCAACTTCAATAAATCGTCATCAAGCATACTAGAACCCAAGGATAGCAAATTCTAACAATAAAACCATGAATTAACCAACAAATTCGACAATCTTCTCACTTCACAAAATCAGAAAATAAAACCATTTCCCTTTCCTTATTTTATTTTCAATAACTCTTCAAACCACTTGCATTAAACACATTAACACAATACCCATTGCTGGAATTTTTCCAAAGTAAGCAAAACTTGACTTTACATTAACCTAACCTCACCTACACCTTTCTAAAGCTATTCCAATTAAAAGCCCCTTCAGAACCAACCCAAAAAAAATTCGAAATTCCTAAACCCTAGGCCATACGTGCATGCTGGAATTTTAATTAAGCCTCTATCATTCTTCCTCTTTTCTTTTTCCTTCACCAATACTCTTCAATTCACCATATTAACCAAGAAAAGGGAAAAATCCTAACATAAACTCTAAGGAAAAGTTCGAAACCCTAGTTCATGAAATCTGAATTTTTAAACCTTCCTAATCCCTTCTTCTTTCTTCATCAATCAACTTCCAATCATCATGCTTAAGCAAGAAAGGCAAGAACTATAACAAGAAACCAAGAAATTTCGAAACCCTACCTTGAAAGACAACCCACGAAATCCCTCTTCTATCTCCTTCCTCTCCATCTTCTCTTCTTCTTCTTCTTCTTCTTCTTTGCCGAAAATCATCTTCTCTTCTCTTCTTTCCACTTGGCCGACCACTCCATCATGCTATTCTCTCCTTTGTAGTCGTGAGCTTCTCTCTTCTTTTGGTTGAAAAAATAACGTGAACCTCTCCTTTGCTTGGTGAGTTCGAGTGTGTTCTAGAAGAGACTTAAGGAATCACTTAACCCTAAGCCTAAAAACGACAATGCATCATCTAAGCCCTCTTATTTTCGTCCACCTCATCTTTTTTTTTTTAACTCACATTTTAAGTCTTCCACCTTACACATACGACCCTTCCTTCTTTTGCTTTAATAATGTATCCTTTTATTTCCTTTGTTAACTAATTCACTTACTACTTAGGCCCACTAAGTCCAAGTTTCTTCCCTCCTTACCAATTTTCCCAAATTTTTCATTTTTCCCTCCTTACATTTTTATTATTCCCTTACTTATCCACCTAATTGGGCTCTAGCCCAAAATGCTTCTTTAACTCCTCCAAGTCTTTAAGTTTTGCAACTACTTAATATTTTAACCTAACACTTAAACCAAGACTACAAGCCCAAATGCCATTTAAAAGACCATAAAGCCCAATTGCTTCTTTCTTCTACTTTTAAAAGATATTACAAAGGCTTAAAGCCCACTTCATTTACTTTAAACCTTAAAACATATATAACTTCCTTAGCTTCTTAGCCTTAATAACTCCAATGGACTCAAACCCAATTCCTTTCTTTCTCATTTAATTGCTATATATATGGACCTTAGCCAATACTTCCTTTACTCTTTTTCATTAATAGATAGGTCAAAGACTAAAAGCCCAATTCTTCTTCATTCAATAGAAAAAAATTACAAGGCCCATCTTTATAAACCTTAAGCCTTAAAACATGTTCAACTTCCAATTTATTCTATTTAAATTCAAATAACTCATAAAACTCTCAATTCATGTAATTCTTGTTACTACTAACAATGCATCACAAAATAATAATTTATCAATAAATCGAATTTCACTAAATCCCGTCAGTTAATATTTCTTAACATAATTGCATAAGCAATTAAAAATCCTCAATGTATTCCAACCAAATTAAAAATATCAAATTAAAACTCAAAATAATTTAAACAAGCTTAAAAGGAATCGGGGCCCAACATTTATACCCTGCGAAATAAGATACATCACAATTACAGTATAACACAATTCTTTGGCCCGTCCTTCTCCCATTTTAGCCCTTGTCAACCTTTTGATAAATGGTGTAGGAGGGGCATTTTATTGTTGTTCACAACTGATTTTATGATGCGTACCCTTCTTTAGCATTAGAGGTCCTATTAAAGGGAATCGCAGGCCCATTGTTGTTGGTTTTGGAAATGACCCAAATCATCTTTTTATTCAAGAGTAGGAGTCCTTACAAAACTCTTTGTTTATGCTCCAATGCCCAAGTTATATTTATGGCAATTTTAAGGTTTCAAGGTTGTTCCATTTCAATATCGATCGTCAAACCTTGTACCAACCCAACAGTAAAAAGATCCACTTGTTGATGAGGTTTAATATTAGAAGTTCTGGCCAATAATAAATGAAATTATCTCTGATATTCTTCAATAGATTTGGTTACTCATAGGTGGCCTAAAGTGTATAGGATAGGACTCCTTAAAAAGCCTCAATCCAGCTTCGATTCCTTCTGTTGCACTCAGTGTTCTCAAAACCGGATCGATCATTGAATCGGAGGTCTTACTGGTCACCGGTTTGTTTGAACCGATCGAACCGGTGTGACGTCATAATTATGCAATAATTATATTTAATTACATATAATATTAATAATATTAAATAAATAAAAATAATAAATAAAAATTTTGATGAATCAATGGTCGGACCGGTTCGACCGGTTCAATTTGACATCGATTTTTTAGCTTAACCCGGACCGATCAGTCGACCGGTTAGACCGGCCGGTCCGGTCCGAGTTTCACAACAGAGGTTGCACTTGATCGAACCATAACTGCGCCTCACCCAAAAGGTAAAACGCGACTAAGTCAACCAACTTAGGTTAGTTCGATGAGACGCTGCAAGAATGCAAACACTTCCAAAAGAATGGTCAACAGTCAAGCAAAGGATTCCACAGAAGTAATACAATAAGACCGATTTGTTTGGGGATATATGGACACCTTGTAGGAACGAAAAGTAAACATATCTACTTTGTTTCTAAAAGAACTAAGATAAGAATGTCGAATGTACCATGTTTCTCTTGGTGATTTGTAACTAAGCCTGTGCGTCATGCAAAGGCTTCCTACTTTCCGGAACTCCCCGTGCTTTACACTAACTTTTTAGCCATAAAAAGACAAATGGCAAGGAGGCAATGCACGTTCTCTTTGATTATTTGTGCTTTCCCCAGTTTAAACAACAGTTGAGAAATCGCTTGTATTGAAAACAAATGAAGTGGTGCTGAAGATGATCTTTCTCCTCATCGCATCAGTTTTGGAGTTAAACTGATTACCTGTCACAAATACTTACAAGCGCTGACAAATTGATTCTTTTCCTTTTTAGTTCAATGTCACCATGGCCAAGGGAGTCCAACTTATCCTTATTATCTTTAAAGAGTGCGCTGGACCCTCTCAGCCTGATCTACCTGTTTTTGTTTTACCACTCTCCCATTTCTCTTTTCCTATTTTCCGGGGTTCGTTGGTATACTCACATAACTTCATTTTAAACTAATTCTCTTTTGAGCCGGAAAAAGACAATTAAAATCTTCTTTAAAATTTGTAACGAGGCCCAATGCAAGAAAATATTAAATTTTTTATATATAGAATGGAGAAATGCCCGTGTCACTGTCATCGGCAAGCCATAATGCAGATATCATCATGGAGGAAGCCTCACGGTCACGGTCCCCTATCATCGGATAATTAGAGATCTAAGCTCTGGACCCACTCTCAGCTACCAGACACACCCGCACCTACCTGCATCTCCATTTCACACACATTCAACACCCTATTCCTTGCTATTTAATGATGTTTCCTTGGCTCAATGGAATTGAGTCCTGATGTTTCATTCAGTTGTCCAAGTATGCGAAAGATGCTTTTACTTTCTTTATTAAAATTTGGTCCTTCTGCTGGTGGGGACTGAGGAGTGAGGAGGACCTTTTCCGTTCTCTAATTGATGTTTTACATTCCAACGGGGAGTTTTTATGAGAAATGGTGAAATCATGTGATGACGGTACTTCTCTATTATTAAACCCCAAAAGATGGTGACAATTGAGCAAATATAATTTATCTTTTAAAAACTCAATTCAACTCAGCTAATTTCCAATTGAAATTGAAAAGGAAGAGGGAGACAGGAACTCATGTATCCTCCGACCAAACAAGACCGAGGAAGAAACAGAAACTTAAAAACTAAAAACATAACTGGAAAGTCACGGTAAAAAGAGTGTAATAACAAATTAAGATGCTTTTTTATTACGTCATCAACTAAAACAGTTTAATCTTATCCACCTGTCACTGTAAGCTGAGCTGAGCGTCATCCCAATATATAACATGTAACATCTTTCTACAGTTTCCTTTATTGGTGCTTTGGAGTAATAAGAAGAGCTAATTACTTATTAATTGGTTTTGATCCATGTGCTCATTTAGGACCTAAGCACTTTTTCTTTTCTCGTAGTCGAAGAACCTCAATGTAGACACGTGCCCCTCGCGTTTTCTGATATCTATGTAATGTTTAAGTTGGTACTTTTAATTAATTTGAAATTGAATTACGTGTAGTTAATTTAAAAAATTAATAAAGTCGAATAAATTCTCCACATGGAATATCATAACTTAGAATTTAAATCCTCCTTAGAAATTCCTACTCTTAGGTAGCTACTCTCCTATATACATGTGGATATATAACTTTTACATGACAAAGTCAATATTTAGAAATATTGCCACATGTGAATATATAAAATCTCAAATCTAGTGATTCCAGTTTGATACGCTATAATTATTCCCACAAAAGGGTTATAACATAGGTTTAGCCTCCAAAAGAAAAGGGTGTAAGTAGATAGAGAACCTTGTGCTAATAGACAAATTCCAGAATAGTATATTCCCTCCAGGAAAAAGGGTAAGATTCCATTAAATCACATCACTTGATTGATTATTTGAACATTGTTTACGAGGAAAGGGTAACAGACAAGTATTTCCCCCAGCAAACAAATCCATCCATTTGAGGAAAATGCTTGCATACAAATGGCTGTGGCCATACAATGCCTGCAAATTACATATAAAAAAGGTCTTTATCTGGCCTAAAATGACAACAATGTCCTTCCGATAAATTCTCCCTTCTCCGGTCCTGTCCGCCCAGCTACTCACGCGTGACTTGTGGCGGGACGTAAGCAGCAATTCCTATTTTACCCATACTACTTTTAATTTATATTGAAATTGACAACGAAAGGGCATTTTCGTCATTTCGGACCCATCTTTTCCTTCCCTCCACGCAATAATAGATTAAACAACCATCTAATCCATTTCGCCTGGAATGCAGGAACTGGTAGGAAGAAAAAGAAGCGCTTTCAAAGACAAATAATAGCACGGAAGTCCTGGCTGACGTGTCATTGTAAATTTTTATACAGTTTCCTCAACCGCCTTTCTTCTACACGTTACAGCGCGCGAGAGGGAGAGAGAGAGAGAGGAGTCTCCCTTGTGCCCCTGTTCTTCTGCTGCAGATCACTGGGAGGACGAGACTACCCTTGTTACAACTATAAAATTCCCATTTTACCCATTTGCCTTTAGTCCTCGGAGATTCTACCTACAGTCAAAGATCCTCTGTCTCCCTCTGTTATGGCGTCGGTTATACAAGCAACAGCAGCTTCAGCTTTGTAGTAGGGGAAAGAGAAATCAAAATGGATTTGACGGAAGGAGTTGGAGAGAGCTCGTCACCGCCACGTAGCTTCGGCGGTTTCAGCAACTACGAAGTAAGGAACGATGTGTACAATCGCTTTCTAGAGAGCGGCCACCAAGAGGCTGTTTCTAATCCTGATTTGTTTCGCGAGCAGCTCGACGCTCACTTCAATCGCTTGCCTCCTAGGTTTCATCTCTTTGTGTTTAAGCATTTCTTCTTTTTTTTTTTTTGCGTTTGATTTCACTGGAGAGTTCAAATGCGTGGGAATATTTTTCAAAACTGTTACTATGTCTGCTCTTTGCTTTATCTACTGGCTTTCCATTTTAGGCTAGGTACTATGGCCAAATGGATCTTGAGTTGCTACGACCGATATTTGATGTGGAATGTGTTGGTCTGGGTTACTATTAGGAAACTTAATTTTGAGTTCTCTTTCCAGTATGTAAACTCAAGTGAAGGAAACATTTTCGAAGGTATGCTGCTTAGAGAAATTTACGAGTCACTTATTTTTTGGCTGCAAATGTGCGAAATTGTTTGTTTTGAGTTATGGTGGACTAAGGAGCAGTTTGAGTGTGTGAACTCTTAGCCAAATGGTAGTTTTATTTGGAACTTGTCGAAAATTTTTGGATTGCGAACTGATGCATGCCCTGCATCGTTCTTTTTTATTTCCAGAAACATAGATTAACGTTACGCTTGCAACTTCTAACAAATTTGTGAGTATATATTGAATTACTTTGGTCTAAGTAGCTTTGTGCTGTATCCTGACGAATTTGAACTATTTTATTATAGTGCTCTTCTTGGCTTGTCCTCTATGTTATAGGAAAAGACATGCAACTAAGTAAAGCTTTCGAATTTGAACTGTTTTATTATAGTGTTCACTTGTTTTGTCCTCTATGTTATAGGAAAAGACATGCAACTACTTAAAACTTTCTTTTTTGCTCAATTTCAGCTATGGACTTGATGTTAACATGGACAGAGTGGAGGATGTCCTGATACATCAAAAACTTCTCGCATTAGCAAAGGATCCAGAGAAGCGCCCTGTCTATCATATCCGTTCTTTGGAGGTACAACTTATTTATGTGGGTTAGTGGCAAATTTCTATGTGGCTGAAACATAAAAGAGTCAAACTCTTTCCACCAATTTGTACCCTTGAGCCTGATGTTAGTCCTGGTATATCTGTCTTGGACAATTTAGAAATCAATGATGGATGATGGTCTTGTAGGAGAGGGATTCAGTAGTTAGCTGGTAACTTAGACAATAACTTATTTAGGTAGTAGGATCCTTCTGAATAAGGCACTTCACAATATTGTTAATGCATTTACATTTGTGGTTTGATGAAAATGATGTTTAGCTTTTCAGGTTTATCTGTATAACAATTGATTGCGACCAATTTAAAGGTTATTTTATTTAGCAATTTTTTTTCATGAAAACAGTAGTCTAAGTTTAATTTTTCTTTTCTGTTCTTATCTGGATGTTCCAACATACCAGGCTTCCCGAAATGCCAGTAGGTCCGACACTTTTTTGTTTCTGTTAAATAATTGCTAAATTTTCTGCTTTCATGATTCAGCTTAGGTAATTGAAGTTGATCTGCTTGAACTATTGCCAATGAGAGTATTCTTAATAACTTCTAAAATCTATGGACCTTATTTGTTCTATTCTTTTTGGTTGGTGCTTTAATAACTATTTTATTCAGACATCTCATCCATTGTATTTCATTTTGCGGCCTACTTATTGCATCACTTATGTTTCTGTTGTCATGTTGGTTAGCAAACTTTTGAGACCACCTTTGAAGTTTTTTCTAAAAGTAATGTTAAATTTTTACACACAGCTACATACTGAGATCTTCTGTTACCTGACTTGTTTTCATAGTTCACCTTGCTTTCGGTCTCTTATTTCCTATCGTCTTTCCCCTGTTCTTTTTCTTGGCAGAGCCTTTGTAATGAAGCAGATCGTAATGATGCTCAACAATTAATGGGTGACTTTTCTAGTGCAAGGACAGCATGTAATGCAGATTTTGGAGGTGCACCTTCGTTTAATAGGTATAGATATTCATTGAGCATACGCTATATATGCTCATTGCCTTATTTGCTGAATAGAAGGAGTTTATTCAACTCCTTGAGTAAAACAACTACTTCAATTATAGTGCTGATAAGTGATAACCTCTAATATGCTTGATATTGCCACATTGTCAATACACTTTTGGTAAGTTTTATTTTCTTTTTTCCTTTCTGTAAATGGAATCAGGGATTTTGCAGTTGACTTTGAACCATGCTCTAAGCTTGAGGATCTAAATTTGAATGTTAGAAAGACTTCTAAGGGTATGGATCAAAGTTTTCTTGAAGAGGACCTTTTGGGAAGGTATTGACCTAGCAAGGCTTTATTAAAAATTCTTCCTTCTATTACTCGATTAATCCATTCAATTTCAAGCAATTTATTGATTTTTTACTAGACTGAACATTTTTGGGCTGGATTAATAAAAACATCGATGACTTCTGGTCTGTTAGAATGCCATGTAGTCAAAATGCAACTTAAATTCACAGGGGCGGACCTTCAACTTCTCCTTCACAGATAGCCAATGATAATGAAAATTGAAAAATGCGATCATATTGCTCATGCGTTTTATTCCAGATAACAATAGAATCTGCAAAGAAAGAAATTGCTTTCTGTCCTTGTGTTATGACATATTTCTTGTTGCAATGGGTGGGGAAATAAGTGTGAGATATGGTCTGGTTGGATGCCTTCTTAAGAATTATTGGGTGAAACTTTAAGAAGTCCTTATAGGGAAAGGATAATTGACTTTGATTGTAAAAGCTCCTATTTAGATATGTTCTTTTTCTTAAAATGACAAAATAAACTAGTATCGAATCACTCAGTGGTTTAATTTTGATATTGTGAAATTTAATGCAGGAAAGAGACAGTACACATTCCCATCCATGAAATAATATTTTCTACAATTGACAAGCCTAAACTTCTCAGTCAGGTATTACTTCGTTTTCTGTGGTTTGAATTTGTATTTTTTCCTGGCAATTTTCCTTTTGTCGATATCTGATGAACTTAAATATATTGGTTAACTGAATTTTCAATCGCAGATCTTCCATATCAGCTAGTTTTAGTGTTCCAATGCACTTTAAGTTTCGTTTGTGTTTCTTGCAATAAGTTAAATTCAGTGTTGGCTCTGGCATTCAGGAAATAAATTAAATTTGAAGCCAGGCATTAGTTGATTCTGATATTATGGAATTACAGATCAACTTTTGATTTGACTATTCTAATTTTTGCTTTTATTTCTCACTTTGACCTATAGCAATAGGAGGAGGCCCTCAGCTAATTTCTGTTACTAACACATCCTTGCATTTAGTGCATTGCTGATTCTACTAGGGAGGCTGCTTGGATGTACTTGTTAGATGCAATTCTTGATAACCTAATTTATTAGTCTTTGACTTATTATAACTTTCTTCTCCAACTTTAGTTTGTCAATGGACTTTTATGCCTATCTTTTAACAGAAAGGAAAAGGGGAAAAAAATCTTATGATCTCTATATGCCTAGTTAATATTTGTATTGCTTTCTGAAAATATTGTGTTAAGGTTGACCGGAGCATGAAGAGGATATTTGGTGCGATATAAAATGCTTATGGAAAATCTAGGTTTAGAAAGTTGCAAACAATTAAATGAGACATCTAGGCTTTGATTATATTTGTGAGTTTGCATTTATAGCCGTGAATTTTCTTCTGACATGCTGTCTTTTGCTTCTAGCTTTCTGCTTTGCTTTCTGATATAGGACTTAACATCCGTGAAGCACATGTTTTCTCAACAACTGATGGATACTCTTTGGATGTGTTTGTTGTGGATGGATGGCCTGATGAGGTACTTGTTAATTTTTTCATAATCATTTGTTTAAACGGTTTCGTCTGGAAGTATTTGTTGTATGTTCATAAGTTTTGGGTTTTCTGTTGTTTCACATTTCTCTTATGATTAATGTACTCCTAATGATAATTCTTACTACGTGTGTTTTTTGATGAGTGATACATTTTGGCCAATGATAGTCTGTAGTATATTGTAAAAATAATGATTCCTTATGTTATTAAGGAGCATTGGGATTATATTTCTTTATGACAGGGATCTGTGCTGAGTCCAAATGTTGCTGACTTTGCAATGTTGTGCCCAGGATACAGATGGTTTGCATGAGGCTATGGGAAAAGCAATTGCTAGAAGTGAGGTGAGTGTTTTTTCCAATGCTCTTTTGTTTTAGTTATGCTACTTAATTGTAGTTAACTTAGTCGAAAACAGAGGAAACTAAACTTGTTTCTATGTCCTGTAACTGGTGTCATAGAATTGTTATCCCCTAAAGAGAGAATTTTCATGCGACTCCCAGTTTCTTCTATTTCTATTGGGACTTGCTTGTATTCTTCTGTTCTGTCTTGATAAAGCTGCAATGACTTTCTTGTTCCTTTAGTAAAATAGATGACATAGAAAACCAGAAATCTGAAATATAGAATTGACAGTTTGATCTTAGGATGAATTTGAAAATACACTGAAAAGGTGAATTTTATTGTTATGAAACTTGGAGTGGCTTGGCTAGTAACCCACATTTTGGCTAGTAACTTGGACCGGATGAGTTTTTGACATGCCAATGATCAGCTTGACCTATGCCACGTGAGAAACCTGGTGAATCCAAATTGTTCCTGGATCAAATGTTTAAATTGATATATCATGTATTTGATTTATTAAGATACGTTCTAAAGGCTAGAAGACATAACCGTTGGTGTTTGTAATTTCCTTCCATACGTAGTTGTTACCTTTCCACTTATTTATTTCTTCGTGGTCATTTGAGTCCTTCCATTGTGGTCTTCCTTCATCTTGGCAAAATATCACTGATTTTTAGGTGCCAAATCCATGAGATAGAACCTGTCTCCTTCCTCTCTTTTTATCAATTATGTTTCCTTATAAAACTGGAAACTAAAACTTCTATATGTTTACTATACATATATTCCTGACCTTCTATACCTTTGATCTACATTCTTGCTGTCGATTTATTTCCTTCCCTTCATGTTACTAAGATTATCTGTTTTTTTTTATACTTTCTTTTAAAATGTAATTTAGTACTGAATGTTTTTTTTCCCTAGTTAATCACTACTGGTATTATAGAAGTGGAAGTCAGAATAATATTGTTGTTAGAAAGTTTATGTTTGCACATTGCAAATCATGTAATTATTTTATTTGGGTTATAGTGCGGGGTATATCAAATTATCACTGCTATGGGACTGTTTCCTTCCATTGCCAGTTCCATGAGCATTCCAAACATTATCATTCAAAAATTCAAGAGGTTTTATTCTGTGATAGGAATCCTATCAACATTACCCCTAATTCAATGTGAAATGAATATTCTTACTAACAATGTTATGTTGTTTTGATCTTAAACTTATTAGTTTGGCATCTTGATGGTTTATGATGGACAAGAGATCAATTGTGGAAGGAGTACTCTTTCTTGCTAACCTCCATTAGTAGATTAAACGTCCTCTATGAGTTCTTGGATTCTTGAGTCTATTGCCACGGACATCATTTAGTTAAAGTTGATGGTTATCGACAAAATTATGGCCAGAATATCAAATGAAAAGCTTAAATTGTTGTTTATAACATTTATCTAAACCGGTGCATCTGCGTTTGGTTTAGTGCTTCTCCTTTCTACGTGCATCAGTAGTTTTTATTGACTATCATTTATGGAAATGGAGGGGTCATGGTCTGGTTCCTTTCATTTGCAGTCAGCCACAGAGAAATTGTTGGTAATGCAGTCAAAATCTGGAAACTGGGAAATCGACAGGAGACTACTGAAGATAGGAGAAAGAATTGCTTCTGGGTCTTGTGGGGATTTGTGAGCCTTTTCAAACTTGAAATGAATTCTCTTCAATGTTGTGTTTTCTTCTGTTCATAATTTTTCATTTTTCACATAAAGATATCGTGGTGTTTACCTGGGGCAAGATGTCGCCATTAAAATTCTTAGATCTGAGCAGTTAAATGCCACTCAAGAAGAAGAGTTTGCTCAAGAAGTGGCAATACTGAGGTGATTAACTGTTAATATGTTGCTCTTTTTTTTTTTTTTTTACTCGAACAATGTTTCTTGCTATTAAAATTCAGTTTTTAAATGGAAGTTTTATTTTCTCATGAGCCATTATAATCCTTATCAACTTGCATCCCGACTTTAAAGCAAGTTATACAGGTTAGATAATAGTTTAGCAATGTACAACCAGTTCTTATATTTAGATGTTGAACATAAAGAGATGTATGGCTATCCCATCTTTCCGGGATATATTCTTTAATGTTTGAGGGAGATTTTGATTTGGGATTGCATCAATTGGAAATGCCAATTCATTAATTCTAACAATTTTAAGCGTTTTTTTTTTTACATATGTAGTAAATCTTATGCTAAACATGCCTAAATGAGTGTCCAAATAACTGCTTTGTTTTGGATTGCTTCTCTTGATGCAGGGAAGTCCAGCATAAAAATGTTGTTCGTTTTATTGGTGCTTGTACTAAGTCTCCACATCTATGTATAATTACTGGTATGCAACAGCTTTACTGTCAACTTTGTTTATTTGCATCACATCTTTTATCCAATTAACATCGAAAGGGCTCTTTTATTATTCATATTCTGATTTCGTTTAGTTGGTGACGATTCACGTATATCCTCCATTATTCATACCTTTAATGGTCATTGAAACCATTACGTCCGAATTGACAATGAACACAGAATATTAGGTGCATGGTCTAATTTGTCATCATATTTTACTTTTGGTTGGGAATCAACTCGCATTTGGTTAACAGGGAGGTGCTTGTAATCCTTGCTAGGGCAAACATTGTGGACATCTTTGCTTATTAAGTGCTTCCCAAGTGAATGTCCTACCTGGCTTTTGTAGTTTTTAGGTACATATTTAACGTTATTAGGTATTAGTCTGTTCCCCATCGCACTTATCTATGGTTTACTGGTAGAGACATTCAGTTTCTTTCAAGGATCGTTTTCAGTTTTTTTTCTTTGTTTTTATTTGAAGATTGACTCTTCCACATGCCTTAATTTACAACTGGCTGGGGGGATACTCATCTTATTTTCTACTTTTCTGTTGTTCAAGTACATATTTTATGGAGATTTTTTAGTGCCAACAAGAGCGATACATTATTTATTGAGGAAAAGGATATCAAATGTTGATAAGTTTCTGATTTGGAATATAAGATTTGATCTTGTTTTTTCTTACAAATTATGCTTGTTCTCTGACACGAGGACTTCTTAGTTGCTTGAAATGTAGTTTGTCTCTCAGGAACCATTTGCATGGGCATGAATGTGGGATGGCTGTGCTCTACAATTCTCTTCAGATGTAAATTGTTTTTTTTTTTGTTTTTGAAAAGTATAGATGTAAATTGTTGATAGATCTCATTCATGCCTAATTTTTTATTTAATTGTCAGATTGGGGCAACGTACTTATCATTACTTATTCCTCCACATTTTTTAGTTGGTAACCTAGTTGGAGCTTTTCATGATATAGGAAATTCACTTCTCTATTACCACATCTTTTTCAGATTTTCATAGTTAACAGCTCAATATCTTGTTGGACTCTGATTTTTGTTTCTGCCAACTACATCCTGCTAAATAATTTGGAATGGCATATCATAAAAATACAATTTATCGCTTTTCTGTTCACAATTTTGTCGAACCTGCAATGTGGAAACAAGTTCCATCATCATTTATCAGCATTTAATTTCCATCTCGTCTTAAACTGATATTGGTAAGTGCCTAAAATTTTGGCTGACCTAGTATTAATGCAGCACCTTTTGTTCAAACTAGTTTTCAAATTTTCTTACCCATAAATGAACAAAAAAAAAATTCTGCATGTGTTTCAAATGTTTTTACATTATATCTGCAACAAGAGGTCTCACTTCATATTTGTACGTGTTCTAAGGACCCCAAGTTGAATTGTGCGCCGTCAACTTTGAATAAATTTTAGATGGAAGTGTATTTAGTTCTGTTATTTTGTCTGCCTTGTTTTAGTTTTCCATTTTGTTGAACTTTGATCTGTATTGGTGCTGTTCATGCTTCCAGAGTACATGCCCGGAGGAAGTCTCTATGATTACTTGCATAAGAACTACAATGTACTGAAGCTGGCGCAGTTGCTGAAGTTTGCTATAGATGTTTGCAAAGGGATGGAGTATTTGCATCAAAATAACATTATACATAGAGATTTGAAGACAGCAAATTTGTTGATGGACACTCGCAATGTGAGTTATTTCAAAATATTTGCCTTGGATGAACTTATTAACAGAATGCCTGCTCATTATTGATTGCAGTTACTCTTTGGCTTTTTATTAGAACTATTAGTGAAATTAAAACAATAATGAACAGGATCATAATGGCTTCACTATGACTGAAAGTATGTGAACATTGTTTCAAGGTTGTCAAGGTGGCAGATTTTGGAGTTGCTCGCTTCCAGAGTGAGGGAGTGATGACAGCAGAGACTGGAACATACAGATGGATGGCACCTGAGGTATGAATCTGTTAACCTTAGTACATTCTTACCCAAACAAAGGTTTTATCCTTTTCTTGTTCTTTCCTTTTATTTTGATTTGTATCAAATGCTTGATCTGCATTGGACTGTCACAAGGTTATAAACCACCAACCATATGACCAGAAGGCAGATATATTCAGTTTTGCTATTGTGCTCTGGGAGCTGGTGACTGCCAAGGTATTTTCTGAATTGAAGAGCACACTTGGGTTTTAGTTCAACTTTAGAAGTATAATGGCAATTTCTTTGGTGATAATTCTTAATCTTAAGTTTTACATTGGTTTTGCAGGTACCGTATGATACAATGACTCCACTACAAGCAGCCCTGGGAGTGAGACAGGTTGGACACATATCTATTTCTACATATTATATATACATGTCGAGATATTTCCTATCTGTAACCATGTTTTGGTTGAAGTTGAATGTGGGTATCTTGTTTCAGGAAAATGACAATTTGTCTTTCCTTTTCGCTAACTTCTTTACTTTTACTTCATCTATGCATCTTCACGGGTTTCATAAAAACATCTTGCGCTAATACCTTGCCATTTGAATGTTCGAAAATATAAATTATGCACATTTAAATAAACATCTATCATTTGGACTGGAAAACCAAAGCAATCCTCAATTAGGAGGATATGTTGTATTAACAGGCACAATTAAAATTTATGAAATATATCTAGATTCAACGAAATGTGAAATTGGAAAAGTTGAAACGGCAAATACTCCTCTGGCTGAATGGTTATCCCTTTGTAGTCTTATGAATTCCTGACGTTTCTAGTTTTCAGGGTTTGAGGCCTGATCTTCCTGAAAATGCAAACCCAAGGCTGGTGGAATTAATGCAGAGATGTTGGGAAGCAGCTCCTGAAAAGCGGCCTTCATTTTCAGAGATAAAGATTGAGCTTGAAATTCTTCTCCAAGAAGTTCAGGTATAGTCATATAGCACTTTCTTGCCCTCATTTAAAACCAAATCATAATTTAATATACCTCATTAAGACATTCATATGCCAGGAAACTACCGAAGCGGTTAATGGCAGCTGAAGGATTCCTGTATCCAGAAATCTAACACGCATATTTTGACAAATTTTAGTTCTACTTATTTTGGGTTTTCACCTGAGGATCAGTTAATGAGGTTTTCTTGAACAATGCAAGGCAAACAAATTCTCGAAAGCTGTGCGGTGAACATTAAGAGATGCGAGAGAGCATGATACGTATAATTTTGGTCCTAATAGTTGTTCCTTAGGTTGACTGGCTTCCAAAACCAACTTGTAAAGCAGTTGAGTATACTTTACAAGAAAGATACGTAGTAACTTATGCTTATTTGATCATCATAGCTTATTGTTCGTTCTTGCTGCGCGTGATCAAATATTACACATTAGAGGTCGTAAAAGTTTTGCATGTAGTTGTAGTCAACGCTGGTCAGCAAAATGGGTTCTTTAGTACCTACTCCCTAGTGCTTGCGTTGCTCAAGGTTTCATGTCCAACCTCCTTGGAGTGAAAAAAAACCGGTTTGACATTTGGTTCAGGCATTTGCTTTGTTGCATCTGTATATTTCTTTTCAATCATATAATCTTATTTGGCGTTCCATTTCGTTGCCCGTATATATTTTCCCTATAATTGATGGTATACTTGCAACTGTTCTGGCTACATTTCATCGAAGAAAGTAAAAGAGGAAACATATACTCTTATCATCACAAATGTCCAATTCTTGACATATTACCTAATAAGAGTTAACAGATGTGGTTTGGTAATGGGGAACTAAGGAGAAACGCATGATTTATGTACACATTTTGACAGCCGATGATGCGATGTCTCGTAGTTCCACAGCCCCTGGAAATCGACCCCTTGCAGCGGGCAAGACGGCTTTTGTTAGGACACCCAACCCACGTCACTACACCGTCAAAAGCTCCATTAGATTTTGCAGACTGAGCATATAAATTATAATTATCGGTTTTGCTGCAGACTAGAAAGTAAAAATAAAAGGAAGTTTGATCAATGACACCAACTCTCTCTTGGCTACGATATTAAGTTGGAAAAATGAGTCAGAATAACAGAGAACATAAGAGTGGAGCTGGAGATAAGACTGGAGGTAGAGATTAGGAGTGTTGACCAATAGCTAGAGAACAGCAGAGTGGAGCTGGAGAGAGGAGTGATGATTAACTCTGCGTTTGGTTAGCGTCTTCAGAGGTGAGAACGAATGACAAGGACGTAAAAATTCTGTCATTCGTCTTGTTTGTTTACCGTTCTCAGTCATTTTTGTTCCGTTCTCAGAGGACAAGGACAAAAATTTTTGTTCTTCAAAACTGAGGTACAGAAATTCTTATTCTGTAGACAAGAATTGGAAATATCAAAAATAGCCTCTCATCTTTCCAAACCTAACAC
>JANIHZ010000002.1:14947800-14958646 GCA_027478365.1 Erythroxylum rufum | reverse complement strand
GTATTATATGTGTGTGGGTTTGAGTTACTAAATAATATAAATATCAGTGTGATGTTTGGTTTTGTTTGTTCTATCTTAGGTAGCATCCACGTATCCTCCCAGGGGGTATTTGGGTGTTACAATTAATAAGAATAGAGTGAAAGAAAGATTTTATTTTTTATTAGCTAGAGTTGTTGTTGTTATAATTCCTATAAGAATAGATTCTCACCCCCCACTAAGTACAAAACACGTGTTGGTAAGTTTGTTAGATCTATTATAATTGAAATAGTGCATTTAGATTATAAAGCTAATATAGTGACATTGTTTTATTCTTCTTTCCTTGTTACTTTTTTGTGTTCTTCTTGTTTAATTGTTCATAACAATGCAACTTATTCAAGAATCTTATCCACAAGGTTTGCTCTAAAAAACTTCTTATATAACTCAAACATTGCTTCCCACATTGCGTCTTCTCGTGTTTTGTTTAACTATTACACTAATAATTATGTTATGGGTCTGTTATGGAATTTAACCATCCTTTGACCTAAAATGGTAAGTGGTGCTCAGTTTACTTGTCTAAATGACATTAGTAGATCATTTGACACTAGCTCCAGATTAGATACATATTTCTTAAACTAAGAGACATGAAATATTAGGTAGATTAGTGATTTTCCTTATAGTTGCAACTTGTATGCTATCTTACCAATATGATTGATGATCTACTAAGGTCTACAATGTAGAGAAGAAATCATGTGATAAATTCTTCCCTATAATAAACAATTTTATTGTGTTGGAGCTTCAAAAATACTCATCATTCTGCTTTAAATTCCTTGTCTAACCTTATCTACATGTTGTTTCATATGATGTTATGCTCTGTTCAAGTGAATGAGAATCTTAGAAACTCCTGTAAAATAAATAACAGATATAGGAGGGAGTAGCTATAAAGGAACTCAAAGGGAGTCAAATTAATGATTATATGAGATCTGATCTAATCATTTATTAAGAGAATCACCATAGAAACATTAAAGATAAGTCTCTAAAAGCTTATTTATAGCTTCATTCTATCTGCCAAACTAGATGATAAGAAGTAAAGAACTCTAAACTAACCCCTTGTAGATTGAATTTCTCTTACTAAAAGAAACTTCAAATGAGTGAATCTCTGTTACTTTTGATAACTTCTGGCATTTTATGAAGTTTAAAAATATGATTAATGAACACTTTTGCTATTTTTAGGGTTGTGTATAAATGTTTGATAGCTACAAATTGTGAATATTTACTAAGCATATCTACCATAATAAAAATAAAATATTTACATCAAGATGAGGGTAATGATTCAATAAAGTCTATGTTAATTTTCCTCCAACATTCTTCCAATATTGATGAAGGTTATATAAATCTTGGATATATAACATTATCATGTTTATTTCATTGGCATATCAAGCATTTCTTGATATGGTTCCTTACATCCCTAGCCAAACTCTTCTAATGTAATTCATTTTTCAAATGGTTGTGGTTATCCCTTAATGGACCCTTTGAGGTTCATCACAATATATGGATATCAACTTCTCCCTTAATTGATTATCACAACCCACTATTAGTCTACTCTTCCATTTGAGTAATCCATCTTTCTACCTAAATGTCTTTAAACATGCTTCCCTAGCTTCTAGCATCTTAATTAGTTTCTTGAATGGTAACATCTCTTTGCTAATCTTATTTAATGTCCTTAATCAAGTTAGTATAATAGAACTAATGTCAATTTGAAAAGTATGTCATTTTTAGCAACTTGACTAATAAGGACTCTAACTTCTTGGTAAAACTGATCATAAAAGAATGACATAATAAATTTAAAATATTTAACTTTTTGAGATTTTTAATTTACTGTCCAATCTTTTAAAGTTTTCAATTTAATGATTAACTTTTCAAAACTCATATAATTCAGGTCAAAATGTTATCTCTATTATTTGTTTGTTGATGTAACTAACATATAGACACTCGCATGAAATTTAATAAACATGTCACATCAATAAAAAAATTAATGGTGATAATGCTTTTTTTAAACCTAATTTGTATTGGTTTTAAAAGGTTAGTTAATTAAAAATTTTGAGATTCTGAACATTGAATTAAAAACATTCTAAAAGATTGAACACTTTTGAATTTATTGACCTTAAAAAATATATTAAAAACTAAAGTTCATGGAGATGTAACCCACAATTTTGGCTCAATGTAATAAAATTATTGTTGTTCGCATATTTGAGGACTTACCATTTGAAACAACCTTATATGTTGTTACAATAGATGGAATGAAGGAAAAAGAATGACTCATAAATATTGTAGAGAGAAAGTAGAATTCTAACAAACTAGAGAGAGAAATTTAGAGAGAATTAATAAGAATAAAGAGAAAGAAATCTTTTATTTTTCATTACCTAGAGATGTCATTGTTATAATGGCTATAATAACATATTCGAACCCCCAATAAATACAAAGAACATGTTGGTAAGTTTGTTAGATCCATTCTAGGAGAAATAGTGTGCTTAGATTATAAAGCTAATACAATGACATTGTTTTATTCTTCTTCTTCTTGTTGCTTCCTGCATTCTTCTTGTTTAATCATTCATAACATTGACTCCTTCTTCGAGAACCTTATCCATAAGGTTTGCTCCAAAAACCTCTTATATAACTCAAACATTGTTTCCCACATTGCATCTTCTACTGTTTTGTTTGACAATTACACTGAAAATTGTGTTATAGGTTTGTTATGGCATTTAACTGTCCTTCGACCAAGATGATCATTGGTGCTCAATCTACTTATATGAATGACATTAGTAGATCATTTGGCATTAGCTCTAAATTAGATACATATTTCTTAAATTGAAAGACACGAAATGCATGGTAAATTAATGATTATGCCTATAATTGTAGCTTGTATGCTACTTTACTAATTTTCTTGATGAACTAGTAAGGTCTATAGTTTAAAGGAGAAATCATGTGATAAATTCTTCCTTAAAATGAACAGTGTCAATATTGTTGCAGCTTCAAAAGTACCCATTAGCCCACTTTACTATCTAACCTTTTTTTATCTGCATGTTGTTTTAGTCTATGTTTTGCTCTCCTCAAGTGAAATTTTGTAATCATGAGATTTGTTTCTTAATACATTATGAGAACCTTAGAATCTCCTATAAAATAAAGAGCATATATAAGGAGGGGGATATTCATAAAGGAACTTAAAGGGAGTTAAATTAGTAGTTACATAAAATCTAATATGATCACTTATTAGGAGAATCACCATAGAAATATCAAAGATATGTCTTTAAAATCCTATTTATAGCTTCAATATGTCCATCAAACTAGATGATCTAGAACTAGAGAACTCGAAACTAACTCTTTGTAGCTTAGATTTCTCTTACCAAAAGAAACTTAAAAAGAGCGAAACTCTTTCACTTATGATAACATCTAGCATTATATGAAGTTTAAAAATATGATCAATAAACATTTTTGCTATTTTTAGGGCTATGTATGGATGTTTGATAGATACAAAGTGCGAATATTTGCCAAGCATATCTACCACCACAAAAATAACATATTTACCTTTAGATGGGGGCAATTCTTTAATGAAGTCTATTAACTTCCCTCGAACATTTTTTTGATATTAATAAAGCCTGTGGCAACCCTGAATATATAACATTGTCATATTTACTCTATTGGCATATCAAGCATTTCTTAGTACAGTTCCTTACATCCCTAACCAAACTCTTCTAATATAATATGTTTTGAAACATTTTAATGGTTATGGTTATCCCTTAATGGATCCCGTGAGGTTCATCATGATCCATGGACATCAACTTATCCTTTAATTAATTATCATAACCCACTATTAGTTTACTCTTTCATTTGAGTAAGCCATCTTTCCACTTATATGTCCCTAAGCATGCTTCCCTTGCTTCTAGCATCTTAACGAGGGCTTAAATGGCAGCGTCCCTTTCTTAACCTTTCTTATTGTCCTCAATCACGTTAGCATGAATCTGACTATTATCAATTTTAAAATCTTAGTGCTAGTCACTCTAAATAGGGCATTAGATTCTTTATAATCCTTCCTACTCCCATAAATAACTTCATAATCATATCTCAATTATTTAGGTAGCCATGTTTGTTCGAAACAAGTTGCAATTCTTTGCTTTAATCGGTACTTGAGGATTTGGTGATTTTTTTCACCTTGAATGTTCTTTTTTTAAGGTAATAATGTCATTGCTTGATGGATTTGATGACTACTAGAAGTTCTTTTTTATATGTGGAATCCCTTATGTGTTGAGCTGCCAATGTCTTGCTTAAAAATGAAATTGGATGTTCTTTTTCATTAAAGGACGACTCCTATACCTATCCCACTTGCGTCTGCCTCTGTTATAAAAGGTTGAGAGTAGTTTGGTTGTGCCAACAATATATTGACATAAAGTCCCTTTTGAGTTTTTCAAATGCTTTATATTAGTCCTCTCCCTATTCACATTTCATGTTAGCCTATTTTCTTAACATTTATATTAATGACTTAGCTAAGTTAAGATAATGTTTGACAAATCTTCTATAGTAACTTGCCAACCCTAAGAATCCTCTTAATTCTTTAGTGATCAAAGGGTAAGCCAATATAGCATAATTTCTATCTTCTTCATATTAGTCAATTTACTTTGCAGAGATTGAATGACCCAAGTAATTTATTTGTCTTATTCTAAAAATATATTTGCTCCCTTTAATAAAGAGTAGGTCGGTATGAAATGTCTACATGATATTTTAAAGATGTTTATATGTTGTTGAAAGGAGTTTTTTGTAAACTAAATGTCATCAAAGAAAATTAAGATGAATTTTCTTAAGATAAGATTTGAGTATGTCATTCATAAGGATCTAAAATGTAGAAGGTGCATTGGTTAACTTAAATGGAAATATAAGAATTCATAGTAGCATTCATATGTCCTAAAGGCTATCTTTTGGATATCTTCATTATACATTCAAATTTGGGAATACCAAACCTTAAGTCCAATTTAAAACACCAACTCGTTCCAAAGAGTTCATCAAGTAGTTCTTCAATCAAAGCTGTAGGGAATTTGTCTTTAATAGTGTGTTTGTTAAACTCTTTGTAATCATTACACATTCTCCAAGAATGATCTTTCCTTCAATTAATACCATAGGTGAAGTGTAAGTATTGATGTTGTTCCTAATGAAATCTTACCTTATTAGTTCTTAGACAACTCTTTCTATGACATCTTTTTATTCTTTTAGAACATGTATAAGGTTGAATATTGATACTCTCCACTCCTTTCCTCAACTTAATTCAATGATCATGTGTTCTTTTAAGTGACAATTGATCAGACTCCTTAAGTACACTCCCAAAATTAGCTAACTATCCATTCAATTTATCAAATGTGTTTTGTTAATCCCTTAATATAACTTGTTGCATACGGCATTCAAGTAGGTATTAAAGCTCTAGCATATATAAACTTTCACACTTGGAGTTCTTGAGGATTTCTTTAAAGCCTTTATTAGAGATTACTTTATTATTCTTACTAAGATTTCTCGTTGATGTTACCATCTTTCCATCCCATTTAAATCTTATTATGTGAGTTCTAAAGTTTCACTAGGGATGGTAATGGGTGACCCATGAGCCTAAATTCAACTGTTTTTAAGGTTGGCCTATAGGCCAGGCCCAGGCCTAAACCGACTCGAGGTCTAACTATTCTAAACAAAACTACATCGTTTTGACTATAAGAATTAGGTTTCAAATAGGCTTGGGCCAAGGCAACTCAGATCTAGACCCAATTAAAAAAATATTTTTTTACACTTTTAATTTTAAAAATTATTTTAAAAAATTGACAAAGGCCAGCCCATTACCACCCTTAGGTTTCACGATATGTTATTTAATGTAGCTAACCATTTTACCCCAAGAACTATGTCCTAGCCTCTTAGTTTGATAGTTGGTGTATCAATGGTAAACCTTAAAGCTTTGCATACTCCATGTTAACTCCTTAGAGGATTGATGGAAATTTATTTCAAGCCTCCACTAATTATAATTTAAAAAGGTTGTATTTCTTTAATTTCTCCACAACCTTTCGTAACTATTGACACATCTAAAAACTATGAGTACTTCCATTATTAATTAGGATATGCAAGGGTCTATTTTGATGCACTCCCATAATCTTTATCTATTTATACTCTTTATTATTGTTTAGTCCCATTATGGCTTGAAGATATACATTAGGTATTAATTTCTCTTTATTCTCCTCTTCTACTTATTCTTCCTTTCCTAATAATGTACCCTCATCCCCTTCTACCATACAACCAAAATTTCCTTTTCTTATATTTGTGCATTAGCATATAAAGATCATCACACCAAAATAGTATTTTTGATCTCTTCTCATCAAAATCTCTGCTACTAATAATCCTGTTCCCTCTATTATTCTTGAGGAAATTGGCTCTATTAGCACTTCTTTTGTAACATACCATACCAATAGAACATATGCCCGAATATACCAGAGGATATTCGAGAACATACCCTACGAAAATGGCATGTTAGAGCATTCACATTAACTCATTTAAGGCATCACACGTATCACAAAGTTTCAAAATGATCAATGCTTCCCATTTCATTCACAAATATAAACTTCCATGATGTCAATACAACTCATAATTCATATATATACATTACATAACATTTGAGAGTTTACCCTCAATTACAAAATGTGCCACATGAAATGGGATGCTAAACCAAAATATTCTAACTAGACTCCTCAGTATTAACTGACCAGACTTTTGAGCCATTCTTGTCACCAAAACGCAAGTACTATACTTCTACTCTATCACTTTAAGGGCTAGAACTCCTTAAATATGAAAATCAACGTTATAATTTTGATGAGTTTGCAAACTCAATGAATGAACCATCATCAATGTGCTCACCCTAGTTAGAACATAAAAACAAGCATATAGCCCAATTCAACAAGTATATCACATCATTCAATATTGAATACCATAATACATTATATCATAATTCAACAAGTACAACATGTATACAAACATTTCATGTTACTATTTCAGGACGATCCAATAATTCATCTCAATAATTCATAATTCATATGATACAAGTAGAGTTGTATATGAAAATGCACATGTGACTCCATTCTTGTTTTTGCTTTGTTGTAACCGAGCACCTATATTATCCCGTATTCATGGCGTATACTAGGCTCATTTCGTTTACTGTCCCGTATCTGTTGTGGATACCAAACTCATTGTTATCTGATCATACATATCAATGTAATGAGATGCATCAATTCACATATTATACTTTCAACACTTTTCATTCAATATGCTCATGACATATATCAAGTTATTGGGATCTATATCTAGCATCCATCATTCAATTGATCACACATTCCACATTACACATACAATTTGAAAGCACTTCCATATTCAATCCCGAGTATCAATCTCCTCGAAACAATAATGTCCGAAATTATACCAATCATATAAGTAACAATTCAACAAATGAAATTTAATATAAAACAAATCAATTGTAGTGAGAAACATCTAGGTTAACTCATATTACGCTCCAGAAAAGCTATTGCCTTAATGATCTAGCAACGTCTGGTGCTGGCGATCAACTTGTGCATCTATAGTCATGCAATATACACACATTTTCACACATTACTAAGTTATTCAATCAAATGAATATTCAATCATGCACATGTATATGTGTCCTATTCAATGCATGCTCAATGGACTTTTTTGGGTATGTATTCTTATGCAAAGATCTTGATTCTTTCCTAATTCATCAACCATACATTTATCCAATTCTTATTCATACTACCCTCACATTCTTCAATAGTCATCCATCCATAACTTACCAAACTTTTTACTAATTGATCAAGCAATAATCTAGGTTTGTTCCTAACCTTAATTAACTCCAAATACACCAAATTAGAGTGACTTATCCTCGATTGATTGAACATGTATTCAAAATTGAAGTTAACATTCCAGAACTAGGGCCACGATCATGAGGGATCATTCCATGCTCATGACAGAAGCTTGTGCAACAGGCCACGATCATAGGGACTATGCCACGATCGTGACATAACCTAAATAACCAGGCCACGATCGTGCGCTGAAGGCCACAATTGTGCCCTGTCTTTCTTTTCTCAATTCTCCACGAATTTTCCAAACCTAGAAACATACCTAACACTTCAAATTTTCCAGAATTCATGTCCTTTTATGCAACTTCATTTCTTGCTAATTCAACTACCATATTAGTTACATAAATCTTACAAAACTCTACTCATTTATTTCTTTACCATTCATTTTGTAACACCAACATATAGTCTTAACCTTTTTTTCCAAATTCAAGACACTTCAATAACACCTATCCTTAGCATAACTTCACCTTCACTTATACTTTAAATCTCAGCTTAAATCATCCATATAACAACCTATAACCTATTGTTTTATGCATAAAAAACAAAACATAAAAGTAACCAATTCATCCATCAAATTCCAGCACAAATTCATCATCAACCCTACATACAATCCACCCCAATTCAATTATCGTAAAATTTCTATTACAATATGCCACAAAGATCAAAACTTCACTTACTTGTTTAGCTTAAACTCCACCTCAATTATCAAGCTATCCTAGCCCTCCAAGCTTGCAAGCAAAATTCCAAGAACAAGGTGGGAATAGAAATGGGTTTCAGCAACAAGATGAAGACAATAGAATATTGGAGTGGCAAAGTGCAAAATTTTAGGCAAAACTCAAAGTTATGAGGGTTGTGTGTGTGTCGGCGGTAAGAAGAAGAAGAAGATAGCATGTATCCAAAAACAAAAGAGAAGATGGTTATGCCATGTGTGTGGGTCGTGGGGTGTAGCTATGTGGTAAAGGTTTGGACACTTGTCAAAACACTTGTCAATTAAAGACCCAAGCCATATGTCTTATTCTTAAACTACCCAATGTCACTTAAACACCTAATCCACTTATCACTTAGCTCCCTGAGCCATTTGTCACCTAATTCTTGAAGTCATTTGTCACTCAATCATACTGCCACATATCACTTATTTTCTACTACAATGTGTCACTTATTTCTACTGCCATGTGTCAACTTTTCTTATCACTTGAAATTTTTCCTAGAAGGAACATATGAATTCACCATTCTCCCAATTGTCATAATTAATCCCAAATTATTAATTGTAATCCATCAAACCAAAATTCAAGACATAAATAATACACAATCAAATTGTAATCCTTTTAAACCTTTCATATCCCATAATATGTCAATTGGGTGGACATACAATCTTTGCAATGTTTACCAAATCATGATTTATGTGTGTATGTTAATAATATGTATGGAATGAAATGCACTTCATTAATTCTAAAATGATATGACTCATATGACTGAATAGTCTAATACTCTAATCCTCAGTATGGAAACTGATTATTACATCTTTAGTTTGTAAGGGTGGGCAATATTCCATTCTTATAATTTAGTTTGATTACTAGTTTCATTTGAGTTACTCCCTTATTCACCATTATATGACTCCCACTTCTTTAGTTACACAGTGGTTTGATTCGTCTTTTATCGTGGTATAATTGAGCACTAATGACTACTATGACTTTTTGTTTTCTTGTAAACACATATGTCTGCTAGAGATTTTGACGGTTGAGCAACTTCATCGTGAGCTCTACTTTTGGTTTTTTTACAAATTATAAATGGTTCTATAGAACTGGGAGCTTATCAAAATATTTATCAAAGTGAATATAATACTGCAATAATAATTCTTCTTGTCTCAAAATTTTCAAGTTACCATACTCCAATAATAATTCTTCTTGTGTCAATTTTTTCAAGTTACCTACATAATCTTCAAATATCTCCTCATCAAATAATTGGTTAAAGGTAGCTATAAACTCGATCCACTCTTGTTGATTCTTCTTTTTTATATTCAACTGAGACTATTATTGAGCTTGCTCTTTCAAATGCATAACTACTGCTCCACTCTTAAGTTATCAGAGGTATGGCCAAGTGTGGAAATTTTCTCATATTTATAAAACTATCCTCTTAATCACAACTCCATCAAATATAAGAAAGGCAAATCTTACAGAATTTTGTTAGTACATAATAGCCTTCATTATCTGAGAAAGGTTTAATGATAGTATATGCGCTCTCCTTTCTTATTAGCATTACTTTATCGCTCCTTCCAAACTTCTGAATAAATTGGTGGAACATTGACTTCAAATCGTCTTTCTTCTTCTCTTATTTATATTTTCGGGTTTGATTCCCTATCAATAACTTTTCATTTTGCATTTAAATTTTAAGAAAGTTTTGCATGTTCTCCTTTACTCGTTGTAGCTACGCACCATTTATACCTTTTGCCATGGTTGATTCACCTAAGTTTGACTACTTTGATGTTAAGATGTAATGAACAAACCAATTTGATATTAAGATGTTAAGACAAAATGAAATGAAGGAAGAAAAATAAATGATTCACAAATATTTGAGAGAGAAAGTAAAACTCCAAGAACAAAGAAAAATTCAGAGAGAGTTAACAAGAAGAGAAAGAGAAAGAGAAAGGAATATTTAATTTTTATTTGCTACAGATATAGTTGCCAGCTTTTTTAAAAATTAATAAATGGTTCATCAAATATATGAAATAAGTCCCAGTGACATGTTAAAAGACCATTAAATTAGTTTACTTCACAAGCAATTTGTAATACACTAACAACACGTGTTTTACTTCCCTACTATCAATCCCTTCAGTTTAGGCGGCCTCTTATCTTGTTGGACCCAGAGGATGACCCCCTGCGATCCATGGACCCACGGGATGACCCCGTGCGATCCAGGCCCACGGGATG
>JANIHZ010000002.1:14926562-14939920 GCA_027478365.1 Erythroxylum rufum | reverse complement strand
TACAACTCACTTACATGCCAATTTTGAAAATCAAAGAGACAGAATTAAAATTCAACCTCTTCACAAGAATTGTATCAATATGTCTCTAGTTTAATAGGAATTTAAAACAAAATCATTCAGAAATCTACAGCTCAAGTTATAATAAGAAAACCGAAGCATGATCATGAAAATTTTCCAATTCAGAACATTCCAGCAGAATTCCACACTTTCATCCTATCAATCACTTTCAGATAAATTCAGATAACTCTAAATTTTTATTGATAGAAAGAAAAATGTTTTAGAAATCTATTGGTCCAAGTTTCAAGTCATTTGGAGTTCAGATGAAAAAGTTATAGCCAAAAGACTGAGGGCTGTTCAATAGAAAACTCTAGCTTTTAACCCACACATATAAACTATCAGCTTTTCTCTCTTTAGCACGCAAACTTCATCTTCTCCACCGAAAGCTCCATATATTTTTTTCCACTTTTACACTTCATATTTACTACATCCATTACATAAACCAACTTTCCAACTCTCCTTTCAGCTTAAGAACTCACAACAAACCAAAAATCTAAAATTCAATATAATCATTTAAACATCATATATCACTATTCATGCATCTTCCAGTATACTGCACTTTCTTTCTATCTTTTCTATCTTCCCATTTTCATCAATACAATCCTTTCATTTAACTCATCTCTATATCAGAACCTCACCAAATTTATTTTCATTATCTTTACATTCATTTCAAAACCATTCACAAACATTCCCATACACCACAAAGTGAGTAGAAACAGAGCACATGTGTTCATTTCTTCTTCTTTTTTTAACTTTCTGTATTATTTTACTCCAATCATTAAAACTCATTTAATACAATTCAAGCATCATCCAAAATACCATTTACAATACCCAGCCAATTCATACATGTACAGAGCAAGATAACATTCTTCATATTTCTCAATACAAAACAAAACAGAGTATATTATTATACATCAACGTTCTACATCTTTTCGGCATTTGTTTTTTTTACATCAATTTACAACAAAAAAGTCTAGTTTCTGTAGTTACCCACTCTCAAAGAACTCCAACTTCAAAAATAAATACAAACTTCAAAAGAAAACGCATATGTGGGCAACACCATTTTTCTGTACTCTCTCACTCTCTCTTTACTGTGTGTTTTTTTTAACTTCATTGCACTGCCAAATATTTCTGCACTATACAAATTACCTTATACTTTCCATTTTAATGCTTGTCCCACATCACAAATTCAATTCTTCATTTAAGTCAGTTACCACATACATTTCACCAAATCTCTACTACTAAATCCTTCTTATGCATGTATTCATTTTTAACAAAAATCTAGCATCAAAATCATCTTACAAAACTCAGTAAAGCTCAAGACATAACTTACTTGAGTTAGTAACTGAATTCCAACAGTGAAATTAACAAGCAAGATTTCGGTGGTTGGAAAGGAGCAACACAATGAAGCAAAAACAAACACTAGTAGATAAAAAGGATGACACTTATGTAAGAACCAAAACAGTATTTTTGGTGATGAAAAGGAGAGCTTGGTGATGTATACTTTCAGTGAAGACCAAAGTCATTCCAAAGAACAACAAGAGCTACACTAAAGTGTACATACGTGTATATTGAACCTAGTGACACATGGCTCCATGCATGTGAGCTATTTGTCACTCATATCAGACTACCACATGTCACCTTGCATGTGAACCATTTGTCACAATGTAATTGGTTCACATACACATAAAGAAACAACTGCAAAAACCTACATAAATCGATAGTGCGATGCAGAATGAGAAAGGCTTACTTGCTTCAGGGAGGAGGAAACGTAGAAGACAACGACAGATGGGGAGAGGCTATTGAAGAAGAGCAAACGTATGGCGTTTGCTTCGGGTGTTGGATCCTCTGCTATTTATTCACTCTCTTCCCTTTCTTGTTTTCTCTTTGTGCTAGTTCATGTGGTTTTTAGACATGCAAATTAACGAATTAGACACGTAGTGGAAAGAGTGAACGAGAGGGACAAACACTCGTCCAAGAGGGAGAAGGACATTGACGATCGACGAATGGGTAGGAACAGGCGTTTGAAGAAAGAGTGAAAATGAAGGGAGATGGAGGAAGCCTTCTTGAATCACCTAAAATACGCTAAAGAAGATAAGGATACTGTTGTCCTCAATTTGTAATATTCATTTCAGAACGCAAGCAGAATAGATAAAGACATGGGTAGGGTGGGTTGGCTTTAGTTATTTTGCAAATTCAAGGAATATCTAAACCTAGGATTATCTATTCTGAATATTGTTTTCAACCAAACAAGTCAATAACTTATTACTAGGAATAAAAGAGGAATGAAATTCTTAGTTCAATCAACCAAACGCCTCCTAAATGTCTTAACTCTTCTAAAAATTAAGTTTGGAATAGTAGATATACATTTGGAAGGAGAAGCTTTAGCATGGTATCAACTTTATATGAGGAATAGAATAACCATGATGGTTCCTAGTTAGGAAAAATATACCCTAGCTTTGGAATAGAAGTTTTAGAGAGTCAATTTTCAAAGATTCAGTTGGTCATTTAAAGGAGTTGAGGACATGCACAACAAAAGAATCTTAAGCCATATCTGATCTTTTATCACATAAACTGATCATGTTGGAAACAAACTTGTTAATTTTGTTTTTAAAGGGCTTAAAGCTGAAATTGAATACCGTAGGAAGATATGGAATCCTATAAACCTACATCACAACTATGATTTAGCAGAAACCTGAATTGATACCTAGAACTAAAAGTATGAGGTTGCATAGAAAGACAAGGGCCACAAGTAGCAAGGAGCTTGACGAAAGAAGGGCCAAAGGTCTTTGTTTTAGAGTAATGAGAAGTTCGTGTTGGGAAATAAATGCAAGAAAAGAATGATGCATATGTATGTAATTGAAGACGAGGAAGTGAAAATAGAAGAGATGAGTGAATAAGGAAATAACTAGCAACCAGCCTTGTCATAGAAAGCAATGGGTGGCAACACCCATAATTTCCAAATAATCAAATTACAAATATTTTGATTGACGGACAGCGCATTCATAATTTTATATATGAGAAAGTGATTGAAAAAGAGGATGAGGGACTAAAAGAAATTAAACCCTTAACAATCATAGTAGGTTTTGGATTAAAGATTATATGAAAAAAGAAATATAAGGCCTTTAAGTGGTATATGAATGGCCAACAATTTGACAGTGATATATTGGTAATTAATGCAGGAGGAAGCGACATGGTGCTAGGTGTGTAATGATTAGAGACCCTAAATTTTACATTTTGCAATTATAACAAAGGATTTATACTATTTATTTGGAATGGAAGAATACTATAATTAATTTATAATCAAGTTGGAGGACTATCTTAAAGTGATAGAAGAAAATGGAGAAAAGGATGAAAAGTAAGTTTGCGATTTCGTAGTGTTACATAGTCCGACAATGTAAAATAGAGTGCTTCGCCATAATGTTTTCTTTAAACAATATGCTTAGAGCCCAACTAGCTAGAAAGAAAGTGATCATTAAAGGAATAAGAGAATAGCTTACTAAAGAAAAATGGAAGCCATTGTTACATTTATAGCTTAAGCATATATAGCTGTTTTTATTTCTTATTTTTGATATTTAGGTAGATTATTTCAAATATTTAGTAGTTAGAAAAAGTTCAAACACAAGACTGCCCCTTTTACATAATTATCGGGATGGATGGAGTGATTTATTAAATGTAAATTTTGACATCAAACATTAAAAAGAGCATTATCTTCGAATAAAAAAGGGTTCCACTTTAAGTGGGGGAGGGCTGGTTTCAAGCCACTATCTAAGGTCTTAGGTTCCTCTAAACGTAGGTATAATAGGCCATTAGAAAGTTATATTATAGAGATAATATATGGTTATTCTGAAGTCATTTTTAGTAAAATAATGTAATATCTAAGAAAACAAATGATAGGCTGCTTTATACAACTTTTTTTTAACATTTTCAGAAAAGTTTTTTCTGATTTTAAATTTTCCTTTAATTTACATTTAAAGGATCATTAACAAAATTGTCTTTTTACATGATTGATGTTAACAAGTTAGGAGAATCCAAAGTTGTAATTGTTCATGCAACTTACTTTGTTGCTGGTTCTGACATCGAAAAGTTCACCATTAAAAATGTGGATGATCTTCGAACTTCGAACCCTTAACAAATCGGTCCATTTTCGACAAGCCTGTAACTTCTACAACATAATAAAGGATCCATGCGATTTATCTGGAATTGAAGAATAATAGAATTAACTTATAATCAAGTTGGAGGATTGTCTCAAAGTGATACAAGAAAATGGTAAGTCTGCCAGCAGTTATGATTGAGAAATTGAGGAGGATGAGAAGTAAGTTTGCAATTTCTTAATGTTACATAATCTGACAATATGAAATATAATGCTTCACTATAATATTTTCTTTAAGCAATGTGCTTAGAGCCAACTAGAAAGAAAGCAATCATTAAAGGAATAAGATAACTAAACCAGCTATTGGATGAACTAAGAGATGATTTCAAGGAGTCACAACGATTACCACCTTCATGCCTATATGGTCATACAATTTTGTTGAAGGATGGAGCTAATGAAATCTGTAAATAATGAGAAGAGAGAAAGAATTTCCAGAATTTTGTATTTCAGTGTGTTTGATGAAGGCAGAGAGTGCCTTATGTACCGTCCTATTTTCCTTGTATACATGCTGTAATTAGGCCTAAAAGTAAGGTAATTAACAAGCCTAAAATCAAGTCTATAATACAGCTAAGATTCTAAAAAACGTTATGCATATCAGATATGAATATCAGTAAACGATATTCATATCAGATATTCATATCAGTAACAAAATCAACCTAAAACCATACAGATATGTTGGTATACGTAAGGAGGTGGTCTAAGAATTAATGGGGAACACGATGAAGTAAGGTATCATACAAGAAAGTATAATCCCTTTATCTTCACTAGTAATCTTGGTTAAGAAAAAAGATGGATCTTGACAATTTTATGTAGATTATAGAGCTCTTAACAAGCTTACTATAAAAGATATTTTTCGAATACCTTTAATTGAAGAATTACTGGATGAGTTATATGAGAAGAAGTATTTTCCAAAACTAGATTTGAAGGCTGGAAAACATCAAAATAGAATGCATAATAAAGATGTAAATAAGACAATATTTAAAACATATAAGGATCACTATGAATTCTTGTAATGCACTTGGCCTTATCAATAGCCCAGTATTCAAAACTTATTGAATTCAATTTTTAAATTGTATTTGAGGAAATGTGTATTAGTTTTCTTTAATGAAATTTTAGTATATAGTAAAACCTAACAGTAATATGTATAGCATCTTAGTCCTTAGAGAAGTGCTTTAAATGTTGAGAAAGCACAAACTGCTTGAAGCTTTCTAAATGTTCATTTGGAGCTAACCAAGTGGAATATTTAGGTCATGTCATTAAGGAAAAAAGGAGTAGTTATATATCCTAAAAAAATTTAAGCAATTGTTGATTGGCCTATTCCACAAATGTTGAAACAACTGAGTAGGTTTTTTGAACTTAGCAGCTTAATACTATAGGAGATCTATTCAAAATTATAGTTAGATAAAAAAAAATCAATAACAAAATTGCTTCAGAAATATGTCTTTATTTGGATCAGAGAAGTTGGCATTGCCTTCGAAGAATTGAAGTTAACCTAAATGAATGTTCTTGTATTAATATTACCAGACCTTAAGACAATGGTAGTTAAAGTTGACACTAAAATTGGAGTTGTATTAATTCAAGATGATAACCCTTTAGCATAAGTGAAAGAAAACTCTTTCTTCTTGCTATATGCAACTATCCACTGATAAGTAGTAGTTATTGTCTTTAGTAATAGCAATTCTTCATTGATTTTATACACAACTGGTCACAAATTTGTGATACAAATAAATCACTAATCCTTTTCAACAATTGTAATTGCATATAAAAATTTAGGTTTTGACTTTGAAATTAAATACAAGAGGAGGGGTAGAAAATAATGTAGTGGACGCACTCTTATGAGTTACTAGCAAAAAGTTGTATAGCATGGTTATCTCTCAATTATAAATAGATCTATTGCAAGAGATATAGGCAAGTTGAAAGCAGAATGGTGATCTCTATCGACTCATTTGGGAGCTTAAAGAAGATACTAACTCTAAAAGAGTGTATTCTTGGTCTTTTGAGGTACTATTATGGAAAGGAATGGTAGTAGTTGGAGAAGTTCCATCTTTATGTAAGAAACTGATTAAATTGTTTCACACTTCAGCAATTGGCGCCCACTTAGGGTTCTTAGGAATCTATAAGAAGCTACAATTATATTTTTATTGGAAGAAAATGCAAGGTGACATAACATAATTTTGAGGAAAAACAAGATTTATCAAAAGAATAACTATAAGACTATTGTCATCCTTAGATTATTATAGACATTATTAATTCTTGAACAAATTTGGATAGATACAAGTATTGACTTTATCAAAGAATTACCGCAATCAAACAAAACGTTATTTTGATAGTAGTTGATGGACTCGATAAGTATAGTTATTTCATTACTTAGAGCCATCCATTTTTCAGCTCATGTAGCTTAGTTATTCGTGGATCAATCTACACTACAGGTTATATGGCATACTATTGCGAATTATTAGTGATAGAGATCCCATCTTTATGACTGAGCTGGTAAAGAGAATTTTTCAAAATTCAAGGAGTTGCTTTGCATAATTTCACAACTTATCCTCAGCCCAAAGGACAAACAGAGGTCATAAATTGTGCAATGGAGAATTAATTCAATTATTATGCTTAATGATTTTCCTTGTGATTGACACAGGTTTTCTAGTGAAGTGGCGGTATATGCCGCATATCATTTTACTATTAGATATACTATATTTAAAGTTTTCTATGGCTTTGCAACTTTATTGTACATTCCTTTCCTTGCTGACAACTCTAGATTGTTAATGATTGATCAATTCAAGAAAGACTGCGAAGCAGCTTTGAAATTGATTTAACTTCACACGAGATGGACCCAAAATTGAATAAAGCAGATATCATATAAGAAGTGAACATAAAGGTTCTATTTGGCATTCAGCATATTGCATTGGTTATTAGTTAATTCTATCAATGGTTAGTTAATAGCTAATTCTATAAGTTGATTTAACCAGTAGATAATATTAGTTGTTTATTAAAGATGTTTGGTAAATTTAGTTGTTTAATATTAGTTGTTTAAGTATAAAATAACTTGAAGGCACGCTTTAAAAAAGAATTTATAAGGTCATGATTAGATATTTAATTTTACAAATTAAGTTTTTAACTCTAATAAAAAAATATATAACATTCTTAAAAATTTTATCACCTAGTATTTTTTATTTTGTAACCAGAAAACTTATTTTATTAGCAAAAAAATTTTGTCACTGATATAATATATACTCCCAAGTTTTGTAACTAAAAAGCTTACCTCATTGTAAAAAAAATTATCATTGTAGAATATATGTGTGGTTTTTAGTTTGAATTATCCATAATATCAAATAACATAATTAGCATAATTCAAAAATTATTAAAGGAGGATATAATTGGTTTTTTACCTATTAATTTTTGACCGAACATAAAGAACTCCCCTCTTATGGAGCTTTTCTAAAATCAACTTATTGGAGTTAAATAAGCCAACCAATCATCCATTTACCAAACACGTTTATTAGCTTTTTGAGATGGGCAAACAACTAACTTGGATCAACCAACTAAAAAATAATTGATAAGTTGTTTGCCAAATAAGTTCAAAGACAATTTGCAGTTAGTGAATGAGTTTATATAAAGCTTAAACCTTATCATCAGCTTAATATGGTTTCGATAAAGAATCAAAAGCTTTCTTCTTTATTCATCGATCTATTTTATATTGTAATAAGGTTGGTTCTGTAGCCTACAAGCTACCATTATTAGAAGAGTCACACGTACATTTAGCATTTCATATTTCTAAACTCAAACGACATATTTCAGATTCAAGTTACTCCAATTTTTCAAGTCTTTATCGACTACTATTCGAATGCCTATTATCATACTAGATCCCTCATTGGTTAAATGATGAAATACACTAGTAGTTTAAATTATAGTTTAGTTGTCGATGGACAATGACGAAGATGCACCTTGGGAGTATTATAGCAAGGATATAAACTTTTGTGAACAAGATTGTACTTATTATAATATTAAATTAGAAAGATAAATCGGATAAAAGCATAAAAGTGGAGTTGGAGATCAAGAGTGATGACTAAAAGCGAGAATCAAGGAGTGTGACATTGGTTGATAGGAACAAAGGAAGCAAAAAGACATGACATCATCTAGTTAGTACATGTTAGTTAGTGAATACATGTAATAAAGTGAGTGGAAGGTGAATAAAAATGACAAGACTAATGAATTCTTGGAATAAGAGTTAACGAATTATTGGGAAGCCGTTTAATTTCACTTTTATTGTAGTTTTTAGTTTTTTTTATTTTTTAAAATAAAAATATACTTTTTTAGAAGAGAAAAAAATGGTATTATTGCATAGATATGGAAGGTAGTACAAATCAACATAATTGGGAGGGTGTGAGACCTTCATTTGGGTGTTTATTAAACACTAATATTGCACAACTTTGATAACATGACGGTGACATGTGTTGGAAAGTTGTAAAGTTCCTTTGGTAGTAATATGTATTCTCAAAATCGAAGCTGGAATGATTTATGTGTGTTGGAAAAATGAAGAAACCTTGGACAACCTTGGTTTTGTCCTTGCGTTGGTGGGTGTTTTTTCTTGGACGTTGTATGGTTTGAACATAGTGGCTTCTTGATGTGCTGCGTATTGGTGTGTTGATGGACATTTTTGATTGGCTAAACAAATTGGACATTGCATGGTTTAACGTCAAATGATTTACAACACGTGAATGCATGATTTGCATGCAAGGAGGACGTTATTGTTCAGTTAATTGTCTAGACAGTTTTCATAAACTATCCAAAATCACTTATAACAGCCATTGTATTTATCTTTTAATTAGTTAACGTGTTTGAAGGCTATAAAAGGTTGTAAAACCTCCTGATCGTGTAAGGCGTTGTTACTTCAATATTCTGCAGTAAAATCCCTTTGTTCGTGTAACATGTTACTGGTTCCTTTACTTGTTTTATTCAACTCTATCCCACTAAACAGCCACTACAACGTCGCCTTTCGTTTATCTTGGAGAGAGAATTTTGCTCCATCTTGATGTACTCACAACGTTATCTTCGTTAATCACTGGGGAAGAATTTTTGTTAGAACCAAGTGGGAGCATTTGGTTGCATTACGGGGTAAATTTGTTAAGTCTTGTTAGCCTCCAAAATCAACCCCGTAACAGAGGGGATTACCCTACTGCAATCCTTACAAAATCATGTAAGGTGGAAGGACAAAAAATAGAGAAGTTAGACTATTGGATCAGTCGTGAACCATAAGTGATTTCAGACGTTCAGGGAGGAGAGAATGTTGGTAGTGTAGTGGAGATGCAACTTCTTCACTATCATAAACTCTCGGATATGTCGGATTATGTCGTTTGTAGGGACTCCAGTGAAGAGCTTCAGTTGGTGAAACGTCTAAAGTTTCTTTTTCTTCATAGTATATATACACAGAGTGCCAAAGCTAGAATGTGTATGAATTTATCTTGTTGCTGTCCAGCAGACTGAGCTGATAAGTGGTGAATAATATCATATAGAGAGTGCCTCTGATCAATCCATAGACATTTTCTTCTAATGTTATGCCATATAATATTATTGAAGGAGCACGTAAAGAATAGATGGTCTCTCGTTTCGACTTGAGCCTGACACATTAGACAATGTTTATCCATTTGCAGATATGGTAGTCGGTCAGCTGTCATTAGCTTGTTCTGAATTCCTAGCCAAAGTATAAAAGATAAGCAGGGAGTGAGGGCCTTGCTCCAGATGATGTTGTGCCAGTCAGCGACGGGATGTCTTTGTCTCAACAGTTCTTTGGTTGCCTTGTTGGTGAGAGTATGGATCGCTTATTCTTTCCAACAAAAAATATCAGAAGAGCACGAATTTGGTAGGTATGTAGGTTGTAAATGCTTCAGTTAAGCGGGAGCTGCTAGGAGTTAGCATGGACGATGGATTTCATCCGGGCATTTAGAGAGAAGGATGAAGATGGCTTCCTGGCTAGGATGAGTGAACCGTGCCCTGACCAGTTATCATACCGTAATGAAATGAGACAACCATTACCAACTTTGCTTATGACATCGAGTTGAACCAGGTCTCGTAAGGCTAATAATTGGTTCAGGAAATGTGAGTGAGAGAAGCTTTTGTTTATTTGCCAGATGCATCTTCCTTGCAGAAAGTATGAATGAAGCCATCTAACCCATAATGATCCCTTATTAATTAAAATCCACCAGAATCGTTTTAGAATTAAGGCCTGATTCGTAGTTTGAATAAAGGAGATGTTTAAGCCACCTTCTTTCTTAAAAAGGCATAGGTCAATCAATTTAACCTTAGCAATTCCTTTGGATCGATCCAAATAAGTCCCTAAGAAGTCTCTAAGCAGTCTTTTAATGGCTTTAATAATGTTCCGAGAGAGAAAGATATGGGAACTCCAGTATATATGTAAAGAGTTCAGCACAGAATGGATAAGTTGCAACTTACTTACATAGGAAAGAGTTTTGTTAACCCTTGAACCAATTTGTTTCTGTATTTTTACAATAAGGGGTAGACATTCCTAATAATTGATGCACCGTTTTGTCACAAGAAGTCCCAAGTACACGAGCGGGGGGTTTATGGGTTACATACCCGTATTTTCGCACCCCACTCTCACAAAATACGTACCCGACATCCTGAGTGATATCCAAATACGTACCCCACAAGGGTAACATACAAGAGCAATCACGACACTCACTTAATCATGGCATCATCAATTAGTGCGTAAATGTCACAATATTTTAAAACCGAATTCCTCATTCTTTTCATAAAAATCGAACGTGTACGTTGTAGCATTTCATACTTTATCCCTATATGTACATTATCAAAACTAAATATAAGACACGCTACACACACGAGGAATTTTACAAAAATTCTATCTAAATCCTTCAATCTCAGCTGATCAATGTAACATCCCATTACTTGTGAGAAGGTTAGAAGGGTAATTGTGAGTGATTAATGATAGTTAGAGATGCATTCTCATATTCATGCATAAATTGCTTTATACTTATACATGGTTGTTGCACATGAAAATAATTGTACATGCATTCATGAATAATTCCAGATATAATTGGATTGATTTGTGAAGATCTGTGAATTTTGAATGTTTTTACATTGGAAGTTTTATGGGTTAGTGGAATTATGATATTTTTGAATTTTGGCGAATTTAGGAATAAATTTTAGAAATTTTAGAAAATAGGAAAAAGAAATTAAATGAAGAATTGGAGATAGTTGGATTGTAAAGATGATAGTTGTATTGGAAAGAGGAGAGCTAAATGGAGTTAGTTTCAAAAGAAACTAAGTTAGAGTTTACTCATTTAGAAAGTGACAAGTGTCATGTAGGCTTTGTACTTTTGCTAGAAGTAGGTTACTATTTTTTGAGAGTTGACAAGTTAAGTCATGTCTAGGTCCTTTCTTCATTATCATTTTCTTTAAACTTTCTTTCGAAACACATAGTTTTCCATCAAATACCTTCTAAGAGACCTCTATGTTTTTCCCTTTCTTCACTAAACTCACTTTGCCACTTGGTTCTTCTACCCTAAGAAAAAAAACCAGAAGCTGGTCATAATACTCTGTGAAGTGCGTAAATTGTATGGAGTTTAGGGCTTGAAGAGTTCGGAGCTTTCAGCAGGTAAGTTACTGTCATCTGCATGAGAAATAACATTTGCATGTTGTTCTTAAATACTGTGCTATTGGGGAATGAAAAATCTGGTTATGTGTAAATTAGTGCTTGAAAGATTATGAGTATTTGGGGTGTCGTAAAATATTGAAAGGTTGAAAACTGGAACAAAAAATATTCACTGAGTATGCTTCGATCTGTTAGCCATAACCTTTTCTCTAGTGATCTAAACGAGATGATTCTTGATTTGGAGTAAACTAGGAACGTATGGCTACATTTGTTATGAAGACATCGAACTTCAGTTCTGTCTCTAAGAGTCTCAAAATTTCATAAAGGTAAGAGTTTGGTGCAGTACGTTAGTGTATGAATGGAAAGTTCGTCGTCGGATATTAAGGGCAATTTTGAGATTGATATAAATAAATTTTGGCAAAGTTTCCCTTATGAAAGTTTTAGATCTTTCTTTTATCTTTCCAACGGTATATAGTACGAAAAATTTGGACATCGGAGTCAAAATTTATAATTCTTATAAGTGCATACGTTCAGACGATAGAAAGTGAACGATCGAAAGTGAACGATAGAAAGTGAAGGGAAGAAAAGTAAACGATAGAAAGTGAAGGGAAGAAAAGTGAATGATAGAAAGTGAAGGGAAGAAAAGTGAACGATAGAAAGTGAAGTGAAGAAAAGTGAATGATAGAAAGTGAAGTGAAGAAAAGTGAACGATAGAAAGTGAAGGGAAGAAAGGTGAACAATAGAAAGTGAATGGAAGAAAAGTGAGATGATACTGAAGTTAGACGATAGAATTGGCCTTTGAGGTCTTCATGAAAGTTGTAGATCTAGAAGTCTTCTTTCTAATAGTCTAAGAAAGAAGTTAATCCAACATCTGTAGTGCAAGTTATGTCAATTTCACGAAGGTATGTACAATATGAGTAAAGAGATGAACATGTTAGATTCTTTGGGCCATAACTTCTTCTCTAGACATCCAAATGATTTGATTCTTAAACCATTAGATTCTTAAGACATTGATCTATATCTCCTCCAAGAATCATAGCTATCTGAAATTAATGAAGGAATATTGAGTGAAAAGAGTAGGACGGGTACGATGAGTGTACTATTAAAGGATATAAACTGGTGTTATTTCACTGAACATATTTTAGTATTTTGATGATTCCTAGAGTTCTACTGATCCAAATGAGATGATTTTTGTTTTGTGGTAAACTAGAGACATGGAGTTACAAATGGTATGAAGAAATTGGAATCTAATTCAGTCTCTAAAATATTTAAGTTTCAGGTGAAAATTTTCTGGGATTATCATAAACATGCATGGTACATATTTCATTGCATTCATATGCACTATTAAACACTTATGATTGTGCAAATTGTAATATATATATGTATGCTATTTGTTATAGAGGAGCATTTGAAACGTCAACCCACAGACATTGTCGGAACTTCCAGGCATTAGCTTCGGGAGCAATTAGTGAGTAACCTAGACGGTTTCTCTCAATTATTGTCTGCTGAAATTATGTT
>JANIHZ010000002.1:14895908-14909844 GCA_027478365.1 Erythroxylum rufum | reverse complement strand
TATTCTTGAACACTGTGTTAGGGGATGAAAATTGTGGATATGGTGTTATTTGATTTTTGATGGATTGTTAGTGATCATGTGTTGTGGAAATGGTTCTTAGAGTTAGAAATAGCATTGAAATGATGTATACGATTAGTGTAGAGAATAAGAAATGGAAGGGTGATATGCTCTGTTTCTTCACTATGCGTGTATGAATATATAGGTGTTTATATGTGAGTTGATGAAAACTTAGAGATGTTCAAGAAAAGGTTTTTGAGTTAAAGAGTATAGATAGGATCGTCTGTGAAGACTTATATTCTGTGAAGAAGTATCGTCTTAGGTTGACTTCTTCTCCGTCTTAAGTTGACTATCTATATCGTCTTAGGTTGACTTATGCTTGATCTTAAGTTGACCATTTGTATCGTCTTAGGTTGACTTTTGCATCGTCTTAAGTTGACCATCTGTATCGTCTTAGGTTGACTTCTGCTTCGTCTTAAGTTGACCATCTGTATCGTCTTAAGTTGACTTCTGCTTCATCTTAAGTTGACCATCTGTATTCATCTGTAAAGAAGCTTTGTCTGTAATGATGTTATATTGTCTGTGATGATGTCATATCGTCTATGAAGATGTATTGTCCGTAAGGATGATTCATCGGTAAAGTTGTTTCGTCTGTAAAAGACGCTTCGTCTGTGATGACATCATATTGTCTGTGAAGATATATAATCTGTAAAGATGATTCGTCCGTAAAGTTGTTTCTTCTGTAAAGACACTTCGTCTGTGATGATGTCATATCATTTGTGATGACATCATTTCATCTTAAGTTGACTCCATTCGTCTACTTTCCGCATTTGTCTACTTTTCGCATTCGTCTGCTTTCTACATTCGTCGGCTTTGCACATTCATCTGGTCTCTGTATTCATTTGCTCCACATTATTTTGTTTTCCGTATTCGTCTGCTTTCCGCATTCGTCTGCTCTTTGCCTTCGTCTGCTTTTTGCATCGTCTGCTATCTACTTTGTCTTATGTGGACAAACCTTGTTTGATTCTTTCAGCCATAACTTCGTCGTCCGACCTCCAAATGAGCTAATTTTTGAAGCATTGGATTCATAACACATTTCTCTATATCTCCATAGAAATTATAGCTTTTGGTTTTGGACTTGAAAAATATTATTTTCTAATCAAGTAAGGGTATAGGTTGGAAGAGGATGAACTGGATATTTTACTGAATATATTCCTGTATTTTGATGATATCTTGATCTGTAAGATTCCAAATGAGATTATTTTTAATTTGGTGTAAACTAGAGATATAGTCCTACAAATTGTCTTAAGAAGTCTAATTTTGATTCATTCTCTAAAATATTGAATTTCTGGATGGAAATTGTACATAGTACACTGTTTTTAGACATGGACAACCCGATAATGGTTGAGGCATATCTTCTAAATTACTGAACCAAGTTGAGTGATTTTGGTTTCAATAGAAACTGAAAACATTGAAGAATAACTTTCTAGAAGGAAGTGTTACCTAATTTTCCATTTACCTTATCATATTTAGTATGTAAAGTTGAACTGTATATATATGAGAAAAAAAAATCTGAAGTGGTCAATGAAGTTATGAAATTGTTTTGACATTGCTTTAGTAAGGTTCAAATCATAAGTACCTATGTTATTAATGAGGGCTTTAATATCTGAATGATTTGATCATAAGGATCTCCATAAAATACCCTGGAATTGTCATTGAACATGCATTGTGCATATTTCATATAAGTAGATATGCATTAAGAAATTTATAAAATTGTGCAAAAGTGTGATATTTGTAAATGTGCTTTGCATGATATAGAGGAGCCAAGTGGACACTAGACAGACATTGTCAGACTATCCAAGCAATAGCGTATTGGAGCGTTTTGTGAGTGAACTTAGATGATTTCCTAGGATTGATTTATTTTGAATTGATTTAATTTGTTAAACTTCCATATTACTGAATTGTTTGTGAATTGTTTCTGAATTCTGAACTTGAAGTCCAAAGAGTTTAATAGTTGGGCATGTATAGGAACTGCTTTGATTTGATATAAATTTCTGAATGACATTTGTTTCTCAACTAAAGTTGAATGCTAGACTTAGGTTCGATGATTATGAGCTTTGTTTGAGCATCATATATGATTGTGATATATGTATTTGATGCATTTCATAAAATGCATGTTCAGATAAAGGCGTTGTGACTTGGGTTGCCAGTATGAAGCGTTTCCACATAGAGCTTTGCTCTGTGATTTCTGATTCTGCACGTAGAGTTATGCTCCGTGATTCTGTTTTGACTGAGCCCTATGGGCCAGTATTTGTATAAGTTTGTGATAGGCACTTGGTCACAACAATAAGAACGAATATGTGTATCATGTATAGAGCATTCATATAAGATTCAAAATCATGAGTGTTTTGCAAAGCTGTATTGAATGACTATATGATATGCCATGTTATGTGAGTATCTAAATAATAAACGTATGTTTAGAATGACTAATTGTGCGATATATGAAGTGTGTATTTGATCCGGTGAAATCATCAACGATGGTTCACTCATTGAGTTTGCAAAACTCATCAAAAATTATAATGTGGCTTTTCAAGTAAGAGACAGGAGACATAGTGCTTTAGATAGGACTAAAAGGCCCCTTTGAATTTTGTAATGGCTCAAAGGTCTGTCAGCTGACACCAGAAAAGTTGTAGCATTATATTTTTGTAGTTTTGTTAGAACCTATAAGAGGTTTTGTAAATATTTGTAAGATGGAATTAGTGTAAGAATTGTGAATGAATGCAATCAATGGTTTTTAAAATTTAGTGACTTTTGAGTATGTTAGATGATGTCATGTGTAAGTTGGATTTGTTTTTGCTCAAACATACCATTATCATAGGGCAGGTACTTGAATGTCCTTCAGGGATTCAGGTATTTGCCTTATAGTAGTGGGATATTACATTGGTGGTATCAGAGCATGATTTGGCATCTTTAGGGACAAATATGAGTTGAAATATGATAAATAGTGAGATATTCAGGCGGTGATCACCACTTTTGTTTGTTACAGGTCACCTTCTATAGGAAATCCAATTGGTGAGTCAGCTAACATGGAGTATGTAGGAGCCAATGTAGAGTCTCCTGTACCTTAGTTTGCTGGGATGCCTCTGAGAATTCCCATGAGGTGGGAAAGGAGATATGATAAGATGAGGAAGCAAGGGGATATGGACTTCTACGGAAGGACAGACCCGGCTAAAGCAGAAAGGTGGCTTGAGCGAACTGAAAGATTGTTCGATTAGATGGATTATGAGGCAGATGAGAGGTTTGATTATACAGTCTCACTCCTACAAGGTCTTACATATCAGTGGTGGAAGACTGTTCCGGGCAGTATCACCAGACCTTGTAACTTGACTTAGAAGGATTTCCTGAGAGTGTTCTGAGAGAATTACATACTGAAGATCTACATGGATTGGAAGATGAAAGAATTCTTATATATGAAGCAAGGCAAGCTCATAGTGGCAAACTATGAGATAAAGTTCAATGAGTTAATGGGGCATACAGCCGCATTGATTCCAACTGAGCAAGCAGGTGGTTTGAGGACGGTTTGAATATGGAAATCAGAACGAGGCTTGCCATCTCTAACTTGGGCAGTTTTACAGAACTTCGAGTGGCCTCAATCAGAATTGAACAGTTGTTGAAGGATAGTCAAGGAAAGAGTAGATAGGAAGATAGAGGTAAGAGGCAGGATGAATTTCAGATTGATTCTGATAGAAATTTCAGGAAACGCCAGAGCAGATCATCTAAATTCCAGACTAGATCGAGACAATTCAGATCCCATTCAAGAAGTGAATTTGTCCAGACTAGGAGAGGTAGTGGACAAATGTCTTCCAACCAGTCTCAACAATTGCCTGAGTGTGAGTACTGTGGAAAAAGACATGGTGGTGAATGTTGGAGAGAAACTGGGGCTTGTTTTGGATGTGGCTCTTATGAGCTTAAGATCAGAGATTGTTCGGAGATGCCAGGTTCACAGTCTGAAGCTAGAGGAGGAGCTATGATTGAGACTTCGGCTCAATAGAGTGGAGTTGGCAGACCTGCACAGAGAGGCAGAGGTAGAGGTAGAACTCAGTTAGCAGGGCCCAATGTCAGGACTGAGGTGCGGACTAACTAGCCGCAACCTCAAGCCAAGGTATATGCTATCACCACATAGGAAGTGTCGAACTCTACAAATGCGGTAACAAGTGTAGTGAATATTTTTTCATTTTGAAGTATATGCATTAGTAGATCTAAGATCTACATGTTCATCCATTGCACCGCATCTGGCATTTAGTTCATGAGGTAGTCATATGGGAAATGGAGAATCATGTGAGAATTTAGTACCCCTACCTTTTTGATCAATTAGATAATAATTTTGGGGAAGAAATTTTTGTTAGAATGGGAGAGTTGTAACATCCCGTTACCCATGTTAAGGCTAGAATAGCAAATTATGAGAAATCACTAGGAAATTAGGAAAATTTTACGTCATGCATAAGTTAAGTGTGACATGCACATTTTTACACATTCATATAACTGTACATGCATTCATTGATATTTTTCGAGTATAATTGGACTGAGTTGTGATTTTTGAGAAAATTTTGAATTTGGAATTTATTTATATTGGAAATTTTATTGATTAGAGGAAATATATATTTGTGAATTTTTGTGAATTTAGGATTTATTTTGGAATTTATAGAGTATTACGAAAAATAGGGGAAAAGAAATCAAAAGAAGAGATGGAGATAGTTGGATTGTAAAGATAGAATTAATGGAGTTAGTTTCAAAAGAAACTTATTTAGAGTTGGACCTTAGGAAAAGTGACAAGTGCAAAGTTGACTCTGCTTTGTCTTAAGAGTTGCATCATCTTAAGTTGACTTTGCTTCATCTTAAGTTGACTTCGCTTCGTCTGCTTTTTTCTTCGTCTGCTTTTTGCTTCGTCTACTTTCTGCTTCGTCTGCTTTCTGCTTCAGCTGCTTTTTGCTTCGTTTGCTATCTGCTTTGTCTTATGTGGGCAGAACCTTGTTTGATTGTTTCAGCCATAACTTTGTCATCCGATCTCCAAATGACCTAATTTTTTAAGCATTGGATTCATAACACATTTCTTTATCTCTCCATAGAAATTATAGCTTTTGGTTTTAACTCGAAAAAGATTAATCTAATCAAAGTAAGGGTATCGGCTGGAAGAGAATGAACTGGATATTTTACTGAAAGTATTCCTGTATTTTGATGATATCTTGATCTGTAGAATTCCAAATGAGATTATTTTTAATTTAGAGTAAACTAGAGATATAGGCCTACAGATAGTGAATTTCTGGATGGAAGTTGTGCATAGTATACTATTTTTGAATATGAACAACCCGATAATGTTTGAGGCATATCTTCCAAATTACTGAACCAAATTAAGTGATTTTGGTGTCAATAAAAATGTAAGACTGTTGGAACTCCACCCTGGTGAGACACGTGTCCGACGTCCTACGTGACACCTAGATGTGCAATCCACGAGGGAGGGATTCCTCACCACATAAGAAACTCAAAACGAACCTATTTCTTTTCCTTCCCAACGAATCTTGAAAATTCACCTTAATCTTTCTCTATAAAATTTATCTGCTTAGGGCCTAAAATTGAATCCGATTCCTAAGCTAAAATGAAATTCCATGTCTCCAGATTCATTAGCAATATAAAAAAAACTCCTCAATCGGATCTCTTTGCTTTAATCTGTAATTCTCAACTCAAACTTGGAAATTTTAAATTTTGCATAAAGGGGTAGGAAATGTTGTTAGAAAATCAATGCTTCGAAAACCGAGTAAATTGGAGGCTAAATGAAAAAGTTATCATCGAACGAGTGAGAGGAGGCTGAAATTGAGAAAAGAAAAGAAAATCAGAAAATGCATTAAAAAGAAACGCGAGGCTCGCGATCGTAATCAGCTCGCGATTGCGAGCTACTCGCACTCGAGAGGAGCTCGTTGGGGGAGACGCTCGCCCTCGTGAGTGCTCGCGATCGCGAGTGCGCTTGTAGGGCGAGACGCTCGCACTCACCCTCGCGAGGGCGCCTGCGAGTCCGAAAAAAAATATATATATATAAAAATATAGAAATTCCAAAATTCATAACTTTTTACCTAGAACTCTAAATTTTACAAACTTGCGTGTCTATAGAAAGCTAAAAGAACACTCTACAACTTTCAAGGAGGATGTAAAAACTAATTCGGCCATTTAGGGAGTCAAAAATTGCTGCAAAGTTACTGCCCAAATTGAAAAAGTCCTAAACAAAACTAGAAGTTTGAAAAATCATATCTTTTAACATAATAGCCTAAAAAAGTCATATTTTACCTCATTGGAAAGACGAAAAGATGATTTACAAACTTCATGAAGGGTGTAAAAATCAAATCAGTCATTAAAAGAGGTAAAAACTCATTCAAAGGTGCTGCTCATATAAAGACCAATGAAACAGTAAAATTGACCAAATGAACAGTAACTGTACTCTTCCAAACCTCATAACTTCTTACTCCTAACCCCAATAATTTCATATTATAACTCAATAGAAAGGGGAAAAGATAATCTACATTTTCTATGAAGAAAGAAAAAATCAATCAAGGCTTTAAAGGGGTGAAAAACCCTTCCAAAAAAACTGCCATAAAATGGCACATCAACAGTAGCTGAAATCTTCCACACCTTATAACTTTTTCATCATAAGTCCAAAATTGACAAATTATATACCATTGGAAAGCTCTAAACATGTTCTATGATCTTCAAGAAGACCTCTGAATCTAATTCAAACACTAAAAGGGTTTAAAACATAAACGAAGTTGCTGCCAAATTTTCGCAAAAATTTGACAGCACCTCCCCTAAAACATCGTCTAGCCAACTTCTTCAATTTTCAACCCAGACTTCAATACCTGCACAAAATCACTTCAATCTCCACAATCCTCAATCATCCAACTATCAAATCAATCCAAATAAATCCCAAACCTAACTCAAATGGCAGCAATCCTCACTCCTTTGCATCTAATCATTTTCAAATCAAACAACAATACATTTTGAATAATACACGCAGAAGATACATTAAAACTCAAATCTCTTACATTTACAAAGAAGTTAAAAGTCATTACAAAGCTTTAGAGGGCATTTTAGCCAAAATAAATTGAAAGTATCAAAGGACAAAATACAAAGAATAACAATTGTCCAAAATGCTATCTAAAGCTTTGTTTTCTAAAATATGACTTCAAAAGCAAAATGTATCGGAGTAATACCTCAATCCCGATGCGGTAACTCGGTTTCTAGCTCATCGCCTATGGAGGGGAAAAGAGGGGGTGAGCTCGACGGCTCAGTGGGTAACAATTTAATAATTAAGAACAAGCAAAAATTATTCTTTATCCATTCAATTTCAAAGCAAATATCATATTGATAAAAACATTCCTAATTTTTCAAAACTCTTCACAAATTCATAACATCAAACCATTTACACATCAAACTATCACATAAACATAGAGAAAGTGGTTCGGGTGGATCCGAAATGGAACGTACTACACATTCATGCGAAGCGGTCATGTATAGCCGTGAACTTATGGGAGTCCGTGAGGAGCTCCAATGCCACCAGCGAGTAGGCGGGAGAAGCCTATGACAGACAAGTGCACTTGACTCTTAAGGGACCACCCCAAACCTAAAGAATCATACATATCATATAATTCACATAATTCACACATATTAGTCACAAATGGCTCTTACATAAATTTTTCTTTCAAATTCTTCCGAAATCCCATCTTTCATTCTTTTTCACTCGTCAAACAATTTTGCAAAATTTTCCACAATTTATCAACATCCAAAAGACACATAATACAATTTCCAATCATCCTAAAAAGTAATACATACAAAATTTGAAGGTTATAGGAAAGCGTTAAATGGCATTTTTTGAAAGAAAAGTAAGTAGCTTATTAACTCAATTATTAAAAAGGCACCCACCTTAATTCCTTTTAGCTTTACTCTTGGTCAATTTGCCTTTCCTCTAACTCCAATTGCCTCTCTTGTCCTTCATCAAGCACAAAAACTTAAGATCACTATCTCAAATCACTAACTGAATCCACTAACTTTTTTAGTCTTCAACTCCGACTTGTGTTTATAGCCTTCATCTTCAACTGCTTCTTGATAACTGTTTCTTTCTTCTTGTTTCTTGATTCTTGTAGAAACCTTTATTTAGTTGATTCTATAACTAACTCAAATTGATTACGGATCTTCATCTTAGTTTGCTTTCGTCTTACTTTTGCTTCCATATTAGTTTGTTCCGTCTTACTTTTGCTTCCATCTTAGTTTGTTCCGTCTTACTTTTTCTTCCATCTCAGTTTGTTCTGTCTTACTTTTGCTTCCGTCTTAGTTTCTTCCGTCTTACTTTTGCTTCAGTCTTAGTTTCTTTCGTTTTAGTTTCTTCTAATCAAAACGGTTCAACAATTTCTAATATTATTATTATTTTATTTTCATCAAAATTATTAGACGTGAAGTCATTTTGACTTAACGCCTCTCCCTCCCCAAACCCCCCTCTCCCCTTTACCCATCCCCACTTCTCTCTCCCCTAAGAAATCAGAAATCTGAAATCCCTAGAACCCCTAACCAAAACACTAAACTAAACATCATCATCCCTAGCCAAAATAAAGATCTTCAAATGAAATCTACCCTTTCCATTACCCCGTCCCCAGTTTTGGAAGATCTTGGGGCTGGGAATAAGTTGCGGTAGTAGTTACCTAAGGAAGGGCATCAGATCATGGAAGGCAGTGTTTTCAAAAGGCATGGCAGGTTCCACTTCTGATAATGCATTAACCTACTACCCCCTAGAGATCAAGGAGGAGCAGATCTACGTCATTCCCCCTCCAGAGCTAGCTAAGAAGGGAGCTTCCCTATTTAAGTTAGCACTAATAGGTTTTTTCATAAGGAAACGACCAGCTTATCCTATAGTTCAGAGAGCTCTCAGTAAGTCCTGGGTGGAGTTTGGGCTCAAAGAGATTTTAATTACCAGCTTAAATAACTTCTTGTTTAAGTTTGATTCAGAGCTTAGTTTAAGTTTAGTTGATGGAAAAGGGTCCTTGGCATATCCAAGGGAAACCCTTATTTCTGCAAAAATGGTGTCTAAATGGGGGGGAGGAGCATGAAGAGGTTAAGTTTGCTTCGGTGTGGGCTAGGTTCCATAATATTCCAATTGAATAGTGGAATACTGAAGGATTGGGTCAGATTGCAAGTGCTGTGGGTCATGCTCTTTTAATGGATTCTCAGACAGCAAAGATGTCTAGGATAGCATATGCTCGGTTGAATTTTTGCAATTTATTTTGGCTTTAGATTTTAGGATTAGATTAACCCTCCTCGTGGGATTGACACCTTAAATACTACGTGAACGACTCGTATGCTTGCGAAATATCAAGGTTAAAATATTAAAACTACACAAATCGAAAAACTGTCATCAACCATCACATTACGCTCGTGACTTTTATGACCTAACACCCTAAAAGCCTAGTCTTTTACTTTAAATATAATGTTGTGGTAGCAAAAAGGGGAGATTTCATTTTTGGGTTTCGGAAGATGATAGAGAGCATACCATTTTGGAGACCTATGGAAGCCATGAAAGGCTAAGCTTCCTGATACTAGTTTGGAGATGATATCGACACCCAGAGTCATAGTTAAGCGTATCTTTTCATTATTTAATATTGAATCTCTCTCTATGGATTGTTTAGGTTATCCTTTGCCTAATTGATTTGGGTTTTCATATATGGATAATCGTTATTCTTGCTATTGTTAAATTGTTTATGTATGAACCTATTACTATAATCTTGAATACAATCCGTAATCGTTGTGTTTAGATTCATTTGTAGCCATTAATGACGTTGAATCATTAGGGATAACCTAACATAGGTTAAATAAAATGAGCTTATATGGTTGTTTCTTACATTGATCTGTTTTCTATTTTGTGATGTGACTACCCAATTAAATCTAGAGAGCTTGTTCTAAATTGTGTAATAGTTAGGTTTAATTAAAGTGCTTGTCTTAATTAAACACGACCTAAAGGAAAATTGGGTTTAATAAAGCTTATTGTTAACTGATTGCGATTCGTCGTTCGATCTTAAAATCGATCCTTGGAAACCGGTCAAAAACAATTAAAATTCCAAGATTGCAGTATAGACTGAACCTCGGGTCGTCTCTCTTTTTGGAACCGATGGAAATTGGTTTAAAAGCTAGCCTAAATCAAACAAATGCAATTAAAGCTGAATAAAATGGGGGTTTTGGTTTTGGTATCGAAATTGAGAAATTGACTAAAAATAAAGCAACTTGTAAGAAAATATCTTTTTGGTATTTTGTAAAATTGAAATTAACAAAAACTTTGATTGAAAACTAATTTGATAAAAGTCCTCTTGAAAATGTGCTTGGCTATCACGGTTCTAAATAAATTTCCAGGGATAAATTCCACTAAGTTTCAAAAAATCAACCTTAAGGGACCCCTCAAGTCCAAGGAATTAATCAAACGACCATTTAATTAAAGCCTTGTTAAAAAACCTTAGTGTGCAAAAATGGATATGTTCGTGCAATTGGTCACAAGATCAAACTTAGTCAATTATACCAAACACAACCATGCAGATAAAATTGATTTAAGCAATCTCCAATGACATATATGAGACCTCATATATTTAAGCACAAAATTCAACATCAATAATATCCAAATCACAAAATATTGTTCAACATCCAATTAAACCATAACCGACTAATCTAATCATACTACTGTAAACTGCAACCACATAATTTTACAATAATATAATTAAACTTTCAGCCAATAATTGAAAAACTCCCTTTTGAAGCCCACAGTGAACTCAAGCCATTGCTACATTTTCAAGAGGTCCGGAAAACCTAGCCACACATGACTCCGGCGATGTCCATCACTGCTGTTAAGACTCCGGCGCTATGCATGACTCCAGTAACTGTCAAGAAACGATGTGTGGTGTTGATGATGATCGATGATGAGTTGACGGTGATCTATGGTGTAGACGTTGATGAAGACTTGTCACTGGCGGCTGCGGAACTGGTTTCTGTGTTAGGGTGATGTGTTTTAAGTGGTGTTTCTGTGTCGGTGAGGAGCAGAAGAAGAAGACGATGGTATGGAGAAGGTGTCTCGATGATGGTTTTTTCTGCATGACCTAATTTAGCAAGTATTTAAAGAAAACGAGGTGGGCCGGGTCAGAACAGTAGAGAATTTTGCCATTTTTGGTCCGGGTATCCAACATACGTCGCGACGTGTGAATTGATATTCGTCGCGACGTGTGACCTGGCTTTGATCGTCACGACGTATAATTAATATTCGTCACGACGTACGGACTTGACTGGCTCGCCGCGACATCTGATCATCTCACGACCTGTTGACTTCTTACATCGTTGACTCCTTTGTGTTCCTACGATTAAATCACAATTTGCAGCATCAATTGTCCTTGGAAAAATTATAATGCAATTAACATCAAATTGGAACAATTTTACCAACAAATTGCACATAACGTGAACTCAATATAAGGAGCTAATTTAAGCACAAAAGTCGCAATTAGGAGTTAAAAGTGCATCAATAGTTATGAAAAATGCAGCCAATTAATAATGTAAACTTGGGCTCAATCAATATTCTTACCAATGTAAATCCAACCCTAAATCTACATACACAAAATATTCAAGATCTCAAAACTATATGATATTCAGAAGTTAGTCATTCACACGAGAACAATATAAATGAACCCATTAGAGAATGTTAAAGATAAACATGAATGTTAAGCATTCCATTGAACACCTTCAGGGCAAAAACTTCTCAACCCTATCTACACGCAAATGGTATAAATCTTCCCATTATTTACATGCAAAACACTAACACAAGACCAATCAAACCTAAATAAACAAACAAATGCCATTAAATCAGTCCAAACAACATGAAAAATTTACATGACCCACGGCTTGCCTTCGGCAGTGGCAAAGGAGAGATGACAGAGGGTTGTTGTCGCCGGAGAAGAGGGGGAGGAAGGGTTGCCGGAGAAGCAGCAGATGGTCGGAGGGCAACGGAGGAGGAAAAACGCCGAAGGAGAGGAGAGGACAAAAGAGGAGAGTCAAGCGCGATGAGAAAAGAGGGGAGGGAGGAGGTCGATTTTAATTAATTTGGCGACGGAATAATTCTGTCGGTATTTTTAAAAAAGTCGTTGTGAAATTAGGCTTCTGAACATAATTTCACGACAAATTTTTAAACACTACCGACGAAATTTTTCCGTTGCTGAGCAACTCCCCTCGACAACTTTACCAACCGAAAATAGATTCTGTCCTAATTTACGGACAAAATTTCATGCATCGGTATATTTCCATCGCTACTATTTTTCGCAAATATTTCCCTCCAAATATGGCAACGGAAATCTTTTCCGTCACAATTTTCCTGTAACATACCGACGATATCAAAATTTTTGTCGCAATTTACATACAAAAACAATTCCATCAGTATATTTCCGTTGCTATTACACAATTTTCTTGTAGTGTATTTAGGTGTCAAAATAATGCAACCTTTTGCCTCGCATCTCCACCTCATCAAGAAAATCAATAGCCTCCCTAGGTCTAGTCCCATCGAACTCTAGGGATGAAACCTTAAATACGCTATTGACAGTTGTATATTTGACCTCTCATACTTTGGGGCTATAGTTGGTGGTGGGGCTTGTTGTTATTATTAATGCATCATCATCATCTGCTACATCATCATCATTGAATCTCAAAACATGACTTTGTTAGCTTCTATTCCTGCTAACATGCAAGTACTTTGAAAACTCTCTATAACACTTATGACTCTTCTATAAATACCTCTCGAGTCTTAGCTATCTTGCACCTACAATGTCTTCTAGCTAAAGTAGCAATAGCAGGTGCCTCATCCTACATGAGGCCTCATTATGGGCCTCCTTGTTAAGTCGGCGAAAAATCGTGCACACTTGTTCATACTAATAAAGGAAGCAAAGATATGGTCAGTACCGTTGATTAAAATAGATGAGTATTCTAAGTAAGGAAACTATTTTTAAAAAATATTAAATTCCTATGTGTCTATAGTAATAAGTAAAACGACACCCTAGGCTTTAAATCTTTTAAGTTGGGCTTTGATATCAACTTTGTCACAACCTAAACGAGCATGTGATTGATGACTAGACTACAACTCCAATGGTGGTGGTGGTAGTCAGCAACACTCATTATAGGCGATTGATCTAAGGTTTAAGCGTTTCTCTGAATTTTTTCTCAATTTTTGTGATAGTTCCATCATTGTTATAAGGTAAAATGAATATGATTGTGACGAGCTCGAAGAGAAGAGTTGAGTGGTATATATAGTTGGCTGATTATAGTCGCCGACAGTGAAGCATAGAAGAAGATGATGGTGTCAAGAATAGTAATCTTAAGGAGGTGAAAATAAAAAAATGAAAAAGATGAAGGTGGAAGAGATATATATACTTAAGGCTATGTTTGATTGGGTGATTATTAATGGAATATAATGGAATGTATTATTATTTCATCGTTTGAGAGGAAGATTTATAATGAAATAGAAGAGGAAGATTTCACATTATATCTCATTTCATCATAAACAGTAAAAATAAATAACCTTTGATTTGGGAGGTTTAGGATGAAATGTAAAATGATAAACAACATTTCACTATATTATAATATAAACCTTTCTTCCAAACAATATTTCGCTATATTATATTATGAACCCTTTTATCCCTCTCTAACAACAATTTTCTAATATTACATTTATTTACATTTCATTCCATTATAAATCATTCTAATTTATTCCATTTAATGAAAAACCTTACTTCCCACCAAACATAACCTAAAAAGACATTATAGTCAATAACAATTATAAATTTTGAATAAGGATATTCTTTTTATCAATTACAAACTTGTACGTACTAAT
>JANIHZ010000002.1:14569540-14584866 GCA_027478365.1 Erythroxylum rufum | reverse complement strand
GGTTAATCATTTGTTCAGATTCCTAGGTACACTAAAGGGATTTGTTAGAAATAAAGCACGTCCAGAAGGGTCAATTGCAGAAACGTATGTTGTTAAAGAGTGCATGACATTCTGTTCAATGTATTTAAAAGGAATTGAAACAAACTTCAACGTGCCAGAGCGAATCAATGATATGGTTGATGGTAGTGACATATCGGTATTCTTCCAACAATGTAAGCCGATTGGTGCTAGCAAAACAATTGCTCTTCCTACAAATGAACTAGAGATTGCACATTGGTATGTTCTTATGAATTGTCCTGAGATTAGGGACTTTATTGAGTAAGTTTTTCTAACCTTTTTTGAAATTAATATATGTGATAAGTAGAGATATCTCATATAATTTTGACTGAATTTCATGATGACCCATAGTGAGCACATGGATGAGCTGATGCAACAAAGTCCATTGCATGTTGACAAGAGACATAGAGAACAATTTTCTTCATGGTTCAAGCATAGGGTGAGAAGATTATTTGTACGTGGTGTTCACTAATAATTATATATTATTAACTAATGTGAATTTCTTGTTATAGATGACAACATTAAGTAGCTCCCGTGAAGGAAACATGTTTGAGTCTTTGTATGCATTAGCATGTGGACCTCATAGTTTGGTCCACAAGTATACTGTATGCAATACAAATGGGATGCGATTTCGAACTGAAGCCCGTGATATGCGGAGGATAACACAAAATAGTGGTGTTGCAGTGTTAGGGAATTATGGGGAAGATAATATTACATTTTATGGGATGCTGACAGATATTATCAGGCTGGAATATGTTAGAGGTAAAAGTGTTGTGCTTTTCAAATGCAAATGGTACGATCTTGGGAATTCGAATATGAGGGTCAACGGCGTTCTAAAAAGCGTCAACGTTACTAAGTTTTGGTTCAAGGATGACCCATTTATTTTGGCAAACCAAGCAAAACAAGTTTTCTTAGTGGAAGATTTGTTACTGGGTCCAAATTGGCGGATTGTGCAAGAATGTGAAGTTAGACGTGCGTATGATATCCCATTGCATGGTAATGAAGAAGATGCAAATGACGATGAGGAGTCTTCTGAAGCTCCAGTGGAAGTCCAGGAATGTACCTTAGAGTTGTTAGATCGCAATGATATTGCTATTGATGTAATAAATAATGTTGTATTGAATTCCGAGCAACGTTTGAATGACGATTTGGATGACTTAGAGACAAGCAGTAGTGAAAATGAATGTGATATTGTATTCGAGGAGTCCACCGATGACGATGATGAATAAATTCTTATTTTGCACTTGAGCCTTTGTTGTTTTATCTTCATTGCTTAAGCACATTCTTAATGTTGTGAACCAATTTTCGATTCTTATTTTCAAATCAGTTAACTTTGTACGTGGTGTCCACTACTTATACGAACCTACCCATATATCAATAGCATCAACCATGTAGAGGGCTTCATAACCCTTCTTCTTCAACGTATCAATGAAAACATCTATAACCTACAATTGGAGAGTGAATAATTATAAGTTTCCTTAACATTTTTGCAGGTATTCAATCAACATCAAAGTTGGAAGATTCCATATATTTCGAAGACGAAGGAAACGTGCCAGGCCTTTACACCATCAAATTAGAAGAGCCAGTACGTACTCTTGTCATTTTGGATTACATTACTTATGTTTATGATTTATTGAGTGCCATATAAATTACATGTTTTACTTTTTCAATTTCTGTCTTAATGACCATGTAGGCACTAGTTCCATTCTCTTAGAAGGGTCATGCATTCTCCTCAGTGTTACTTTAAAGCTTGCACTGGCCTCTTTCACTCACCTTCTTAGCTAGTTAGCTAATACTTTTAAATTGTAAACCACAATGATAGCACACAATGATAGCATGCTTTCTATAACTCATATCTTGATTCAATATCATCTTCCTCTAACTTGAAAGACCCACTATTTGTATTTCTAATTTGAAGATATTTAGATCTTATAAAGTGGTGCCCCTCACAACTTTGTATATGAGTTTCTTGCTATGGTTTCAATTTTCTGTTTACCCTCTTTGATAGTTTCGAATTATTTAAATAGTCTATGGTAAGTTAAGGTTTGAGAGAACTTTTGTTGGGGTCAGATTTTCAGTACGAAAGGGACTGGAAAAGTGAAAGCAAAGCAGAAAAGAAAAGTAAAAGGCCAGAGTGAGCACCAGGCTTTGTCTGCGGTTTTCTAATTGATTAACGTCTCTTTAATACCACACTTGGTTTTTAAATAAGTTTTCTTTTAATCAAAATTAAAACACTTTTATTTGGTAATGAAGTTTCTAGAAAATAAACAATGTTCCTTTGGTAAAAATTTAAACCTAAAACAGTATTATATTGATATTAGAAATTGAAATTATGTTGTATATATAAAACGAAAGGCAAAATTACACTTGGGATTGAATAAATACACCCCCATTGCTCCTTTTAAAAAGCAAATGGACCCCATATGAGAAGCGAGAGGGCGACCGAGGTAGGGTCAAGGGATGGTAATTGTGTCAAATTCAGCCAAAATTTTGGCTTCTTGTCCACAAAGCTAGCCTTTGGAAGACGAATACACCAAATTTCTCATCTTCTTTCATATGAAATGCTTCATCTTCACTCACTGTACTTCCCTTTCACCTATCAAAATGATTCCAACTTAGAACTCAAACAAAAGTCTAGAACTAGAAGGGCGGCTTTCAAGGTATTCATCATGTTTCAATTATAATCATTGCATCATTACCTACATTCATTGGTCTAGTGTAATGTTTCATTTCAATACCTTCCAAATAATAATGATAATCCACTTCAATGGCTGTCTGTTTCTTATACGTATGCTTGCGCTGCACATCAACATCAATACATTGGAATTATTTCTTCTAACCAACTTAATATCATTAATAAGGTCTGGATGTATAACTATATTGAAAAATTGACCTTAAACTCAATTATAAAACCTCGTCAACTTTAATTAAAATTTTTATTTTGCCGTAAAGGATATTGTTATTATTCAATAAAATGTTAAATTTTAGAATTATATAAATTATAAAGCTAAAAACAAAAAAAGGGGCCGATCATCATCGACGGAACGTGGCCGATCAATTCACCAACCAAATCCAAGATAGGCACACGTACATCAAGAAAATTCTCGATATCTTCAGGGGTGTTTTTGTCATTTTGGTCTGAAAAGCTACGCAGATTGCAGTGCAGATCTTAAAAAATCTCTCTTCGTAGTTTGTCACCAAAAATAAGAAGTCCATGAATTCCCAAAAACTTCACGCTTGACTATTAGCTGAGAATGAGTTACAACGTAATACAATAACATTGATTTGAAGACATACCTACTCTTTCGAGAGATCACTTCACAATATGACTATGTTTCTGGTTAACTGGTTTAGATTCACCATATCTGGCCCCTTGCTCCATTCTCTCATTTTGTATGTTTAATGGTGAGATGAATTAAAATTATGTGCATGTAAGAAATTTTCATGTATCGTGTCCCTTTCTTATTCTTATTTTCATTTTCATATATCTAATGGATTTGTCATGAAATTGTGTTTACTTTAGCCTGGAGGGTGGAAGTGAATGTCAACCTCTTTTTATTATTATATACTTTTTTTTTAATATTTTGAGAATTAATGTTTTAAAGTAAGAAGAATAGCGATTAAGCTGTGCTTGTGCTTGGGAAATGTCCCATCGTCTCCACTTTTTCTCAGTCTCCCGCTTTTCGTTTTTTTTCCCTTTTTGTTTTCTCATCTTTGACTGCCTCCGTACTTGTACAAATATTAACGAAAAAAATACACACACACTCTGCCTCCCTCCCTCTTCTCTTTCTCCGTCCGGCGACGCCGCCAAGTCTTTGTTTAGCCGCTTGAGCGCTTCCATTTGACGTGAAAGCTACAACTCTAGTCGACAATTCCAAGAAGGTAGCCTCTGTTGTTGGGAGAGTCAAGCTTGGCGATCAGCGGCTTTGACTTGGGAGTTTTGAATTATTTGTCGCTTGAAGAGATAGGAGCAGATCTGTGAAAGAAAAAGCGGGTGGTTTTGGGCTAGAAAGATAGGGAGAGAGCGGGGGTTTTGATGTGAGGAGTGAGTTAGATGGTATATGATGAACGGAGCTCCGGTGAGCGATCGGAGTCGGAGGTGGCGTTCTGGTAAATATCTTCACATGGAATGGCAGATCTTGTTTGCTACGGTAATGCCAACCGTGACATTGACCAGGTTCTCCCTCTGAAAAACCCTGATATATTTATGCGTTTCAATGAGCTAAAACTAGTGGAATTTTTTCTTGGACCCTTCAAATTTTTTTTACATGATATTTTTCAACGCAAGTGCCAACTTGCTGAGAAATTTTGATTTCTTTTCGGGCCTGCAATGGGAAAAGAATGAGCTTTTACGTTGTAAGAAATTGTATACAAAATCTCTTCTCTCTTTCCGGGAGATTTTTGTACGTGAAGTGGTTAGTTTGAGGTTTCAATTTGGAGGGTTTAGTTAAGATGTAAAATCACATTCGATTACGACTGTACGGTAGCCAAGAAATGGGAGCAAATTATTCTTCATGGCTTAGGATTTTGGATTATTTACTTTAGATAGTAAGCTTAATAAGTAGTCATTTCGTTTCTTGCGGTCTTAATATTAATTTCCCTTTTGTGCAAGTTTTATAAATTGCTGGTTTTTTTAATCTTAAACGGTGCTTGGAAGTGCTTTTTGCTAGAAGAAATTAACTGATGAAAATTGCCGTCCGTTGTGTAAGGCAACGTGAGTACTAGCTTATTGGGATTTTAATAATATGATCTTTAGGCCTGATAGGTTCCAATTCTCTTTGATGTAATAGCTTTATATATTTTGCTAGAATGTGAAGGTTAAGACTAACTATGAAATGGGAGACAGGAATTTGATTCTCCAATAAATAGCTTCGGTAACAATCGAGAAGTTGGCATGTAAATAAAATTTCATGAGTGCACAAGGAGTTTGTTGCTTCAATAATTTTGTTACTGGTTATTTCACTGTAATTACTATATCAGGCCAGAAGTTGTGCAATGTAATTATCTGAATATTCAGCTGGTGTTTCCTCCTCTCTGTTCTTTTGTTCCATATACTTTAAAATATATAATACCCTTCTCATAATTATTTTAAAACTTTTATGTTTTCTCAGGCATTGATAGCTTTGAAAAAGGGAGCTCAACTTCTTAAATATGGTCGGAAGGGGAAGCCTAAGTTTTGCCCATTTAGACTTTCTAATGTAAGTTTATTTCTAAACCCTGTCTAAAAATACTTGCCATCTATGGTGCATCGAGCTGAAAAAGAATTATTCCAAGATGTTTTTAACTGTCATGCAATGGTGGCAATGTTATGATACTGGATTAGTTTATATTTATAGTCTTGTAATTTAAAACTTGCTATCTTGCGATCATGATAAAGAACTCCTGTTATGTAGTTTGAAGAGCTCATTAATATATGATCTTGGATATATTTTGTTAATCATATTTGAGTCCCTTTATAACTTTCTGTAGTAAGAAGTGTGTCAAATAGAAAATCTAGACTGTAAATTAATATATGGTTTCATGATAATCTCAGGACTATATTTTGTTTATGTGTCTGCTAGTTCCCTGAGAATTTAAATTGGTCATTGGTTGCTTTACTTATCCCTGTTGCAGTTTCAGCGTGAGAGCGATACTTACTAAACTGGTCCATAAGAGATTTTCTTGTCTCATAATTCGATGTGCTGGCGACTAACAAATGAAGATAGTACGTGTGAAGGAGCACTGAATGATACTAGTTGCAGCTTTTAGGGTTTCCCAATCTTTTTCTGCATTTATACATCCAAAAATATTTTTTTCCAGTCAAGATCCATTGGTGTTTACCTAAACAAACATTTATCTCAACTGCTAGATATGCGCTAGATGCTTGTTTCCATTACTATCAGCTAAAATAATCCACCTTTTGAAGCCCATTTCTTGAATTCTGCATTCTAATATGCTTAGTGTTTGAATAATATGGATGGCAGTTTCCTGTGTCTTCCCATCTAAATGTTACCAAGATCATTGCAACTTCTTGTATAATTTATTGGTGCTGTAATATGCAGGATGGATCGACATTGAACTGGATTTCAAGTAGTGGCGAGAGAAGTCTCAAGTTATCTTCTGTCTCTAGAATTGTTCCTGGACAGAGAACTGTAAGATTCAGTATCTTTTTCATTGGTGTAATGTTTCTCTGATAAATAATCTATTGTGTCATATCTGAAGTTATAATTCTGCCTTATACTTTCGACATGAGCTTCTGCCAAATATGATCTTGTTGGTTTCCTACCAGGCTGTTTTCCAGCGCTATCCCCGTCCTGAAAAAGACTATTTATCATTTTCCCTTATATACAACAACGGGAAGCGATCTCTTGACCTGGTTGGTGATAGAATTGTTACACAGTGATTTGCTTACTGTATCATCTGCAAAGTTCTGAATCCTATTTATTGTTGTCTTCTAGATTTGCAAGGAAAAAGTTGAGGCAGAGGTGTGGATTACTGGCCTAAAAGCTTTAATATCTTCTGGTCAAGGTGGGCGATCCAAAATCGATGGATGGAATGATGGAGGCCTCTACCTTGATGTAATTCTGCCGTTTCTAATCTTTGTCTTGGTTTTTTGCAGCTTATGCTACTTTCTCTTCCTACCTTACCTTGTCCCAAAGTTGCCTTTGATGCGTGATGTTATATTCTAACAATCGAACAGCTAATTATAGTGGAAACTTACATATGATGCTTGCAAACCAATTTAGACGACACCTGAATGAAGGGTGGCTGTCCCACCAAAGTTCTTCCAATTGGCTGCTTATAGTAATCATACTCAGTTTGGAGTACAATCATGAATTCAATTAAGCCCCAAAATTCTTGCTATGTTTTTGCAATTTATGATTTTCTGTTGTTCTCATTTTGTTCCTTTCTTTGGTTGACTACTGAGGGTTATAAACTTTAACTGTGAAGTCATTTCCTGTTTTCTTCTATATATACCTTTTTACAATTAAACGTTTGATTCTGTCAGGATAGTAAAGACTTGACTTCCAATAGTCCAAGTGACAGTTCCATTAGTATTACACGAGATACCAGCTCTCCAGAGATTTCTTTCAGTTTCAACGCCACTACTTCTCCAAAGAACTTTCAGCCTGAGAATTCTCCACACTCTGATCGATCACATGTAGCATCAGACAACACAAATATGCAAGTTAAAGGATCTAATTCAGATGCATTTCGGGTCAGTGTCTCCAGTCAACCAAGTACTTCAAGTCATGGTTCTGCACCAGATGATTGTGATGCATTGGGTGATGTATACATATGGGGTGAAGTCATATCTGATGGCGTTATTAAGGTTGGAGCTGACAGGAGTACCAATTATTTGAGCAGTAGAACTGATGTACTTCTCCCCAGGCCACTAGAGTCTAATGTAGTTTTAGATGTGCATCATATAGGCTGTGGGGTTAGGCATGCTGCGCTTGTCACAAGGCAAGGTGAAGTTTTCACATGGGGTGAAGAATCTGGTGGACGGCTTGGCCATGGTGTTGGTAAGGATGTTATTCAACCTCGTCTGATCGAATCTTTGGCTGTAACTACTGTTGACTTTGTAGCTTGTGGAGAATTTCATACTTGTGCTGTCACAATTGCTGGGGAATTGTATACATGGGGAGACGGCACACATAATGCTGGGCTTCTTGGTCATGGTACTGATGTCTGTCATTGGATACCTAAGAGAATCTCTGGGCCTCTTGAAGGGCTTCAAGTTGCTTCTGTAACTTGTGGTCCATGGCATACAGCCTTGATAACATCAACTGGACAGCTCTTCACATTTGGTGATGGAACATTTGGGGTCTTGGGGCATGGTGACAGAGAAAGCGTAGCTTTTCCTAGAGAAGTGGAATCTCTCTCTGGGTTGAGGACAATTGGTGTTGCATGCGGAGTATGGCATACAGCTGCTGTAGTTGAGGTTATTGTCACCCAGTCTAGTGCCAGCGTTTCATCCGGAAAATTGTTTACTTGGGGTGATGGGGATAAAAATCGCCTTGGACATGGAGACAAGGAACCTCGTCTTAATCCCACGTGTGTCCCCGCACTGATTGATTACAATTTTCATAAAGTTTCTTGTGGGCATAGTTTAACTGTTGGTTTGACCACTTCGGGACATGTTTTTACAATGGGGAGTGCCGTTTATGGTCAACTTGGGAATCGTCATGCTGATGGAAAACACTCTTGCTTGGTAGAAGACAAGCTTTCTGGAGAATCTGTTGAAGAAATTGCTTGCGGTGCATATCATGTTGCAGTTTTAACATCACGGAATGAAGTTTATACCTGGGGAAAAGGTGCTAATGGTAGGTTGGGCCATGGTGATATTGAGGACAGGAAAACACCAACATTGGTTGAAGCTTTGAAAGACAGACATGTAAAATATATAGGGTGTGGTGCAAACTATACTGCAGCTATATGTCTTCATAAATGGGTATCTGGTGCTGAGCAGTCTCAGTGCTCATCCTGCAGACAGGCTTTCGGTTTTACTCGGAAGAGGCATAACTGCTACAATTGTGGACTTGTTCATTGCCATTCGTGTAGCTCTAGGAAAGCAATGAGAGCAGCCTTAGCTCCTAATCCTGGCAAACCATATCGTGTCTGTGATTCCTGTTTTGTCAAACTGAACAAGGTGTCAGAAGCAATAATCAATAATAGGAAGAATTCTGTGCCTCGCCTTTCAGGTGAAAACAAAGACAGGTTGGATAAGGCTGAAATAAGGTTGTCAAAGTCATCAGTGCCCTCAAATATGGAATTGATTAAACAGTTAGATAACAAGGCAGCCAAACAAGGAAAGAGAAGTGAAACATTCTCCCTTGTTCGTGCTCCACAAGCTGCTTCCCTATTGCAGTTGAAAGATGTTGTTTTGTCCAGTACTGTTGATTTGCGGTCAAAAATTCCCAAACAAGTTCTTACACCATCTGGTGTGAGTTCCAGGTCTGTGTCACCTTTGTCAAGGAGACCAAGCCCGCCACGTTCAGCTACACCAGTTCCAACAACATCAGGACTTTCCTTTTCCAAAAGTGTTACTGATAGTCTGAAGAAAACAAACGAACTTTTGAATCAAGAAATGCTTAAATTGCGTGCACAAGTAAGTTGCTTCAGTTCCCAAATTAATGATGCTTAACTCAGGTTCTTAAGTTGATGAAACAATAGTTATTTACATGATAAGTGTTTTCATTTGTGTCAGATTCCGGATGTTTAAAAGTACCTAATCTATTGTTACTTGGGTTGGATTCTGAATTTTGATTTGGATCTGAAAGTTATTTGTCACTCCTCTTCTCTCTCTCTCTCCCCCTCCCTCTCTCCTCTTTTGTGCTTACTTGTAAAATTTTCTTTTACTGTTTTGTTTATAATGTCTAATTCTTGCGGGTGATGGATCTGGTCTAGTGTGAGAGCCTGAGACAGAGATGCGAATTCCAGGAATTAGAACTTCAGAAATCAGCAAAGAAGGTACAAGAAGCTATGGTGGCAGCGGCAGAAGAGTCAGCAAAATCAAAAGCTGCAAAAGAAGTTATAAAGTCACTTACTGCTCAGGTATCATGCTTCATATGTTACTTTTCTCCTTTTTGCTAATGCTTTCTTCTATCTTAGGTCACATTTGAGTTTATGGAGTGGAAAATATTTGTTGGAAGTTAACAGATTGTTGGAATAGCTTCTTTGTTAGAAAGGATAATACTTCGCCATTGGTGTAGAAGAATATCTGTTAAGTATATGATTGGGCAAGTCGTTAAAGTTGTCAGATGCGTATTTTGTTTACTTTACATTTCTTAGTGTTATTGGACAGTTTCTTTAAGTTGTTTGAGTCAGACTTCCACAAATGTTGGAGATGTTATTTTTGTTTACCTTGCAATAATCTTATACTGAAGTACTTCAACTCTATAATTCTAGCTTAAGGATATGGCTGAGAGGCTGCCATCTGGAGTGTATGATGCCGAGAGCCTGAGACTTGCTTGTCTATCGAATGGATTGGAATTGAATAGTATTCATCACCTTGATTCTAATGGAGAGCAGCATTCTAGATCAGACCCTACTGGTGGAACTGCCTTACTCTCTCCAATAAGGAGTGATACTACCACAATAAATGGAACTCAGGGACCCATTCTGCCATTCAGGGATCAACCTGAAAAGGATGATCGTCCAGATGCTAGATTGTCCAATGGTGGTCGGGCGGTTCAGGCAAGTAATGTTAATTTGCCAGACACGGGACGGGAATCTAGACCTCTTCAAGGTGGTGATAATATTATGAAAACCAGGGATTCACCATTAATTGCGAATGGTAATCAGGTTGAGGCTGAGTGGATTGAACAGTATGAGCCTGGTGTTTACATAACTCTCGTGGCCCTGCATGATGGAACTAGGGATCTTAAACGAGTGCGCTTCAGGTACTCTAATTTCGTGTATTTTGCTACCTATGCTTGCTGTATAACTACCTCTGTCTACGACATATTTTACATTTTGAAGAATGCGATTATGGTAGCATACTGTTTACAAAATCCAACATTTAATAGAGTTTATGTTAGTGATCATATGTCTAGAGAATTATCCTGAAGTATCCTAAGGGGTTGATCTAGTCAGCTTTATTAACACTATTAGAGCAAGCCAAAGTTCTGCCAAGGCAGATATTACAAACCTTGAGCTATTAAGATGTTCCCACCTGTAATCATCTCATTGCAAAGTGATAACCTACATGTTTCTGCAGCCGTAGAAGATTTGGAGAGCATCAAGCAGAGACATGGTGGTCTGAGAACCGTGACAAAGTGTATGAAAAATATAATGTTCAGGGGTCGGACAGATCATCAGTTTCTGGACAGACTGCCCGGAGATCAGAAGGGGGAATGTCAACAACTTCCCAACCTTAGAAGCAGAGTTAATCTGGTCATGTATTTTGTATTCTCATCAGAGGATTTTAGTCAGGGAAAGATTAAACGTTCACCGCCTCTTCTCTTTCGTAATTAATTTTGTGTTCTTCCATTTAATTTTCTGGGGTATCAGCCCTTTTCAGTTTTTACGTAGCTGTTGTATTGTATTGTATATAGAAAGCATCAATTAAGATGGTCAGGGCCAGAAAGTTTCTGGTCCTTTGCTTCCCATCCATGCATCTTTCTCCAACTTATTATTATTTTCTTATGATGGGAATTTTTTCTACTGGATCACCGTCTTGGCTTGCCATCCCTTTCATCATTAAAATAAGAATACAAATATGTAACCTTACCTATAAACACTTGCAATTTTTTTTCGATCCATTAGCTTACTTTTTCTCTTCCCACACGCCTTTTGTGGGACTAAATATGTATAAATTATTTCCTTTTGGGGATTATATTGGTTCCATATTGAGAATTGGAGAAAGTCAATGCTATGAAATTCAGCAGACATGACAAATGCTTGACTACTAATTGTTGCTTAATTTTCCAAAAAGGACGGCTTAGTTGGGAAGGGAGTTGGTAATGGAAAGGGCAAGTCCAACAACACAAGACAATTGCAAAGCCTTGAAACCCCTCCCGTAGCATCCTTGGCAGCAAAAGATATTGCCATTGCATGGAGTAACTTAGCCTGAACTCTCTGACTTTTTGAGGAAATGCTATGCGCAGGTATCCAGTCTGTAATCTAAGATACTGAGTTAGAATGAAGAATTAGTCACACATAATAAAATCAATCATTACAATTCTAACTGCACGATTGTCCTTGCTACAGGAAACAGATTGGCAACAATGTACGTTTGTTGCATTGCGTAAACTACCGGCAACAATAAAAAATAATTTTCGGTTAGTATTTGTTCATGTAATAGGCTTATATATTATTTTCTCAGCATATCCCTCCTCGCATGTTTCTTCCAACATCATGTTATTGGCTTTGAAGCAGGTGAGGAAAAGGAAGCAAAGGGCCTTCGTCTTTAGTTTAGGATTAGTCCAAGAAGTATTTTTTTTTTTCCTTTTTGTCGAGCAAACTCCATATTTAGTCAACTAAAAAGGACTTTCATGCCATCTACCTCAGGAAATTTACATGATAAACTTGCATGGGTCCTCCTTTTAACTGAACCCACTAGTCATTTCCCTCTTTCAATATCCAAATTTCAATTATTTTTAACCATCTTATGACTTCAAGCTTGTCCTTAAGGATATATTATCACTTCTCATTGGTCTCACATGGCCTCCATTTGTCGTGTTTGATTTTCAGCCATTGACATTCCATGATATACATTCATCACATGACCTTTTATTATTCAGAATATTTCTTGTTCACCGAGTATTGAAAACTAATATTGCTGTTTCTCCTCCAATAAATAAATGATTTCTGTTGTTGTTGTTGCCGATAGGTGATTGGTGCATGAGGTGTGAAGTAGTTTATATACAATTTTGGACTTTAATATAGCAAACAAAATACAACCTTGTTACCTGTTAGCTTTAGTTACGAGGCTCCGTTGATGTGCAATACAAAATAATTTGTGTTTCATGTGAACTGCGATTTAGTCAGGAATCTAATTGCTTTTCGGTTTTAATCAATTGGAACTTTCGTATGTTGGTCGTCAAAAAATTAAAAAAAAAAAAAAGGCATTTGGGTCATTAATGAATTTGTAAGCTGTCACATGAACAATTAAAAGTTTGAGGTCTAGGATCGGACAGGTCTCCATTAACTATTATGTCTACGAGATCAAATCAAAATTAACATAATCTAACGTCACTATTACATAATCAGTGAAGATATGAACGTCATGGTATTAAACTGTTCATTGTCTTGCATACCAGAGAATGATGACGACTTTCCATCTCACACAGAATAATACCACATTACTCTATCTTGTAAACTGCAAAAGATTTGTTTACCTTCTATCCCATGAAGTAGAACTACTTTCCATTGTACTGTAGTCAAAATTCTGATCTGTCCTGAATACAGTTTATCGTGAATTAACATAAACTAGATGGAAAACCCAAATGCTGATGAATGACACAAACAAAAAACAGAAGAGTTGAAGAAGGATAAACCAGAAAAAGAAAAGCCTCTGAGGCCTCTTGTAATCTTTTTAACTAGTTAACACTCCTTATGGTTTTCCCAAAAAAAAAAAAAACACTCCTTATGGAAGGCGAAGTCAACTGAGAAAACACTACGCGAACCATTCTCCTTAGAAATCCCAAAAAGTGAAGACAAATTAACTAACCCCGCCATTGGCCTCCGGATTATATATATATATATATGTACACACACACGCATACCTATGAAGAAGGTTATGTGAGTAAGATCGTATCAGCATTATTCATGGATTGTTTCTGCACTCCTTTCATGGAGAAGTCTTTGAACTTTGTATACCGATGTCATTGTGCCTCTTCGATGGACCCGAAGATGGAATAGGAATTCCCTTTGGGAAAAACCCTGAAATTGTACTTGGTGAGTTCTGAGAGTGGGGCGTAATCTTGAAAGTTATCGTTTTCCTTGAGCCATGACTGAGATCAACAAGGAACACAAGCAAGACGAGCCATAATACAAGCACCAGATTTCTCCTCATTTCTCCAAATCTTTAAAAAGTGGCCGAAGTAAAGAAAATGAGATAGTAACACTGAAAAACTAGCGTACTCAGTCACACACACCACAGAGAAAGAGTTGAGCAATAAAAATGATGATACAAAACTGCTTATAAAGAATGAAATTTGTAACTGAATTGGTGGTACTATAGGGGGTGGCTTGTATTTTGAATAGGAAGGAAACTAAAGAGACGAAATGTGGAAACATGGAGAAGTAAATGCTGGGTTGCATGGTCTATGTACATTGTGACGTTGTGTATTTGACGTTTCCTGTGCAGGATGATGTTAATGTACTGTTAATTAAATTTACCATTGTGGCAAATAGTGATTGTAAGTTGAATCCTCGAAAAGGAATTTGAGATGGGCTGCAAACGGGTCTTTAGGAGAAGTGTCCAAGTGAAAATGTTGTGATAAAACATACAGGACCAAAAGGGTATTCGAAAATGGAAGAGAAGAGGAAAGGGATTGCAGAAAAATAAGGGCTTATGTCGAATGGTTTGGTCATAATGTGGGACCATATTTACTTAGTAGCCGACTAGCGAACTCCAACCTTTGTGTTAAGTCTCTCACAAACTACACGAAAGCTTGTCCCTTTGCCAAAATGAAAATTTAGAGGGACTATTGACTGCTGACTAGTTTTCGCCAATCCCATACCCTAAATTGAAGGGGTGGCTTCCCAATCTGCACCAACTTTGATAATAAAGAAACCCTTTACTCACTGCACTACACTTCCTCCGTAGAATAAACAATTCATTTACCTATTATTGCACTGTGGTTTTTATCTAAAACCTATGCCAACCTTCAACTTGTAACGAAATTGGAGACTAAATAGCTTCCATTTCTATAGGAGGTCATTAATTCGTGTATGCATTCTGGCCAACCATGGCCCTGTAGGGGAGCACAATTCGGGCAAAGAATTGATTATTGGTTTGCTCTTGACCCTAAGGTATCAAGGAAAGGAAAAGGCTGAATCCTGGTCCCATGTGCTGTACTCAGAATTCAACAGAGACGAAGCCAGTAACTATCTGATTCTAGGGACTTGTTGAAGTGTTTTTTTTATATAATCGAAAGGCTTTGCTCGTGGGTTTCCACTGAAAGGATAGCTACAAAATGTTCAGTACGTTGCCATTCCCTGTAGAGAATAGTTTCAGAATAGCAAAACATGCGGAAAAAGGTATTGATCATCACATCTCCTGGTTTTCAAGCTGTTCCCCTTTTGTGAAAAAGGACATGCAGTATTCTACGAAGGTCGAAACTCCATGAACATGTGGTTAGGTGCATCAGGTCTCTCTATTTATAGCATATGCATAGTTATAAAAATAAAGAATGTTAAGGAAATCGAATAGAACAGAAATAAAACAAGTGTGGAACGATAGAGAAGCGCATTCGTACTTTGGGCAAGCTATGTAAGATATAGTAGCCCACGCCACGCGTATAGTTGAAGGTCACCCGATCAAGCATTGATACAACTATTCTTATACAATACTACAATAAACTCTTCGTATACCTGAGACATTCATACGATATTATACATCACGATCACATATAAAGGCTTAGGGCCACGTTTTTATTCTGTATATTTACTAACTTTATTTCCACTGCTTAAGAAAAGCTTTGTTTCTTTCTGTTACCACTGATTCTTAACTCTCTCTTCCTTTTGTTGGTTCTGAGACGTAACTCCAATCACCTTATTGAAAGAAATTTTAACACGAAAATTCCAAGATTAATTGTATAATTAATCAACACAAATCA
>JANIHZ010000002.1:14552744-14569440 GCA_027478365.1 Erythroxylum rufum | reverse complement strand
TTGACTGACCTTTTCGGGGTTTCTCTAATCATTAGAGAGCTGCTACTCCTCAAAGGTTGAACTTCTTCAATAATTTTAATTTTTAAATCCTCTTTTCTCAGTGGTTGAGAAGGATTTACCTGTGCTCGACTGTGTTCAACTGCCCTTTTCTTCTGTTAAACAACAGAAGGAGTGCTCTTCTTATGACTTCTTTTCTTCTTCTTTTTCTCTCCAATCAGTTGAGGAGTCTGTTGCTGAGTTTGAATTTTCTTCTTCTCAATCTCCAACCTCTTTTCAGTCTCGCCTTCTGAAATTCCAGCCTTCGGTGCTTGCGTCCTAGAGTCTCCACCCTGACTCAACTCTTTTCTTTTCTTTTCCTTTTGTTGATGTACGGTTCGTACTCTAGGTGACCTTTTTGCCTACTTCGGTTTCTCCGAAAGGAGTGCTTTCCCCTTTCTCTTCAACGTCATTTGGCTCTCCGTCTTTGGTACCTGGCTAGAATCTGTTTCTTATGTTTCCAGATTCTTCAAGCCCATTCTGTTAATAGTTAAAGCATTGATGCTGCTTTTGATATTTATCTTCACCCTATTCCCTATCTGCAGGAGAACTCCAAAATCTCTGAAGATTCTTGTCAACATCATCCCATATGCTAGGCCGGTCTAGTCTTTCTTCGACTTTACGATATAATGGAAGATAAGATATGGAAGATCTATTGACTGGCGATTGAGTAGATGAAATAAACAATGCTCATCTAACGTCGTCATTAGATTTGTTGTTGGACCCCGAATTTTGATTGGACGTTAGAATTTTAAATGAGGAATTGGCAGGATTGTGTGATGGATTGGAGATATTGAAGTGTTTTTGTATATGATTGGTTTGGATAAACTTTTGGCTAGTGAAATTTTAGAGAAAATGCTGTCCAATTATTGATAAATCGGATGGAATTCGAATATTGGGTAATAAGTGAATTTTGGGTAAAAAGAAATATGATTATAATGAATGATAAAATGTTTTCGAATGCGAATGCGATATGATCAAATATGAAAGATTAACTGGATTGAGGAATTGATGAATTTCAAATTGGAAATTGAATCTACTCGGAATGTTGTGTAATTGAAAAAAAATGAAGCGATATTAGTTAAGCTATGAATCGTTTTCGGATCAAGAGTTGGGCTCCGGAAACGGGTCCCAATAATTGGCTTACGTCGCGATGCACCCCTCTTTGCTGTCACGCTAGGATTTGTTTTAATTGAATCCTTTTCGCTTTTTATCTCTTACGACTGTTCCGACGGGTCACCCCGGGTTCAGCCTTGGGGGTCGGGACTCAGGCTTAAAGTTCTTCGGTATCAGAAACTGATTGTTGGGCTCTGGAAACGGGGTCCAAAAAAAATTCTATCATTCTCCCACTTGGACAGCATAACCAATATCAATGAACAACAGAAACAAATCCTTAGATTAATATAACAATATGTGCCACAATAGAATGTCAAACTAAAGTCAACAATCTCTCAATCATAAGTCCAAAATGAGGTTACAAGTACCTCAACAATATAGAAATCAGACCCAATAGGAGTACTGATAACATATATGCAAGATACCCATACCTCGATGACCTAAATAAAATGTATCATAAGGAAATGCACACAAAATGGCGATCCGTTTGTGCAATTCCAAACAAAATGGTCTAAGCATCCACCCAAGATGCCAACTGAGATTTAACAAAATATCTCAGAATAACAAAATGAGACTGGGTACAAAATGTCTCCAATAAAATGCCATATATATACAAACATTGAAATGTATCTGCGCAGTATGTCAATAAAGTATATGGCAATAATAACAACAGCAACAATTATAAGCAAAAGTTTATACTGAATAACAAAATAGTCAAATACAATGTTGCTATTAAAATAACAAAAAAGATAGACTCCCACTAATCCAAGGTATCAAAAGATCTAAATAGACCCATACGGGTTATATGATTCACAAAAGCCTTAACAGTCAAGCCTTTGGTTAGAGGATCTGCCACCATAAGATCGGTGGGTATATGTTCTATACGAGTCTGAAACTCCTTAACCTTCTCTCTAACAAACATATACTTTGTATCAAAATGCTTCGAACGTTTGGAATTCTTGCATATTTGAGAGAAGCCCACCACAGCAGAGTTATCACAATATATGGTTAGAGGTTTGGAAACACTCTCCACAAGATGAAGCTCAGAAATAAAATTCCTCAACCATATTACCTGTCGAGTAGCTTCATAACAGGCCACATACTCGGTGACAATGTTCAGCTTTTCTCAATTCTTATGTGAACCTTTGGACGTATGAAACGAAAAGATTGTTCTTCCGAGGAAAAATGAGTTTTCCACTATAAGAATACTAATCCTATATTTCAATCACAGAAAGTGAGTCGCCTGAGTTGCTACTGTAATTGCATTCTACCTAAGGCCATTCGAAGCAAGTTACGAACTTTGGTATTTTAATACACTTATCGATACTAAAGTATATATATATTCCAACCTTTTAATTAATTTTGATGCCAGATTATCATTCTTAACGAGAAAATTAAATAATGTTGCTGCAAAATTTTGCTACTAATACTCTAATTTCTTGTAATGCCCATCTCCAAGACTAAAGAAGGTTGATCGTTCAAGATAAATTTTTTTCTGAAGTGTGATGGCGGTTTGGAAAATTAAAATACCAGATAATCAAATATCACTATAAAGGAAATTCGAGCTTTTTAATAGGATTCTTAAAATGAAATGTATTCACCTTTATAGTTTATACAATTTCTTTCGCTACAAGAAAATGGACATTTAATAGAAGCTAAAGTTGTCACTAAAAACATAAATTTTAGTCATTATTAATTTTTGTGTCGACTTTTTCAAGTTGTTACAAATACCTCCGTCACCAATAAAATAGTGATTATATTTAAAAAGTTGTCACAATTACTTATAATTTTTGTAACCCCTGTTTTTGCTACTAAAATTGTTTGCATAAATGACAAAACTGTATTTTCACAATAACATTACTCATTTGTGACAATAGTGTTGACAAAAAAGATATTAATAGTGATACATAAAAAACGTCACAAATATTAATAGTGACACATCGAAAACGTCACAAATACTATTATATTGTGATAACATTTTTCATAATAAAATTATATAAAATTGTGAGAAGAAATATTGTCACTTAAGTAAGTTTTATCTGTGATAGATATTTCGTCATTACTATTATCATTTAATAGGAATAAATTATGTCACATGTATTATTATTATTAGCGAGAAAAATATAGTCACCAATACTTTCATTAACAGTGTCAATAAATTTTCATCACAAATTTAAAATTTATACCATACAACAATTTTGTCACTACTATGTTCACTATTGTCACAAATAAAATTTTGAATATAACAATTATTTTGAAACTTATAGCAATCCCACACAAGAAACAAGATTAAACGCTAAAATTAAAATTTCTTTGTCTAATGTTGCACGTTGAGCTTGAATCTCCTCTTTTTGCTTTTTTGATGTTTCATTAAGCCTCGCAACTTCATTAACCAATTCACTTTGACATTTTCTTTGCTGCCTCATTTTCAGTAAGAATCTTACTTTTTTTCTTGATAGTTAATGTCATCTCCTGAACACCCACACTACGTGAATAGTTTGACATTCTTCCTAAAACACGAGCGATACGTCAACCAATGGTATAGGCGTTGATTGAATTGCATCATAATTTACTTCACCCTCTTCTTGAACTTTATTCTACATAGTCAAATATAAAATAAAATTTTAATTGATTGAATTACCTATAGAAATTTGTTTCTATTGAATGCTTATACCAACGGATACCATATATTGCAAGCAGTTATGAAGGTGATGATATACCTTGCCACAAGAAGACCTGGGCGTGTTATCAAGTTATTTAAAACCAGCTGAAGTTGGAAGCTGGTGGGATTTTCATGATTTTGCAATTGACACAATCAATAACATTGGTATAAAAATGTAGATGAAATGAATTACTAAGTAAAGAAAATGTAAGAACATTTATGCTAAAGATTTTCAGATTGATAAAATCAACTTCACCAAAAACAAAGATTTACATTGAAAAAATGTAAAACATAAAACTTAATCATAACTAATAAAATTATGCTTTTATCTTCGTTAAGTTGACATCAACCAAGCTAACTATGTCCATTCAAAAAACCAATAATACAAATTAGAAGGAAAATGGCAACGAGAGTGAACTGTGATGGTTAACAGTTCCCAAGGCATAGTACTTGAGAATCAATTTACATTTGGAAAACATGGAGTTCATATTACTTTTGAAAATGAAGAGATAAGAAATAAAAGTTAATATATTACGCTGAACAAGCTGCGAGAGTTTAAAGTAAGCAATAAGTCCATCAGTTAAGCCAATTGGAAGAGCATCTAGTTGTGATTAGCATGCATAACTATGAGCAATTTGAAGTCCCTGTTTGTCACATATTCTACAATGAGCAACTTGAAGTCTCTGTTTAAATAATTGCAAGCATCTTTCTTGTAAGATTGTAAAAGATTTGATAAATTAAGTTTATTATCAGAATATAAGGATGACTAACGTATAACTCCTAATTATTTATAGTAAATAACTAAACATTCATTATGTATCTAAGTAAACACCAACATTTACTTACGATTCTGACAAATCAAAAGTATAAACACTCGAACACAAACAAAATAGAAAAGTAGACAATCCACACAACACCCGTATAGATAGGTGTCACCATCGGTACAGTTGCTAAACCAACGGCATTAAAGTCGCCACTGCCACTACATGCGAGGAATGCGATGAGTGGCGCTCTGCTGGCTCCTATCATATTACAAAATAACCAAGGTCAAACTTCCAACCATAAGGTGGCATCTGTTCCTGGAATTAAGGATCTGTAGCAAAGTGAAGAATTGCCAAGTGTCTTGAGGCGCAGCAACCGTAGACGCCAGTTACCTGGGAAGTTAAGAAATTAGACGTCAGTTACTTGGGAAGTTAAGAGTTTAGTGTTTTAAAAAGTGACAAGTGTATTAGTGTGGAAAGGGGAGAGAAGTTAATTATGAACCTTCTTGTCTATGTTCTCTTCTTCCTATATGAAACATCATTATATCTGACTCTTACCAATTAAAAAAAATCATATTGCTACGTACTACTTCTTGTTCTTTTCTTTTTATAACTCTTGTTGCAGGTTAATCATAACAATTTGGTGCTTTCATTGCTATGGCTGATAACACACGTCTGAAAGATATCTCCAATGAGTTAACTTATAAGGTATTATCAACGTTTTATTTGTCAATATGCCTCTATTTCTTTTCCCCTGACTCAGTTGCTGCAGAAGGATAAATTTATTTGGTTCGAGGAAGGACAAGTTGATTTCCAACAATTGAAGCAAGCCTTATCTTCTACACCTATCCTTGCTTACTTGATTTTTCTAAGCCCTTCATTGTTGAGATAGATGTTTATGGACATGGGCTTGGTGCAGTTTTGAGCCAGAATGGTCACCCGATTTCTTATTTTCCTAAAAAGCTTTCTCCTTGAATGAGTGCACAATCTGCCTATGTTTGTTAAATGCAAGCTATCACAAATGTTGTTGTGAAGTTTCGTCATTATCTTTTGGGGCATGCTTTTATTATTCACATAGATCACCAAAGTCTTAATTACTTGACTGCTCAAGTAGTTCAAACACCTGACCAGCAACAATTTCTTCCCTAAGTTAATGGGTTACAATTACACTATTGACTATAAACCAGGTGCACATAACCAAGCTGCAGTTGCTTTATCTAGATCATATCTGTCTGCCTTATCTATACCTCATGTTATCTAACAAATGATATTTTTATAGAGCTTAAAACTTCTTTTGCATTGCAAGGTTTACTTGCTAATTTTCACAATGCTCCTTTGACCATGCCTTCTTATTCAGTTTGAGATAGGTTATTACTGTACAAAGGTCGCATAGTAGTTCCTTCAACTGTCCATTCTCTCATTCAAAAAATTCTACATGAGTTTCACTCTTCTGCTGTTAGTGGGCATTCTGGTTTTCTACGAACTTTTGCTCGATTATCTCATCAGATTTATTGGAAGAATATGAGAGCTAATATTAAAGCATTTGTTCAGCGTTGTTCTGTTTGTCAACAAGCAAAAGTTTGTCAATTACATCCAACTGGATTACTTAGTCCATTTCCCATTCTAAGTCAAATTTGGGAGGATATTACTATGGACTTCATTACTCATTTGCCCTCTTTATGTGGCTTTTATGTTATTATGGTTGCCATTGATCAACTTTCTAAGTACTGCCACTTGGCTACATTGAAGAGCAATTTCACCAGCACGAAAATTGCAGAAGTTTTTGCTAATACCATTGCCAGCTTCACAGTGTTCCTCGTTCTATTGTTTCTGATCAGGATAAGACTTTCACCAGCACTTTTTGGCAACATTTGTTTCATTTACAGGGCACTACTTTGGCTATGAGTTTGGCTTATCACCTACAAACAGATGGCTAATCTGAAGCTCTTAATCGTTGCATCGAAATGTACTTGCGCTGCTTTGTCTTTGATCACCCACACCTATGGTTACCATAGGCTAAATACCCGTATAATTCCTCCTTTCACACTTCTCTTGGCATGACACCATTTAAAGTGGTTTATGGTCGTGATCCTCCAACCTTGCTTTAAGTTAATCCTTCTGACGATACACCATTTGATTTTTTTGCAACAACTTCAGGAACGTGACGCCCTTCTTACTCGACTTAAGGTTAATTTGCAGCATATGCTTAGGATCGAATGAAGCGCTTTGCTGACACTAAACACTTTGAGGTTTCCTTTCAAGTTGGTGATTGGGTTTATGTCAAGCTTCAGCCTTATCGACAACATTCTTTGCAACCACGAAAATCACAAAAGCTTGGTTTACGGTATTTTGGTCCTTTCCAAGTACTGTCTAAGATTGACTTTGTTGCTTATAGTCTGGGGTTACCTGCTGCATCTTGTTTACATCCCGTTTTCCATATCTCTCTTGTTAAGAAATGTGATAGTGATCCTACCTAACAGCATATTCCTTTACCTTTGATGACTAATGATCTTGGCCCAGTTTACTAGCCACGTCGCGTATTGCATACTTGGTTCTTTCAGCCAGAAGTTTTGATTGAATGGGATGGTCCTACTACACCTACTTAGGAATCTTTTTCTCAGATATTGCAGCTGCATCCTCATTTCGACCTAGAGGATAAGGTCTATTTCGATGGGGAAGGAAATGTCATATTACAAAATAACCAAGGTCAAACTTCCAACCATGAGGTGGCATCTGTTTATGGAATTAAGGATCTGCAGCAAAGTGAATAATTGCCAAGTGTCTTGAGGCGCAACAACTGTAGACGCCAGTTACCTGGGAAGTTAAGAGATTAGAGGTCAATTACCTGGGAAGTTAAGAGACTAGTGTTTTAAAAAGAGACAAGTGTATTAGTGTGGAAAGGGTGGTTGTGCGCAACAGATGAAAGTTAGCTGGGTGTCCAGATGCAAAAGTGGTTGGGTGTCCAATAGGTCACGTGATACCTGTGTGCCATTTGGGTTATGAGAGTGGGTGGGTCATGGATAACCCATGACCCGTGGGCTATTAGGTTTTAGGGTTAGTTGTGTTGTAATTTCACTGTGTAACATAACATTTGTACTCTTTATCAATCCTTCTTGTCTGTATTCTCTTCTTCCTATATGAAACATCGGTGTATTTGACTCTTACCAATTAAAAAAATCATATTGCTACGTACCACTTCTTGTTCTTTTCTTTTTCTAATTCTTGTTGCAGGTTAATCATAACAGCTCCCTTCTGCGGCCATTGTTTTATCTGTTAAAAGGCATCTCTAGCGGTGGTTGGTGAAGGATGTTTCCCCGCTCCACCATTTCTTCTTCCCGCCGCATTCATGATTGGCCAAGAAGCGGACTCTCACTGGCATTGCTTTCTCTAAAGGCCGAGAACCATCGCGACAATCTCCCACGTCTCTCCGTGCTATTAGATGAGAAAATGTTTAGGAGTTTTTAGAGTCTACTTTGTTTTTAGGGTTTCATTCTTATGGATTATAGGTTGGAATTAAATTGGACAACATTAGTTGGCTTAGAGCAAACTTAAATAATTACAAGCATATTTTTGTAAGGCTGTAAAAGATTTGATAAATTATCAGAAGATAAGGATGACTAAGGAACAAATGTATAGCTCCTGATTATTTATAGTAAATATTCATTACGTATTTAATAAAAATCAAATTCTCCAATATTACTTCTCGTTTTGGTGCAATTGATGATTAATTATCACATAATATGGATTGAATTAAGTTATTTTCACGAAATTGTTTTGTAAAAAAGTTTTACGAAAGGCTTGTTTGATATCATTTATCTTTTATTAATTTTCAATTTAATTTAAGTTTATAACCAAATGTTTATTTCATCGAATTTTGCTTCTAACTTTCAGTTAAGATCTTCTTCACTTTTATAGTTAATTAAAATAAAATCGATTTCCAAAATTTTCATAAATAAGCAAAAATATTTTAAATATATTATTTATTGATACTAAAGTATTAGTAAGAAATAAATCATTACATTAATTTTATTTTAAAAATAAATGAAAGTTTAATTATACTAAACTCTTAAAACAAATTTAAATTTTTTAAGAAAGTATTTTTGATCCTTCAATAGAATTTTTTAAAACATTCCTACATTTTTCTCTTGATTATGAGAAAGTATAACCATGTAATGATTAAGCTCTTAATTTATTAAAATGAACATCATAAGTTATAAAAAGGATTAAAATGATTTGCTTAAATTTTGATCTGCTTTATTCCTCTTTATTCTTGATTTCTTGAATCTCTCTTAAGTTACATAGGTGCTCCATTTTTTCATTTTGGTTATCCTTTGACTACTCCATTAATTGAATTGAACATGTTGCTCATTTTATCTATTGAACTTGATCTTTTACACATTAATTTATTTAAATCACCAATGATAAAAACTTGTATTAATATGTGATGTTATCCTCTCTGAAATCATAAATGTGCATATATATATATATATTTAAGATTACTTATATTTACTAGAAAAGATCATAGCCTTTCTCCATTTATGTACTTTTTTAATTGTCTAAAAAGACAAAAAGATAAATTTATCACGAGGACATATTATGTAATTAATTAATAAAACAATCATTCATAATATGTTTGTAATTAAAAAGAGACAAACCAATAATATATATGCTTGTTTTGTAATAAAGCAAGAACATACACATAGATATAGATAGGATAAATAGGCTTGGCATTAGGTCAAGCGTGGGGCTAGATTTGAACTCAAGACACATAGCCTGAGCTTAAACTCAATTATGAATGGGTAACTAGATTTGAACTCAAGACACATAGCCTGAGCTTGAACTCAATTATGAATGGGTAATTTGAAGCCCGATTAGAGCCAATCAAGTCTAATTTATTTATTTTTAATTTAAAATTTAAAAATACATTATTTCATTCAAATGATGTCATTTTACTTGAAATATTTGGGTTTTGAACTAAGTCGAGCTCAGGTAGCCCGAGCTTGAGCCTAGTTTGAAACTCAAAATTTTTTCTGTAAAAGCTTGAGTCATTATAAGAAAAATAGGATTTAGCGATGGAAATTAGCGACGAAATATGAAAGTTTTTCATCAGTAAGCTAAGTTAGCGATAGATTTACCGATGAAATAAATTGTCAGAGAAATAGTTGTAGGTAATAATTGGCAACGGAGTACAAATTTTTCGTCGCAAATTTACCGATTGACGGCTCCTGTTCAGTAAATTTAGCGATAGAAGATCTGTTTCGGTTGGTAAATTTAGCGACGGACAAGTCGTTTATGTCGATAACCTTACCTACGGACACAAAAATTCATCGGTGAATTCACGACTAACTTTACCAATGGATATTGATTTTCCATTGGTAAATTTGCTACATTTTACTGACAAATTTTGTTAGTCCATCGGTAAATTCACTGCATTTTACCAACAATGTTTGTTTTTCCATTAGTAAATTTACTGATATTGTTTTTTAATTTTTTTTGCATTTAATTTTAATTGATAATGTTATAATTGATGTATAATTTATACAATTATCAGTTATCTGTTGATAAGATTTTGATTTGTTTCTACATTTAATTTGTTAAAACAGAGAGTTGATTGATGATATAAAGTAAAAATTATGTTAATTGATAATAAAAAATTATTATCTACAAGAATAAGTATTTAATTCATACAAAATGACTACAACTACACTATTCATTTGGTGAATGCAGATATTCTAAATATTGCGATGAGGTGCTGCCCTTTCTCTTCAACTCATCCATCTCATTACAGAGTTGGGTTATGTACTCCATCTACTGTTGCAACTGAGTTGCTAGTACTTGTATTGTGCTTCGAAGCTCATGAGCTGTATTGGATGTGGACCGCCTAGTAGATGCTGTTATATTGGATATAGGGGATTGCGAATAACATGTGTTCGCAAATGAACCTAAGTCGAAGGTCTTTCCATGATAGTCCCTACCACTCACTGCATGAAAATAGGTTTGACTCTCATCAACATTTTCAGACTATTGAGACTATCGTTGAATGCTTTCTTATATTTGGTCCTATCAGAAGGTAATGTTTATGTTAATAAGTGATAATTATTAAGCATTAATATTAAAGCATAAATGTCATATACATTTAGTTTTCTACATCAGGTGTTGACAAAGGTCACACCGTCATGCTTCTTAGTGTGCGTATACAAAAAGAACTGATGGGGTGTAAGCTTTATGCCCATAGACTTTTCCTGCATCAGAATAAAATGTTATAAGTGAACTACAATTTTTAAAAATTTCGACATATTTTCTTATATTTTTATGACCCCCTGTTGAACAAAGAAAGTAACTTAATAACACAATCATATATGGCACTAGACATTTATAACATTGTCATTCTCGATAAAATACATATTTTCATTCCAAAATTCACACATCAAATTAAATTGAAATACATCAAAGTAAAAAAAAATCAGAATATAAGTGTAAATTATAGATACTTACAAGTCTCTCTGCATGCTCGTGGTGGGTAATAGATCCTCCAGTATGTACGGGAAGACTCTCTCCCCTTGATCCTCTACGTCTGTTGGTAGAATTATGCTCTGAAATGAACATTGCCTCGGGTGATGTCCAATACTGCTGCAACGACTTCATATTTCTTCATAAATGTAAGGAGGTCATATAAAAGTCTTGTGTATCACATCAACAAAGTCTATAACATGTACGAGCTCATCTCTCCCATACTTTATAAATAATTGCATCAAATTCAGAATCCCAAAAAATTCTTTTTGAAAAAACGGGAAAAACATACAATAAGTACTTATAACCTACAATATTTATCTAATTAATGTATAAAAATTAGTTAAAAATAAAAAGATATATTTTGTTGTACCTCAAACCCCTGATAATAAAAATCCTTTCATCGCCTGAGAGATATTCTTCTATATATAATCCTCAAGATCAATCTTCTCTTTGAATTTGGATGTCATGTTTCTTAAGCACGATCCAGACAGAATCAACCTAATATAAAAATAATAATTTTATATCATTTTTAAATTTAAACCTATAAGTTAATTATAAACGTATGGTGTTTCATGTAATTTCACTTACAGATTGTTGACAATTGTGATGTAAGTTCTTCCATCAACTCCCTCAGCTCCAGGTTGGAGGCTGTCTCCTTCATCCACATCATTTACCCCTGATACCTCTGTCGGTATAGGGGTATGGATGGTGTAGCAGCAGGTACAGAAGCTGATGCCTCATCTGCAAGTGTATTAGCTGGAGGTACAGCATCTGATTCAGTTGTAGCTGCAGAATGTGATGCTTTAATTGTACAGTAACTGGCTCTAAATCGTGGTCTGAACCTTAGTCGCATCATATCCTTTTTTCTCTTTGGTGACATATTACCTGAAATTCATATTTTATTGAATATTCCATAAATATAACAATTTCAATTCAATATATAACAATATATTGAAAATTCAATAATTGATTTATTGAATATAATATTCTATTAAAACACAAATTAATCTCTATCAGCACTTAATTGTAAATCAAAATTATTATCATCTTCTTTTTCTAAAGATTTAGAATCAAACTCAGGTTCCTCTTCAGATCCTTGCCCTCCTCATGCTCTCTAGATGAAATTTTAACATATTCATTTTTTGGATTGTTCAAAGGTTCATTCTCATCATATATAACAGATGCATTTTATTTCATAAACATCTTCCTGAAACGCTTCACTTTCAATTCCCTGTTCTCCTTTTCCATATGATTTAAAAATACCTCTAGGTTTAACTTTGCAAACGGCCAACTAATTTGACTTATCTCATCGTAAGTTGGGAAAATGGACATAATATACCTGGATTGCTTGCATTACCAATAAAAAGGTTCAAATTGTCTAAATCTTCTTCGATGGTTGATTTCAACTAGATTGTATCGGCTATGCACTTTTGTACCAACATTTGGAGTTAGATCAAACCAGTCACACTTAAATATCACATTTCGCTTTATTGGTAATGTAAGGTACTCAATTTCAAGTATCTTAATAATTTTACCATAGTAATCCATCAATTCTCCCTGTATGCAAATTTCACTATTTACTGTTGCCATATTATGACCATGATATTCTATATAATATTTGTATCTATTGACGAAATACACTGGATATGATTAACAATTTGAAAAGGTCCTTCGTAAGATCACATATGAACTTGTTTTCTATTGGATTTTCTAAGGCCTACATAAAAGAAATTATCATATTAAACAATATAATGTCATTTGAACACTTTAATCTTATAATTCAATCATTTCAATAATTGCAAGTAAAACTTACATATTTCTTGAATTAGCAAGGAAAGTGTCTTCTAACTTCTTTATTGATATCACCCAGTGTTTTCTTAGCTAAAAACAGTATTATGTATTTCAGTTACGAATAACATTAAATTTCAAAACCTAAATAATCAATTTCAACTTACTGCATGAAAGGTTGAACCTTTTGACAGTTCAATAAAATGTAACCATAGGAAGCCTCTACTTCTTCCTCTGTTAACATTATTCTTATTGAATGTCCATATGTTCGTCTAAGATATATGAAAAAGGATAAGTTACTATCACATCACCCATTCCTCCCTTATCGTCATTACGAGGAACTTTTCTTTCTCTTCTGTGAACATGCGACTCAAAATAATGTGAACAAAATGTACTAGCTTCCTTTACTAAATAAGCATTACATATCGAACCTTCAATTCTGGCCTTGTTTTTGACATTTTTCTTCAAGTGATGCAAATACCTACATTAGCGAATAGAGTTATTACAATTTTGTTATTAAAACATGTTATTACTTTAATTACAATATTTTTGTTGAATTACCTCTGAAACGGATACATCCATCGATATTGAACTGGACCGACAAGTTTAGCATCGTGTGTTAAATGCATAGGTAGATACTCCATACAGTCAAAGAAGCTTGGAAGGAAAATCTCTTCTAATTTGCACAAAATTACTGGAACTTTTTTTTCTAGTTTTTCCATTTCAGCCAACTTTATTTCAGATGATGTTAAGCTTTTGAAAAACAAACTTAATTATGTTATAACTTCTCAAACCTTATTCAGTAGCAACTCTCGAAATGTAATTGGAATTAGCCTTTGCATAAACACATGACAATCATGACTTTTCATCCCAAATAATTTGTACTTCCTCATGTCCACACACCTTGCCAAGTTTGAAATATAACCATTGGGAAATTTTAGACTTTTCAACCATTCACAAAATATTTTCTTTTGTTTTTTGTCCAAAGTGTAACATGCTTTCAGATATTTATCGGTGCGAAGATCTTTATATAACTCATTCCTTCTATAAAAAAGTTATAAATCAGCTCGTGATTTTGCGTTGTCTTTTGTCCTCCCTTCAATGTTTATTATGGTATTGAACAAATTGTCAAAAATATATATTTTTTCAATACGCATCATATTTAGATTATGACGTATCAAATTAGTTTTCCAATATAGCAAATCCCAAAAGATGCTTCGTTTTCTCCAACCAAAGTTTTTACTAATGCTTATATTAACTTCATCAGCTTCAAATTCTGTAACTTTTGCAAGCCTAAATCCTCAATCTCCTGCAATATCTCTTCACCAGCTTTATGAGGGGCAGGAGGTGTTTTTATCATCCTATTCTTAATGAACTTTTGTGTATTATGTCTAAATGGATGACCTAGAGGGACAAATTTCCTGTGGTTGTCAAACCAACACGTTTTACCCCCGTTTGGAAGATAAAACGCCTCAGAATCATTGCCTCAATAAAGACAAGCCAATTTTCCAATTGTACTCCATCCAGACAACATGGCATATGCCGAAAAATCGCTAATGTTCCACATCAAAGTCACTCTCAACACAAAATTTTGTTTTAGAGACACGTCATATGTCTCAACACCATATTCCCAAAGATGATGCAATTCAAATATCAATGATTGTAAGAATACATCAAATTTATGCTTTAAATTTGTAGGCCCTAGCACAATCAGTGTCAAGAACATATATGCCTCTTTCATACACATCCATAGAGGCAAATTATAAGGAGTAATTATGATTAGTTATGATGAATATTACTGGCTGAATTGACCAAAAGGTTGGAATCCATCTGTCAACAATCCCAACCTAACATTTCGACTTTCAGCTGCAAACTCATAATGGGTGCCATTGAAATGTTTCCATGCCAGTGCATCTAATGGATGACTTATTATTCCATCTTCCTGTCCGTGTTCATTATGCCATCTCATATGAGATGCAATAACATCATAAGCATATAGTCTTTGAAGTCTTGGAGTTAGCGGGAAATAATACATTTTCTTCCAGGGTACTAATTTCTGTTTTATAGAACGCTTTCTAGGCTTGAACCTAGATTGACCACAAAATTTTCAGTCTTGTAATTCCACATCATCTCCCTGTTACAACATGCATTCCAATTTACAACAATCAATCTTTTCAACAGGCAAACCAAGAACCCTAATAAGTTTTTTCATATTGTAAAAACTATCAACTATTGTATGATCAAGAGGCAATGATTTATTATACCACCTAAGAATTTTATTAAAACTACGATTAGAAATATGTCCTTCAAGACTTTATGTTCAATATTCGAGCAATTGAAGACAATTGAATTATTGTCTCACAATTTGGCCATCATTCTTAGTCAATTGAGTGTAGTAAGTCAAAAAAATGTTTTGCATGTGGGTTTGGTTCTTCTTCAAGATTTTATATATTTTCCTAAAAGGTATAACCAGCTGCATCATAAACCATTTGCATGTAAGGATTTTCATTTGCATCCACATTATTTGTTCTAAATCCAATTCCCCTTCAAACTCATTTACGATTGTACTTCATTACCCCTTAAGGTGCTACAAATCAATGGTTCCCTATGTTGTGTCCACTCAAAATAATTTGGGACAAACCCTTTTCTCAACAAATGCCTATTCACTTCATCAATAGGAAGGAAACGAATGTGTTTTCAATTTTTACATGGACATCTGATCTTTGGGCCATCCATATATACAGGTTGAGAATATGCATAATGAATAAAAGCTTCAACTCCCTCAACAAACTCAGGGTTAATGAAACCATCAGCTGTTAATCGTCTATACATCCAAGATCTATCAACATTACTCATTTCTGCATAACTGTTAATTTCAAACGGTGATTCCATAATTAGTATCCTTCATGTTCCTCAAAGTTTACAAAACATCTAAACTTTACATAACATCCCCTAAGTATTAACCAATTGAATTAATCACCTACTTGATTTCAAAACTATGGTACGTAGCATTGTTTACACCTTTGAATCTAGAAAACAAGTTCTCGTTGTGACTCATAGGCTCGTGAAATTTTTAGAATTCTAGGGTCATCGAATTTATAGAATTCGATCAATATGCAGACTTTGTGTACATGTAACATGAGTCAAATGTTAAAGAGTCTTCTTTGTTCATAAATCAATATATGAACTTCCCATTCCACCAACTCTTCTATTTGATGGAATTAATGAGTGGAATTCCCAGTTTCTAATAGAATAGAGTTTCTCTTAACAGTCCAGAGGAGCACAAACCTATTGAAAATGCACATATACCACATATACTATTAGTGAAACTATGACTAACAAAATTTAAGCCACAAGAGCTCAAGTGCCAAGTAGCATACACAATATAAGAATTTTACTAATTGCAGTATAAATTAATAAAAACCTAAGAAAAATACTAGCAAACTAAGCAATGTAAATTTCCAGAATTACGGTAAGGTTTATAGTCATTTCTCAACTACTTAAAATATGAAGAAGTAAAACAAATTACTAGAACACAAGAGACTAATGATTCAACCATCTCCAAAGTCCTAGAATTATGTACATTAAAATTGTGTAATATCACTTCTACATTTCTTCTTCATTCTTTATTTCGGTAGCAACTCAACCAATATCCTATATTAAAGTTCCTCAAAACCCATAAAATCATTCATTTATTAATCTCATCACAAATCAAATATATGTTCATACCACAAACTTAAATTTAGATTAACAATACTTAAAATTTAAAGCCACAAATCGAAGTTCATACCACAAATAAGTTTCGGTTGGTGCAAACCAT
>JANIHZ010000002.1:14313563-14330739 GCA_027478365.1 Erythroxylum rufum | reverse complement strand
GCAAACACCTACGGGTGGGGTGTGGGGTGTGGGGTGTGGGGTCCAACATACTGAATGTAAGGGAACAAAATGAGGCTATATACTTCATAACTTGTTTACTTGACTATACTCGGTATGGTTATGGTTAAAGATAGGTTGTCATCTAAATTTAAGATGAAATTCATGGGTGAAGTTGCATACATTCTTTAAGTTAAGATTTCAAGAGATCATTTAAAAAGATTACTATCATTTTCTTAAGCAACTTATATTCAAAAGATTTTATGAGGAATATGTATGTAGGATTGCAAACTAATAAATAATCATATTACTAAAGACGAAGGTCTCAACAAGAAGTTTTGTCCAACTACACCATAAGAAAGGAAACAAATGAAGAAAATTTCCTATTCTAGTGTAGTTGGAAGTCTCATATATGCATGATATGTACCTGACTAGATATTTGTTACATTGTTGGAATAGTGAGTATATATCAATCCAATCTAGGACAAGCACATTGGAAAGCAGTAAAGAGAGTATTGAGGTATCTAAAAGGTAATGTTGATTATGCATTATATTATCAAAGCAACCACCTATGTATACAAGGGAATACATATTCAAGACGGGGAAGAAATTTAAATGAGAGAAAATCTACCTCTGGATTTGTTTTCTTATGTAACAATGGTGTTATATCATGGAAAAGTAAAAAAAAAATCATATATCGATTTATCCACAATGAAAGCTGACTATATAACATTTTCAACAACAATATAAGAAGCCAAATAACATAGATGATTCTTGGTTAGTTTAGGTGTCACTTAAAGTGAGATTGATCCATGTAAAAATCAATTATGACATTCAAGCAGTAATCACTTATACAAAAGACTCTAAATTTATTTGTGAAATTAAGCGTATAGATACTAAGTATAATTACTTGAAAGATATAGTTGCATGAGGAGAAGTGAACATGAAGTATACATCTACACGAGATATAGTGGTAGACTAATAACAAAACCAATTTCCTGAGATACATATATTGGCAATATGAAATCCCTAAGATTAAGTAGATATTGAAATGTAATTGATTAACATTTCTCCATGTATGTTGATTTAATGTATTGTTATGTATAAATACATATATAAGTGGACATTGTTTATTAAGTAATAAGAATTATTTAATACTTGATTATGAAATATTTTTACTTTATATAACATATTTTTCGTATGAATCAAAGAGTATGTCAAATAGATAAAAGATTAACCTTCTCACACAAGCAATCAACTTCAATATTTGTGATGACCGGAAAAGAGACATGTTTTAGGTTTATTATAAAGGTGTTAATTAATAACAAAGGCAAGAAACTTAAATCATGAATGCCAACTTAGATGATGAATCAAAAGGAAATTGGTTTGGAGTGATCATATAGTCAGCATATTTGTCTTAAGTTACTATACGAATGTTTGGAAAGATAAAATTAAAAGCAGACAAGTGAACTTAAGTTATACATTAAGTATGTATAAACCAACATTTGTACGATATTCCAAATTACTAAGAGTTTATACTGAGCATATAACTCTTACCGTGTGTGCAGAAACAACCATCAAAGGGAGTAATGATTTAACGTAAGTCAAAAGATATCAACTTACATTATGTGAGACCTTAGAGGTTAAGTGAACCTCTTAACATACTCTTATGACCCTTGTTTAATCCTTAAGAATTAAATTTAAGGTTTGCTATTTTAAAATGTACTAAAAGATTTAGTCTAATGTGATCATATGAGACAATTCTCGGAAAGCAAATTAATTCAATTCAAGAGAATTTATGATAGAGGAAGGTCATTTTGATTGGTAACCCACATTAGAAAAATTCGGTGTTCAAAGTTGGCTACCAACTCTTAGTAGGAGAATTGAATATATTTATAACACAATAAATGAATGAGATCAAAGCAGATTAAATGTGATATATGACAGAGGATATAACATACAAAATCTACTCAATGATCAATTCATTAAACGAGAGGTCATATATTCTTAATAGATATATAACCATGAGCTATCGTCTTTTGCTGGTCGCATGGATTATTGGACAAGTACGAGAACATGTAAGTTCGTATTACTAAAACTCATCATATATGAGTGAGAGATGATAATAAAAAGAAATCGCTGCTGTGTTTGGGATGTTACCTTTCAATTGTTAATTGTTAATAATCAATTAACATCTTGACATTTTATAAACATGAGATGATTTTCACTTAAAAGAGTTGATGATAATCTTTAGAAAAGTATAAAAAATACTAAACGAAGAATTTTTGCTGGATTACAATCAAATCTAAGTGATTTGATTAATATGAGATCCTATATTTATCTATATATCAGATAATTTTCTTATATATTTATATGTGTGTGTACGTGGATGGTAATTTAAATATTATAAAGTGGTCACTTAATTTAAAAAATAAGAATATTTTAAAAACTAGGTGCAATCACGGGAAGGTTCAGGTCTTATGCCTTTAATGAACTTCATTATATCTTTTATGAATTTTCGTAAGTCTAAAAATCCTAGAGATATTTGGGAACTGGGTTCCATTAGTCACAAAATTGAACTTGAAATCCTATTTCAGCCAACCAAGTTAACCCAACAGTAAGACGCTGAATAGTAATTTCGTTAAGACAAAAACAGGGGAAAAATGGTTCTAAGGATTTGGTGTATGACTTTCTGTTTGTTCGTTGGATAAAGATCCATCCCTGTTTCGTGATGGTGTATAACTGAATGCTTGTTTAAACAAGCATTCAGTTTTTGTCAAGTAAAGAGAGGATCTATCAGATAGTTATCGTTAAATGATCCCACTTCAGTATGCAGCCAAAACCTGCAATTATTGCTACACAATCCGTGACTTCATTGATGATAAGCTGCTGCAAACTCTCTTTGAACTATTAACCCCGTCCAGCAATTAGGATAAGTATTGCCCAGCAGGAAAATATGAAGACTCAGAGGAGAATAAAATATAATGGATGGCTGAGATTAATTGTGCCCACGCAAGATTACATCTTTGAATAATAGTTGAGGTGAGATGGTAGGAGATAAATTACCCGAATGTCAACCAGATCTCGTCATCAATGGTTGTAGGAAAAGGATAATGTAATTATTTGGCTTAAATTATGAAGCTGCAGCTAAAACTACTGAAACTGACATGTTTCCCAATCAGAAGTTCTTAGGAGAAAACAATTCTAGTTTTCCAGTGTCACTCAAAAGATAACCACAGAATCTCAAACACAAGCTTAGATTGGGAAGTTTTGTTCTTTTATTAACATCTATTGTTTCTCAGATACCCTGCGTTGACCTATAAATTGTAGTAGGAACCCAAGATTCCCCTACAATGAAAAGGAGAAGAGATCACATGGAGAAAGGATCAGAGTTAAAGTCTGCCATTGACGAGCTCTCTTTGGTGAAACTGAAACCTGCTGGTAATTCTGACGCTGCTCATATACCAACTAGGCCCTTTTTGCATGTTTGCAGCTTGGTCATTCAAGTTCTAGGTAAATTTTATTCTGGTCTCATGAACTCTCACTGAGTGTTCAGTTAGAGCATCAGTTTGACTCTCTATTACTTTGCTTTTGTCCTGGTGAAGATAAGATAGGCCCAACAATGGCAGTTTTGAGACAAGACATTGATCAGAATATACAGGTAAATTAATGAAATTTAGGAGCAGTACAATTGTCTTACTTTTCCTTTTCTTAAATATCTCCATGGCAATGGCCTTCAAGTTCTGTCATGAATAAAAATGCCCCCATGATATTTTTACAAACTGGCGTTCTTAAGCTTCATAACACTTATCAGATTATGGCTATTTTGGTCCCCATCTGACTTTAGTCCTTTCTCCTTAACCCCCTCTCCGTTTTCTCTTTGGCTTATAATTTTTTCTTTAATTTACAGAGATTGGAGGTGCTCTGTGACTCTGATTCTTCAATATATGCGAATATGGTGGAGATTTTGAAGAAAGAGATGGTTGAAGGCAATACCAGAAAGGGCAACAGCTGTAGTAAAGCCATAGTTTGGCTTACCAGGTAAGTAAAGAACGTAGGGGTAAAGAACGTAGGGGACTATCATCTTCTAGAACTATTGGTAACTTTGATCCTATCAATTCCCTTATCTTATATCTCAGCAATCCAACTTGTAACATAGGAGGAACCCTTCTGTTTTTTGGCGTGTACAAGGATGGATGAGCTAACATCACTTACAATGAAGAATTAGTGATCTAAATAATGTAGCTACTGTAGATGACACATTCAATGACGGATAATGACAAAAAAGTCTTGGCCTTTTCCAATTATTGGTTTCTACGATGATGTTACTTTTTTTTCTATCAAAGACCAACATGGCCTGAATTCTTTCTTTCTTGTGAAGTATATTCAACCTACAAACAAAGAACACTGGTTCATTATGCACATTGGTTCTTACCATTACGACTTAAACAGAACAATCTGAGTAAATTGATCCTTCTCAGAATTCTAACATGTGAATCGTTCAACGATAGAATTAAAGACATGTTGATTGGTATTTTACAAGCACCTGGCTGTCAACCATGATCAATATTAGTTATTCATCATCCAGGATCACCTGGTTTTATGTTATTTATATCAAGTTAACTATATATTTGCTCTGTAGATCTTTGGATTTTACGGTTGCTTTGTTGCAAAGAATGGTGAAGGATCCTGGTCAAAACATGGAGCAAGCTGTGGAAGAAGCTTACAACATGGCTTTAAAGCCATGGCATCGATGGATTTCATCAGCTGCTTTCAGAGTAATCACCCTGTTTTTCTCTTTCTTCTTGGTTTATCAATTGCTTCCAGTTCTTCGAACAAAATGCATAAGAAGACATAAATTTGCTGTCAATAAGCTTGTTGAAATCAGGTCATCTAAGAAGTACATCACTTAGCTATTGACTTTCTGAAAATAAGTTCATGCAACTTAAGTTGATCCTACTCATACATGTAGAAACTTGAATGTTTGTTGAATATTAAATTCACAAATAGTGATTGCAGGTGGGTCTTAAATTAGTTCCTGACTGCAAAACCTTCCTGAGTCTGCTCATGTCGAAAGAAGAACACTGTGCAACCCTCAACGAGGATATGCAGACCTTCATCTCATTACTCATGCCTATCCTAGAGGAGATTCACTCAGCTATGGTGAGGCCAAGTTCATGTTTGTGATAGTACATGCATGTTACTGTTCACCTTTTTGCTTATATTGGTTGAATATGAATTCGTTAGTGCTAATTTTATTTCAGAGATCATACGGTTTGGATAGATTAAAGTCTACCTGAGGAGAAAATGAAGAAAGAAAGTGAAAGGAAAAAACTTTACAAAGGGAAAAGCTTACTCAGCTTTAAGACATTAGTTTTCTGCCTCATGTAAGAAATGAGTTTTGTGTACAACTGCACAAGTTCTATGTAATATCGCTTGTGATGCAGCTTAGACTTTCTTTCTTGTACTCAGAAACATCTGTTGTATATAAAAACAATCAGTTAAAGTCGACAGCATAGAATACATCTTCACAACTTGTATCAATGCATTTTGTTTCTTTTTGCTCATGGCGAACAGCAACAACATTCTTCAATCTTCACAGACCCCGAGAAACCTCGAGGTTAAGTTTGTCGCAATCTTTAAACGGTCTTCTAACGATGTGATCTTTGTATGTCACCCTAACAAAACACAGATTTTCCTATTTTGATATATCTCCAAATCAATATGCTCCAAAAATGATTTCCTGAAACTACCATTCGCATGTCAAAATTTAAGAAAGATGGGATAAACAAACCATACATTGACAAACTTTCATGCACTTCCTTTTGTTTTTTTTTCCCCATTTCTTGGAAAATAAATCATAATTCCAAAATTTATCTTGAAAAAGCCTGCTCCAAACGCTCAAACTATCACCCATCTCCCATGCACCGCTGGTAATCCTAAAATCCTTTACTTGTTACTTCTTTCATTGCAGGACGGTCGATAGTAAACAGGATTTTCAAAGATCCACAGATGATTAATGAATCTTTTCAAAGATGTTGTCCAAGTCTATCCCCACCGATATTCCATTTGATTTAGACTTGCGAGGTGGATCATGAAGCGCAATAAGTGCTGCCACCAGACCTGCATTGCTCGCTATGGTTGGCTCAGTGAACCATGGTTGTTCCCTTTCATCTAAGAAATTGTCAAACTGGTCAGGGCCTGCAACCATTGCTCCATAAAGAATGTTGGGATTTGGATCTTTAGAAGATAACCAGCCTTGCCCAGCTTCACAAGAGTAATACCTTCCGTCCCAAGGGATCGAGGCAGCTCTGTGGTGAACATGGGTTGGATACTTGTTTCCAAATCCAACCATGTAACTAATCTTCATAGGATTATCTCCTAATATGTATCTAACCTGATAAGAAATTACAACGTTTAAGAACATTTGCATTTCTAGAACCTGAAATATTCAACCTTCGCGTTGCTTTAAAAAAAGAAATGCTTGCCTGAGACCTGGAGAACTTCCTCATACTTTCCAGTGGCAAGCTGTCACTGCCGCAACTTACTTCAGTACTTCCTAGAAGTTGAAGATAGTCACTGTACAATTTACTCAAAAATGATGCCGTTGCAGCAAACTGGAGTGATTCACCATGATCAGGGTCCGACAGGATCAATCCACCTGTGTCAAGCAAAATTTGAGAGTACATCCATGAATAAGAAATGTCTGCGCAATATTGCTAAGCACCATTTGTTCTCATACTATTTGCTTTGCCTGTTTACATCCATATATATATATATACACACACACACACACCTGGAGTTCTATTGAAGACTCCGTCAGAAGCGTAAGAACACACAAGTGAGTTGGCCATGTTTGTTGAAGATTTGAAACCAGGCTCATAAGGAAAGCCAAGATCACGAAAGGATCGAAGTCTTGCAAGCAAAACCTGCAGAGCGTTCTCAAAATTATCGTAAAAAGAACTGCTTACGGAAATTAATCTCTTTTGTGAAAATAGCCAAATTTTTTAAATAGTACCGCAGTAGCTGGAAGCTTGTTATTCCAATAGAAAAATCCTTTTTCTGATAACCCTTCCACTGCTTCTGCAGCAGTAAAGTTCCCTGTAGCATATCCTAGATAGGAAGTATTTCCAGTGGCAAAGAACAACCAGGTTCCTCCCCACACCAGCTCATCCATAAAGCCTGATGAGTTATAGAACTTTCTTGCCTTCCCACCACAGTTTTCAACTGCAGTATAAGGTCTTTGCATGTGACCAGTGTCATTTTTAGTTGCAAGCCCAAATAACTTCTCTGCTGCCCTTATTAATGTACCAGAATAATCAGCATCATCTTTGAACACTATCGACGCCGATGATAAAGCTGCCATAATCTCTCCCGCAAGATCGGAAGCTGTACTGTCGCAAGTGGATACAGGTCTTGGATATTCCATGTGTTCAGGCCTTTGCCAACAGCTCATATCATTATATGGTTCGGTGTCATTGCCACCAGTTCCAACCTGAAATCAGAAAGGAAGATTTTCTTTTGAAGTCTCCATGTAATATATGAGACACTGATCATGATGGAGAGTTTATGATGTGTCTTGCCTGAGAGTACAGTGGAATGGGAACTAAAGTTGAATTGTGAGGGAAGACCTTTAGCAAGTAATCACTACCCCATCTAATAATGTCCTTGACATGATCAAGTTCACCTATTTCAGCATATTTTTCATGGTATTCAATCACACTCCAACTCAAGAGAGTTATGGTGTATGCTGAGGTAAAGCTGAACTTCATGTTATTTCCAGAATCATAAAATCCACCCACAAGGTCAGCAGCAGGCCTGCTCAAATTCCCATCCAGCAAACCTGAATTTCCTCGAAATCTCACTGGAGTACTGCTTGGAAAATTCCCGGCTGCAAAAAGAACTTATGGAGTGAGTTAAAAGGACCAAATCCAAATTCACTTGGAATAAAAAATGGCACAGAATCATACACTTTTGTGCATCAAAGAACATCAGCGCTTGACTTAATGCTAGTGTAAGATTCCTTGAAGATGAAGAGTGCCTGCGGCTCTGGGGCAAAAAGTGTAATAATAAAGCAATTGCTGAGATAGCCAACACTATGGTGACCGAAATGTACACAAAGCGCTTGAAGCACTTTTTGTCAGTAATGACAAGTTCATAGTCGTAGGATTTAGAATACTGAGAGGAGATTGAAAAATAATTATTGTTTGACTGACGAACGAGGTTGAAGTCAAGTTGTATTGAGTTCCATTTGCTTGCTGAAGGGACAAGTCTGCCTGCCTCAGAAATGGTGTGCGCATATCTTATAGACTGGGAATCTAAATCAGATGAAATAAAACTTGTCATGGGTAATGGAACAAGATTTTGTGTGGAGGAGAAATGGAACTGAAAATGGTTAATGTAATCCACTAGTTCGTGGTAGTTTTATGAGCTAATTAGCAACTAAGTCGGCATTGGATATAACAAGAAGTTGTGAAAGAATAGGGTGATGTAGACATTATTTCTGGTAATGCACAGATCAGTTGGATGGGGATCCCAATGTCTCTGATCTGCCTGCCTGTCTTCATTGTTTTTGCAGTTAGGCCTTAGGGTACTAACACAAGAAGACACCATATCCGCTCATATGCAGGCCTTGTCATGCGTACTAAGAATTTTATGCTATCCATACATACTTATATATATATATATAATATTATGAAATTTAAGCAAGATATGCATATGGTAATTGAGGATAGTCATGTAAGATTGATTGGAATTTAGCATGAACTGGTTTAAGGAGGAGACTTTAAATGGGCTAGAGGCCCCACTTTGCATGGGCTCATAGGGAGTGGAAAATTACACCCAAAAGTTGTCGGCTTAGGGTTTTGTGAATTGTGATTGCTGCGTCCGCGCGATCTCTCTGTTAACTCTATATATATGCACATACATTCCTAAAGAGTAGCGCCGTCGGCCGACTGTAAATATGTTTTGAGGTTGGGTATTAAGTCTTTTGTAGGAGGTGGAGGCAGTGATGAGGAAATGGAGAAAGTCATGCACCACTCTTAGTATCTATAAATATATATGTATGTGCTGATAATTCTCACTTACCCATTTCAGATCTGAGCCTCCCCTCCCCTTTCCTCCTCTTTTTCTTTGTGTTTTTTCAATGGTGAATAAATTTAGGAAGCGAAGAGGAACCAAGTGATGCGGGTTTAGTTTTAAACCCAGCCATGATGCGGACCGTACAGCATAATCGCTAATGGGGATTGATTTTGGTTTCTGATGGTTCCTCTCTTTCATTTTCCCTTCCTATTCCCTTTTTTCTTCCTTCATTTTCTTTTTAATATAAACTTTTCAAGTTTTCCGTATTTTCCACAGTTTTATTTCAAGTCAACTTTGATTTGCTCGTTCAACTTAAACCCTGCCTTTTCATGACCCTTGCGGTTGGTTCCTTTTCGGAGCTCAAATTTAATGATTTGATCCGTTTCCACGTTGCAAATTGGAAAACAATCAACTAGATTGAATGATTGATGCCTCCAAATGAAGCAACATTCCCATTTCTCCATATAGCCAAATGCCGTGGTTACTAAGGTCGGTCTTAATTCAGTCACAATTAGGGATGGCAGGAAAAGTTGCTAACCAACCGGTTGGAAGAGGACAATCAATAGGAATCCTAATATGAAATGTTTAAACCTGACGAGTAGCTGTGTGTGCTACTTACGCCCAAAAGTTGCTTAAGACCATTTTACGTTGCATTGGCAATTCCATCATTTTAAAGTAGAAAATGTTGGAAGTACATTTATCATCTTCACAAAGTGAGGAATCCATCCATTATTATGGTAACAATACTACATCCAAGGAAGGGAAGCTGGATAAGGAACTTCTCCACAGTATCTGAATAAACCTTCAAGTTCTGGACAACCCTTAGGATAAGGGATTGACCGATGGAAAGGATCACGCCCAAGTTTTTTACGACTAAGTGAACTTCGACACCCATATGGATCCTGTTGAAATTGAGCCCTCACTGATGCCTCACCTTTCAATGCTGATTCCTTGGAGCCCGAGGTTGTTGCGGCTGGAGTGCCTGAGAAAAAGAACCTCCACTCTGGAAACCCTATTGCGGAGCGATGCAAGTGTGCGAATCTTTCCTCCTTGAAATCATAACTTACAACCTGCCTTAGAAGTAAAAACATTGTTTGTTTGTTATTTTCCTTCCATTGTGTATGAGAACGAAAATAGCAGGATTTGCACTCAACGTCACCGCATCGCCTTTTAGTGTCATTACAATTACACCCATTATATTTGCTGTCGTCAATATTTCTTGATATCTTGTGTAATTTTATCTACAAAATGGACTTACAGTTATGTTGTGGGGATATGTGCCTGTAAGCTCTCTGAATCGACAAACACTAAAGAGCAGATTCTCAAAGCTATCTCTTGCATGCTCCTCTGTCAATGCCCTCCATCTAACACTTTCCTGATTGCCTGATAATCACATATTCATAACGGAAAATTTTAACATACAGTTTAAAGGACTTCAGGTATGTCATTTTCAGGAACCGAAGCACACTTTCACTGTTCATACATTGAACGTTAACAAATTGATGTTGTCGGAACCAAATTCTAAATTGCCCAAATCCAAATCAGTTAATGATAACAAACAAGTTTAGGCATTTAGAATTTGGTTCCTGCAATAGGTAAACCACAACATATCAAGCTTGTTTACTACCGTTTAAGAGCTAAAACACAACATAGAAACACAATAACAGGTAAGCACAACGTATAAATAAAAACACCAAACTGGAGATATTTTGCAGTCAGTCAGCAAATTAGATGCAAAAACAAACTTAAGCTGTGGAACAACTAAGAGTCGGGATAAACGACTAAAATCAATTATTTGATCCACCAAGTAAACTAGTGTAATGTCCAATATAAAGGAACCATGAATGTAAAGTTGTAGCATCAAAACAAGTTTGATAATGGCCCATGGATCTTAAGGACAAGTGATCAAGCTCGAGATTATCCATACAGGAAGAAAGGCTGTAGGCACAAGATAGCTAGAGATTAGAATCTGTCATCATAGCAAGAGCAAGCCTCTAAAGTGCATAAGATACCAGCTCTTACATTATAGTCTACGGAGTTGACAGTGTGGTGACGAAGATGATCAATCTTAAACATAAACGAGAAGTATGTATAAACCATTGGATGTTGACCTTTGGTCTATGCTATCAAATTTTGTTTCCTAGGACAAAATCACAAATGCCATTTCAAGAACAGGATTTACAGAAGGATGAGAACTGAATTTTGTTATCATAAAATACGGTTAGATCTTATATGAACAGGCTTGGTTCTTTGGAATATTTCTTCAGGTATCTCTCTTACTGCCGGTTGCTAAGATAAAACATAAAATTATATCCAAGTATAAAATTAGAAAAACAAACTTATAAATGAAGTTGGATAACCTCTTAGGAGTTTAAATCCACAAGCAATCAATTGGAATGTAATGCATCAAACCAAGTCCAGGGCAACAAGTAATGTGATAAAATTTGTACCCCACGTAGATCTTCAATTTTACATTCAAACAAAGAAAACCTCCAATTTAAGAGCAAATGCTCAAAACAAAGCAGCAGAAATTTAACGAGAAGCAAAAGTAACTTACCAAACCATCCTTTAGATTCAGCAACAGTCCAATAACTCTGAGCCTCACTACGAGGTCCAGCATCTTTTCTCGTCTCACCCCCACTAAACAAAAGCAGAGCACTATCGTCCTTTGCAGCAATTGCAACCCCGTTTTGTATATGACTTACAAAAGTAGAAGCTTGACCTGGATGCTTCTGATAAGACTCCAAAAACCAAGACTCCTCATTTTCAATTTTCCCACAACTACTACTCGTATACACCGAATGCCCAGCAACCATCACAAGGTTCCTAAGCTTGGAAAATGGGTAATCTTCAAAACCTATGTCACTTTTTCTATATTCAGTGATATTTCGTTGACGACTTTCATATAGGGAGAAGATGGTTAGAATTGTGATCCCAAAACATAAGGAAATAAAGAAGACGAGAATAGGATGTAGTTTGTAATAGTAGCGAAGTCGATTACCAATGTATTCAATCATTTTGAGAGGAGACGAGAAATGGGAGCGTTTTGATTTTCGGGGTCGCTTGAGTTGTCTTCCAGATTCTAGATCAAAGTCTCCTTTTGTATACGCAACATAAGACTTGGGACTGTTCGCATATATGTTCATGATACTGGATCTCCAGCTTACGATAAAGAGAAATCAAGCATATCCAGATGCGATTTCACGCTCATAACAATAAGAAGTAGTGATTTTGAATCCTGGTATAGCGAAATCATGAACAAGTTACTGATTTATCAAAAACAAAAAACAAAAATCATGAACAAGCAGGTGGGAGAACGATGAACTTTGACTGCTTGATAGAAAAATAGAAAAATAGAAAAAGAAAAAGAAAAGACTAACACAGTTGAGTTGATCGAATAAGAAGAAGAAGAAGAACCATCAATTGAGCGTTACTCGGCCCAATAAGCCCAATGGGTTCTTCTCCAATGGACCATTTTAGCAAGCTAAGAACCCACCCAATACGGTAAGCCCTTAACCTATACTAGCAGTAATAGCACAGTAATCGAGCTTGAGCCTCTGCGACTCTCTTTCAATCTCCTTTTTATCTGTTTTGGTTTCTCTCTTGAAAATCCAATAAAAGAAAAGCACCCCTATACAAGCACACAAACACATTTCACCTTCTTACTTCTTCGACAGTTTCTCGTTTAGCAGACAATGTTGTTTTGGTGGGCAACAGCTTCAAGTTACCTCAACCCAGTTGTTTTAGCCTTTTTCTTGCTTATTGGGTTGGGAATTCTTTGACATAAATAGACTATGATATGGAGCAAGTTACGAAACTGCCGACTTTGAACTAAGCATAGGTTGTCATTTAAATTAATGAAATGGCCGATACAAACTCAAGAGATGGATACACAACAACGTCTCTTCTCTTGAGCTTTCACTGTAAAAGTTAAAAAGCCGGTTGCGTAGGTCAATAGCATTCAGTGTTCATGGCCAAGAGAACCTCTTGGATGCGTCCTAAATGTAAGTGGATTTCCAAACAACGGAAGAAGTATCTGAAAGCAATTAACTTTTTTTTATTATTATTGCTGCGGAGCAGGGTGGCCCAAACATGGACAAATAAGAGCATAAAAGCAGATCAGGTTTATGCAATACCGAATGGTCCAATACGATCACCGATGCATCTGAGGTCAATTTGATGAGATTTTTCTACATCATTGATAAGATGGGATTAAGGGCAGGGAAGGAATGCCAGTATGTCTGACTTGGAAAAGAAGTTAACAGAGTGAATTTCGAGTCGATCAAGAACAACACGAATTGCGTTGGTACCAAACTGGATTGGACTCAATGTGCATGGCTTGGTTTTGTCAGGAATCTGGTGGTTTAATTTGAGTGGCTGTCTCTTTGCAGTAGACAAACTATTATCTCTAACGACACACTTCCTTCAAGAATACAAGTCAAGATAGTAAGTATTCTCATCTTTAGAACTCCTTGTTCGCTCCTCTCCTCCATCAGTTTCCCATTTGATGAAGCCATATATTTCATGTCTTCAAGTCAACTATCTTCCTAGAATTATGTTAAAAAGGGTCAAACATATTAATGAGTTTTTTTAATTTAATACTTAAGTTTTTAAAATTTTTAATTGAGTGATTATTGTTTTTAAAATTTAACAATTCAGTTCAAAATATTAATTTTTATTGATATAACTAATAAATGTACATTTACTTGACATTTAATAGATATGTCACATTATCAAAAATAACAATTTGACCAGATTTATACAAGTTTTAAAAAGTTATTCATTAAATTAAAATTTTTACAAAATTTAGTACTAAATTGAAAAAAAATCTTGAATAGTTAGACACTTTTAAATATGTTATCCCTACAATTATTTAAAATGATGTTCCATGACAAAGGGAATACGAAAAAACTAAAAATTTCTGTCATTATTGGACCAAGAAACCAAGGTTAGCAACAAGGACAATTTCATCAAAAGCAAGGTAGGTTTGAGCATCTCATTATTAGAATTTTTAATATGAGTAGAATGTACAACCTATTAACAAAAATTGGACTTGGATCAACTATCGTCAAAATGACTAAAACTATTTATTTGGATAGTTAACCCTTACCACTTATAAGCCCTTTAACATTTTCATGTTTAGTTAATATAAGATACTCTAACACTCCCACTTAAGTGCAACTAGAACTGGACATCTAGTTTTCACTTGAAATAAATGTAATGGTAATCGGATCAGGCCACTAGGACTGGACATGCAGATGAACAACCGAGAAATTAATAATTCAGACCAAACCTGTTCTGATATTATATTAGAATTTTTAATACGAGTAGAGTGTAGAGCCCGTTAACAAGAATTAGGCTTAAGTTAACTATTGTCAAAATGACTAGAACTAGTCATTTGGATAGTTGGCCCTTACCACTTAAAAACCCTTTAACTTTTTTTTTGTTAGCCCACGAGGTGTCCTAGGAAGATCCCAATTGTGGGAAGGCGCCTTTAAGTCATCCACTCCTAGAATAATCCCCGCTCGCACCGGATCAGCCCGTAAAGGGTAAAGTGCTAGCCAAATAGATTTATCCATTCTCAGGACTCGAGCTCGAGACCTCTAGTTAAGGGATGAGAGTGTTGAACCACTTACACCAACCTGTTTGACTAACATTTTCATGTTTAGTCAATATAGGATACTATAACACTCCCCCTTAAATGCTACTGAAACTAGACATCTAGTTTTCACTTGAAATAAACGCAATGGTAACTGGACCAGACAACTGGGACTAGACATCCAGACGGATAACAGGGAAATTAATAATCCAGACCAAACCTGCTCTGATACTATATTAGAATTTTTAATATGAGTAGACTATAGAGCCAATTAATAAGAATTGGGATTGGGTCACCCATTATCAAAATGACTATTGATAGTTAACCCTTACCACTTATAAACCCTTTAACATTTTCATGTTTAGTCAATATGAGATACTCTAACACTCAAAACTTCAACATCAACAAAGACTACATTATGGAAAACTTGCAAAATATTCGACTGATTATCCCTTTCAACATGCGAGCTATGCATATACTTGTAAAATTTTCACAATTGTCAACCTAGAGGTGTTCTAAGAGATGCATATATCTATTGTAATGTAATATTACTGCAAGGGAAGACGTATAGAAGCTAAATGGCTTTAGTAACCAATCGTACGTCTTTTCATTGCTTCCGTAGTTCATCATCAACTAAGACAAAGCTCAAGAGTACTTGCATTTGATTCCTCGCTTGTGCCTTTTAGAATTTTAGAAATTTCAATTAGACAATTATTGATTATGAGTTTCTTAAAATTAAAGTTAAGAAAATCAAATTTGATATAGATTAAAGATAATAAATAAGTTTAATAAAAGATTAGGTTAAATGGGCTAAAGTTTAATAAAAATAAGCTTTAATTAATATGGGTCGATTGTTTATTGGGCTTATTATGGGGAGGATGAATAATGTAATTATAAATAGTTGTTAAGATCTCTTACTGCTTGCTTAAGTAAGTTTATAGACGTACAATTTCTCTGACTTGTTAAGTGGCTCATGCATTAAGAAAAGCATAGAAAATGTTAACAACATAAAAGTATACAACGTTCATAAAGGTTGATCGAAAGTTTCAACAACTTGTCCATACTTCGAGTAGCTTATTCATGAAGAAATGAATAGTAAAAGTATTTTCTCCATTTATACAAGCTCATAGTTGATCTTGGGTCAATAATTAAGGTTTGTGTTATGATTAACACGTGGCATCAGAGCAGTTCCATAATTGTATAAATTTGAACGGAGATTTTCGAATTTCTCCTTAAGGAAATTGGAGAAATTAATATGTGTTTTGCTTGAATAAACTGCATAATTGTTGTTTGAATTAATTTTGAGCAAGTGTTGCGAGGAAAAATAGGCCTAAAAACGATCCTCGGGTGTTTTTCCAAGGAAAAATCACTTAAAAGTTGCTGAAAATCAATTTTTGTTTTTTCGACATGAAGAATACGGCATAAAGAAGCACCCAAGTGAAGCTTGGGACATTCACAATGTCTAACACGTGTGCCACACGCATGATAAACAGCTAGTGCATATAGGCGTCAAGAGCTGGACGCGTGTCTGGCACATGTAGCACACGTGTTAGAGGTGCCGAGCCTATCTGCGAATCGTGGCATATGCTTTAAATGCACCATGAGATGTAGGCACATTTCTATACGTAAGGCACGTGTACTGTAAGCACCATAAAATGTTATGCACATCAGGCGTGTGTCAAGGCATGCGTTTGTGTGCATATGGCGCGTAACTAACATGCACCTAACACATTCAATTTTTGTGTGAGGCTAGCACGTGCAATTTACGCATTGCTGATGTCAACACACTATAGGATAAAAAATTTTGAACTTCTCATCATTCATAAAATAGTATTTAAGTTCTTTTGGGTCAATTTTTGGGATCCTATGAATTTATAAAGTGAGTTTTTTAATTTTCTAAATTTATTGCATTAGTAATAAATAAGGTTTAACTTTTAAAAAATTTTAAAAAGGTTAATAAAGCCATAATTAGGTGAATTTTTCATGAAATTGACTTAAAATAAAGGAAATATATGTGATTTTGACATATCATATGGTGTATTTGTTATTATGTATTGTATGATTATCATTTTATTGAGATTTTCTTTATGATAAATTCTCAAATAAAGTTTGTTGATAATGTTTGCAATACCAATACGTGACAATAAGAATATGTGTAAGGATTTTGCATTAATTGGTGGTAAGTTGTCACATATTTATGCCATATTGATGGATGTGAGGGTAATATACATGTGTATCCCTTGTGCCTATGGATCAGTTTAGGTACTAATAAAAACACAGTCATCATAGTGGCCTGTCAAGTTAGTATTTAGATTGTCCTACTTTTATGTTAGGGGATGTCTCTGTTATTGTATTTGGTCATTTTGGCCATAGGTATTGGCTTTATATGAGGTTTTGAGATATACATAAAGGCATTTAATGGAGGATAGCTGTTGGATCCCGTTTCCGGAACCCAACCTTCTTGCGAAAATCATGAAACGTGAGCGTGCATATAACCTT
>JANIHZ010000002.1:14298302-14313463 GCA_027478365.1 Erythroxylum rufum | reverse complement strand
TAAAATTCATCTTGTATCTAAACCATCTTTTGTATTTCAATTCAAATTCATGAATTCTCCTTTCTTTATACATGAATAATCATGAACAACTTCTCATTTAATAGTCAACTTCCAAGAAAGGTTCAGGGTCTAACAATAGCTATTACTTAAGTGATCTATTCGCTCACAGGTGGTACAATCATAAAAGTTAATAGTATGTACTTTGATTGCTTTTATATGGAGATCTTATCCATATGTATTATGTATTCAGTCCATAAGTATTCCATGATATATATGATAATACTTATTACAAATATTGTTTTATAGCATTTAGTATCGTAGATATTCTACATGTATGCTGATCATTTACATTTGTAGTCACCTTCTCTGTATACAGTAATAGTGTCACAATTGAAATCCTAATTTTTTTCAATTTTAAGAAATGGAAATAAGATGTAGAGTTTACTTTGGAGATCGCAAATAACAATATGGTTATAATTAAGGGTAGACTGTCAATACCTACATCTAGCAGTTTGGAGGCTAAGAGAGTAGCATATATAGTTCGGGAAACGTTAAATAGTATGTGTTATTTGACCATAAAGCGATCCATAATAGGTCATCTATTAAGTGGACTTCCAAAGATAAACATAGCAAAAGATTTCCTCAACAATGTCTTTTAAAGGTATAAGGTATATTCTCATGCTCAGATACGCACCTTATTAAGGGAATTATACTCTATGAGACACACAAGAGTAAAGGGAGTGAGCGATTATATAATTAAGATGTCCATCTTCAAAACAAGCTAAAGGCATTAAATATTTATATTCTTGATGCTTGCATTGTTCACTAAGCCCTAAATACTCTTCCATTAAAGTATGGTATTTTGATTACAATATGCAACTCCCAAGATGAAGCTTGATACATAAATTCATTGATCATTTATTGTGTTGTTGAGGAAGAGAAGTTGAAAAACAACAATCAAACAACTTTAATAGCAACTAAGGAGGCAAAGGTAAATCCCTGTAAATTTAAATGCAAGAAACCTTAATTTCCTCCACATATAGATGTTGATCAATCCAGTGTTGTTAAAAGTCCTATAGACATTGTAAAGAGTATGAGTATAACAAGTTTTTATAAGAAGATGGGACATAAGAAGCTGGAGTGGTAGAAATATAGAACCTTGAAAAAAAGATAAGAGCTATCAGGTGACTCTTTGGTTTATATAATACATAAATCTAATGTTGCTATAGCTACATCAATTTTTTGGCAGCTAAATAATGGTGCCTGTAATCATGTTACTTCCATGATGTAGGGATTTGTACAAAAGAGAAAGCCGAATAGAGATGAGGAAAAATTGATGGTAGAGAAAAAAGAAGAAGTTGATGTAGTCTTTATAAGGGATGTTTGTTTAAACCTTGTATTATATTTTATGACACCTTTTATGTACCATCTTTTAGACAAAATTTGATTTATGTATGTGTTTTGGATTTAAAAAAGGTTATCTTTTTGTAATTAATGCAAAACCTATTAGTGCTACCTTCTTGTCATATAGTTTATATAGAATATGTGTTACCCCTAGTGGGAATGTATGCTTCTTTGTATATTGCCAAACAGGTTACCAGAAAGAGACCCTTAATAAAGAAAATGTCAAACATGTTGTGACATAAAAGATTGGGCCACATTTATAGAGATAGAGTTAAGAGATTCGTAATGGATAACATTCTTCCAATTCTATATTATGATGATCTAGAAACGTGTGCTAATTGTTGTAAGGAACGTTAACCAAAACAAAGAAAAACCCGTGCTTCTAGCATATCAGAACTCATACATACTAATATATGTGGCCCTTATATAGTTACAATATGTAATTTAAGACACTTTCTAACATTTGTTGATAAATATTCCTATCATGGTTATGTGTTCTTACTTAAAGAAAAATCTAAAGTTTTTGATAAATTTAAGATTTTTAAGACTAATGTTGAGAACCAATTAGAAAAATCAATCAAGATTGTCAAATCTGACCATGAAGGAGAGTATTATGGTAGAAATAGGGTTTATAGACAAGAACAAGGTTCGTTTGCCAATTATTTGGAATCATGTGGTATAGTGGGTCAATTCACTATGTCAGGTGGTCTTAAGCAAAATGGCATGGTGGAAAGGTGAAATAGCACCTTAAAGGATATGATAAGATCAATGCAGAGTAGGACTAACATACTTAATTACCTTTGGGGCGAAGCAATAAAGACTGTTTTATACAAACTTAACAGGGTCATATGCAAATTAATGCCAAAAATGCCTTTTGAAATGTGGAAATGATGGAAACCTAGCCTCACTTATCTTCGTGTAAAGGGCTACCCTGTTGAGGTGCACTTATATAATTCTTATAAAGATAAGTTGCATTCTCATTTCACTCTTTGTTACTTTATAGGATATCAAGACCACTCTAGGGGATATAAATTTTACTATAAAGATAAAGGATCCATAGTAGTGGAGTCACAAATAGCAAAGCTTATGGAACACAATGTCTATTTTCAGGGTGGTCCCTCCCATCTTTCACATGATAAAAGGGTGAATACTATAGTTACATCCTATATGTCACTCATTCAGTAAAAAAACTAGTGGATCCAGGTTAGTACCATATCAATACAGGAACAGAAACCCATACATGTACATAATGAGATTCCTGAGGTACATGAACATACTGACCAGTTTAGTTAAGAAGATCCACTTGAGTTAAAAGACTTGTAATATCATCTAAATACATAATCTATTTAGGTGAACATGACAATGACATTAAATATGTAGTTAATCCAGTTACTTTTATATAAGCTATTTTTGGACCACATGCAAATTTGTGGTAGGATGCTACAAGGGACAAAATGCATCCCATAAAGCATGATTAGGTATAAGAGCTTATGGATTTACCTTATAAATGTAATTCTGTAAGTTGTAAATGGATTTATAAGACCAAGAAGGACTCCTAGGATAAAGTTGACCAGGTCACTCAAAAAGAAGATATTGACTTTAGTGTCACCTTTTCTCTAGTATCCTCCAAGGATGCATTTAGAGTGATCATGATAATTGTAGCTCATTATGATAAAGAACTACATTAGATAAACGTTAAGATTGCTTTCCTAGATATACTCCAGACCGAACATCACATTCGTTGTTAGACTGTTGGGTAGGTATCTAGCTAACCTAGGAATAGACCACTAGAATGTAGTTAAATGAGTTTTGGGATATCTTAAAGAAACTAAGGATTATATGTTGATATATATGAAATCAACAATTTGGACCCTACTGGCTATACAGATTTAGATTTTGTTATATGTCCAGATGACAGGAAGTCCACATTAAGGTTTTTTTTTTATGCTAGCAAATGGTGTTGTTTCATGAAAGAGTATCAAGTAGACATTAGTAACTTCTTCAACTATACATGCAGAGTTTATAACATGCTATGAGGCTAATTGACAGGCAGTTTGGCTTAAAAACTTAATTTCTAAGTTTTTTTTATTTGATTCAATTGCTAGACCCATTCAGTTATATTGTGATAATCTTTCTACTGTAATGTTTAGTAACAACAATAAGGACATTACATGGTCCAAACATTTATAGGTCAAATATTTGACCATAAAGGCATAAGTGTGGAAGGGTGACATTGAGGTAAAGCATATCAAGATTAAGGACATGTTGGCTGATTTGCTAACTAAAGGACTTTGTTTAGTTATTTTTTATATATGAGTATATAATGTGGGTTTATTAAGGTCCTTAGATACTATTAGTTAGAGATCATTATATTTGTTCTTATTACAACTATAAATATTTCATATATTATAAGAAATACGTTTATATATATATTGATGATCATCATTTTGTTCTCAATCATATAGTTTATTGTACATTGTCATAATATAGGAAAAAGTCTTAAGACTTGTGTCGGTCTTAAGCATTTTAATGGTTATTGCATATATATACAAATTGATCTTAATAATATGTCTTCAGGACATATACAAATACTTTGATAAATCAATGGATTTATAAGACACGGGGAGATATAAGTGTTTAATATCATAATGGTTTTCTCTTATGCAATTTAGATTCAATAAGAGAAAACAAATTTCTCTATTGCAGGTTAGCATAAAGTTCAGAGAAATTAAGATTGAAAAATGACATAATGATACATTTCAGATCATATAAGTATCGTAAGGGAGAGCCTTGGAGCAACTGTTAAAAGTTGCTTCTTTATGATCATAAGGTCACAAGTTTGAATCACAAAAATAACCTCTTTGTAAAAATTACAAAGGGACAGTTGTGTATATTGATGACGCTTCTCCAACCCTCGCACAGCGAAGAGTCTTGTGTACAGAGTACGTTGACTTTGACAAGTATCATTATAGTTTACAACATTCTATTTTCTTATTCATGTCAGAGGTATTAGATATGTGTGATTGTATTGGATCTGTATCGCATACGACAGATACATTTGATAATTTTCGTTATCGAAAGCTTTACGATGGACTTTTATTATTTTTGGATCAAATGTTTTAAATGGATCGACTATTGCATTGATTTTCTTATCCACTTTTACTATTTCTTATTTTCATTATAATCGTTATAATCAACATTTTTCCAAAGAGAAGAATGTTAGAATTTTCAATTTTCATATTAGACAATTACTAATTATGATTTTTATAAAATTATGGTTAATAAAATTGAATTTGATCTGGATTAAAGATAATAAAGAAGCTCAATAAAGGATCTCGTTAAATGAGTTAAAGTCCAGTAAAGAAAATAAAATCCTAATCAGTGTGAGTTGGTTATTTAATTTATTGAGCTTGTAATAGAGAACCCACCCTAATAAGTTACTATAAATAGTTGTTAAGATCTCTTACTATTTGCTTAAGTAAGTTGAGTACATACAGTTGCGTGACGAAAATATATTTATTTAGTTAATTTTTTTATTAAATTTTTGCATAAACATCTATCATGAAAACAAACAAAGTTTTAGGTAGATTTCATGATAATAGTAGCCCTAGATTGAAAAGTTATAAATAGTTGCAAATGTATTTTCATCTCTACTAATGTTTTGGATCTTATGTGAAATTGAAAATCATATATTTAAGGACTTCAGGAAAAAATCAAAACAGATATAGAATGGAATTTGTCATTGTAAAGAAATGTATCCTAATTTGTTGGTTTTACATTCTATCCTTCAATACAAAGCGGAAGGGGGATAATGAAGAAGTACAGAAGAACTGACAATGACCTTTGGAAACGCTGATTATTAAGAATGGGTAAAAACGAGTCCAAATGGGCTATTATTGGTGTTGTATTATTTAACAAAAGGCTGATCATGCAACAAATTTCTCTTCTTAGTTCATTAAAAACTTTCTTTCTTAGGGAAACAATACGAACATAGCCTTAGCATTGTCACAAAAATATCACAAACTTGCTTCAATCAAACTAAAGGCTCCATTCTCCTAGTCAACTAAATCCATTTTCATCCTGACGCCAACTAAGTGCAAGAATAAGACGTTGCCTTGTAACAACCATGTAAGGGCCCGGGACGTGGAGGATAATTGGATGAATTGAATTGTGGACTGGAAGTACATATGATGACATTAGAGAACACAGTCCAATCCAATGGTACCGTCACCTATATATCTCATTAATTCTCGACTTGGGATATTCATAATGTGTATGAATGTGGATGACGGAAAAATGACAACATGTATCTTTCGTTTTCCAAGTGACATCACTGTTACCAAAGATCAGATTGCTTTAAGCCTTTAACGAAACAGTTCAAAAACACAGCTCTTTTGTGGTAATTCCGCTGAAAGGGAAGGCTTGTGACACAAACTTCCATATGACAGTAGTTGACTGCTTCGGAGATCTGCTTAATTTAGCGCGTATCTTCTATTTAACACCTTCAGGAGAAGAAGCCTAGCGAAGATCATTATGGTAAGTATTGGAGACGAAGAGCTGGCCCAAATGGTCACAGACTATATAGAATCAGAACCAAGCTCTTCAGAAGTATCTTCCAAGTTTCTCTCTGACAATCCTGGATCAACGTTAAAGGTATTCCCTCTTTCCTTCTTTTCATTTTCTGTTCCTAGTGACATCAATTAATGCCTTCTACTTAATTTCCATCAGGTTCTTATATTACTTGTTCTTGCTGCTATATTCATCCCTTTCAGAAAATTTTTTTGGAGGCTGCAGATTTTGAGACTCAGGTTCTTGACAAAGTCTTGACGTATATTAGAAACATGGGAGAACCAAATGGTCTTAAAAAGCGGGTGGTTATGAGATTAAGAACGGATGGTTATGAAGCTTGTCTTTGTAAAACTTGTTGGGTCACTAGCTTCCCTAAAGGTACAATCTTCCTCTCTGAGTGATGTTTCCCATAATTTTTAGCAGTTACCCATGATTGATTTTCATGCATATGATTTTTGTTTTGAAACTCTATGTTAGTTTTTCAGTTTTCAGCAGAATATGAGTACATAGATGTGATGATGATGGACAGGAACAGTGGCAAACCAACCAGACTCATAGTGGATATGGATTTCAGGTCTCAGTTTGAGGTTGTGAGACCTACTCAAACATATAAAGAAATGATGAACATTCTTCCCCCCGTCTTTGTTGGTACCGAAGAGAGGCTTGACAAGATAATTACCCTTGTATGCTTGGCCGCGAAACAATCTCTTAAAGAGAAGGGTCTTGATGTCCCTCCATGGAGAAAAGCCAAGTATATGCACTCAAAGTGGCTCTCCAAAAACTACAAGAAAGTGTCGGTCTTTCCCATCTCTGAGAAAGGCGATGATGAGGAGGTAGTAAGAGGCACAAAAACTTGTTGTCCTTCGATATTTTGACCAGAGGGCTCCTTCAGCCACAGATGAGTTAGTCTTCGTTTTAAGGGAGATGATGGTTTGTGCTGAAGCAGGCTTATATTGCGATTCCATGCTAGTGACATAATTTGGATTTTTGTCGTTGTTATTAATGTTCTTGAGTTCCTCTCAAGTTTTGATCCTGCAATATATGTCCATACATACTGGGCTGTTTTTTTTCCTTGATTTCTTTAAGACTTCCAGGATTTTCGAGTTCTACTATGAAACATTGTAGGAAGCCACATTAACGTTTTCTCCGAACGAAGAACTTGTTTTGGTAATGGTTACTAGTACATGGTCTTTGAGTTTATGTTCATCCTCTTTCTTGTAAAAAGATTTGCTCGTGTAATATCAGGTCGTGAATGATTAGAATTTTAACCAAGAAACAATAAATATGCAGTATTAAAATGTGACGTCTTCTTCTTATCAGTAGATGGACTAAATAAAAGAAAAAAGGCATGGTTAGAATGATGGAAGTAGAAGAAGCTATAATAATGCCTTACTTTAGGAATAATGCTTATTTTAGGCAGAAAGTAGGTAAAGCAAAATGATAAGAATGCCAACAGAGAATGATCTTAGCATAATTAAAATGCAAAATGTCTTTGTCGCGGAAAAATCTTAGTTTTAATTTCTTGACGCTATCTCAGGCCGTAGTTCAACAGCTTAATTGACCAATTAAATTAATGCCACGAATTACACATACCTTTGTATAATTAGAGAGACGAAATTACTTGGGTAGCAAGTAACACTATGCAAGGGATGAGTTTATCACATTAACAAATTGTTATTGGGAATAGATGAAACAGTTGAAGATTGAGCAGAGCTCAAGAATTAACTAAGTTTTACTCTAATTTTGTAGAATTTATATTTATGGCTTTCTCTAGAAAGGTAAAGTAATTAAAATGCGTTAATTATTTTAAATGTCATCTTATCATTGAGGCATTAAAGTCAATAGATTAGCGATAGAAGTGAAATTTCAATTCTTGAACTTAAGGTGAAGGTCCCACAACCAAAGAGTTAAATTTAATTTAGTCTCGGGCATATCATTAACGAAGCCTTAATTTGTATGGAAATGGAACCCACATTAGCACAAAATGAACTAAGAATGTCTACATCTGCTTTACAGGATATGGTTTTGTGTCCGGTCCTGTTGAAAGCGAGACAAGTGTTGTACCTACACCGTCTCAGCAATTATGACAATAGTGTACAGAACAGGAGCCGAGAGGGCGTCGTGTCCCAGGCCCGGCCTTTCACACCGTTGATTTCACCCTTATTATTATTAGAGGAGTAATTTTCACCAGAGATGCCAATTAGCAGCCCATAATTTTAGGTTTAAGTATTTTTAATGAAACTTAATTATTTAAGTACAATAATATTATTTTGTTTGGAAGAGTTTAACTTCAAGCATGTATGAGTCTGAATAATCTAAGCCTAAGTTTAATTAAAAATTTTATTTTCTATTTTTAATTTTTTAAAAATTTGACAGAATTAACCACGTTATTATTTTTTTATTTTTTAACAAATATTTTTATAAATATTTATAAGATAAAAAAGGAACAATTTTTAGCCATTAAATCTCCCTCTGCCATGTAAAGAATAGTATATACTTGGACCGGAGCGCTGAAATGAGAGAATATCTACTTGCAGATAAAAAGCATACTGACAAAGCAGCTTCTATTCACCTGCATGATTGCGTCCTGCAAAAAGGTTGTGTTGGTTAGAAGGATTTCTGCAACTGCCACCAAAATCGGAACTAGGTTATGGCTAAGAAGATCCCATCCCAAATCTAAGAGTGATCTACCATTAGTGGGGCAACATGTCCGCACCACGTGTCCGAACTAATAGTTAGCCTATAGTTACATATATAGTCACCTATTACCTTAAACCTGGCAGGATTTTTCTTAGCCAAAGTAGAGTCATGCCATCCAACCGAGGCTATCTCAAGTACAGATCTTCTGTTTTAGATAGTCCATCTTTCTAGGTTCTATTCCATTAGAAATAATGGCAGCCGGTCCCCGTCAGACTTAACAAAAGCACCAACCAACTGAAGTTACTAATTCACTATCTTCCATTCACCATGCATGGATGTGAATATGTATGCTGCAATGTTCATCCAGACCCTTGACTCATGTATTGCATGTAGGATATGCATCTGGATGCTGTTAATGCATGATAAGCTTGCAATCATTCTTCAAGCGATGAAATCCATTTCCCAATATCCACAATACGAAAATTAAATTTCACATGTAAAGCCAAAATTCGCCTTAAAAAGTCAAACATCGAGACCTTACAATTACATATTTTCTTTTCCACGAGCTATCGATGACCGGCTACATGGACGTATACATCAATGTAATCATACACGAATAAGACCAACAGTAAAAGACAAGAAAAAGCTCATTTCCTGTATGAAACCCCAACTCTTTCTTATACCCGACAGAGCACCGAAGGTGTAATAAAATGACTAGTGTGTAGCTACATCTTCAAGGCATAATTGTCCAAAATTTTGGTACGAATTCGACAGTGATGTTAAGAATCTGGAGATGAGAAGTAAAATCTGGTTCAGTTGCGAGTCCTTGCTATGGCTTCGTATTCACTCCCATAAACTGGATCAGGATCTACCGGCCTCCGCGTAAGGAACAGACGCAATCAAGAAACGACTACATACTTCTAGTTATAAGCTTCATGATCCTCCTATTAAGCCTCAAAACGATTATTTACATGGCTATCGCATAACTACATTTGGATATTCAACTTCAAACCACATTGGTGCTTGAGCGAGATATCCTCTGCGCTTCTTCTAGGTCCTTTAGAAATCTGCATTTTTGTCAAACAATCAAATATATACAATGAAGTCAACTAGCACTCCTCACATCCAACCTGAATAATTTAATCGTTTGCTAAATAGATCTACGCACTAATCATTAGGCTGCTCTAAGAAGGAACTCAAAAATAGTTGCATAGGCGGATATACCCATGATCTAGGGTTGACATTTTAGAAAATACTCCACACATGCAGCCGATGGGCCAGTGAAAGCCAAGTACATTATTCATGCCAAACTTGACTAAATTAATGCACGTCTGATCCAGTTAATTCCTCAAAGTATAGATGATTTAAGGAGGAAAATTGGGACTTATGATTGGAACTCTACGCTAGAGCATGGCATCACATCCATGTGCAAGAGAGAGATAATCAGAGTGGTCTCAGCAAACATGCCTGCTGGAATTAATATTGATAGCAAATATTTTACCTCTTAGAATTGAGGATTACAGAACCGCCAAGAATAAAACGTATCCCAGAATTATTGGCATTCTGGAGAGCAACAGAGCGCGACTCCTCATATGTTGTCCCACCAACAATGAAGATAACCACATCTAGCGGTCTGGAAAAATGTTAAATATCATAATTCTACAAAAACCCAAGAGACTGAATCCTATCAATAAATTTTGTTTACTCTCCAATTGAAATGTTATATTCAAACCACAAAAAAACAAGAAATCAATCACAAAATTCTACAATATCCTAAGGCTTGGTTACAATTTCAGCCTAAATTTATAAACTCAAACTAATGGTCATCTCATTTTAGTTTTTTCCGATTATAGAAGTAATAGTTGTCCACTGGTTTTATATAAGCCAAACACAGGACTACAACCATTTGAACTTCATTGCTACGTCTAGCTTTGATTTTAAACACACAAAGATTGCATCTCTGAAACAGCAGTGATGAGCAAAACAGTTTCACTCCAGTTGTGGCATGTTAAAAGTTTAATGACGAATGAAGGAAAAAAAGGGTTGAATGAAGAAAGACTTGAAGCTGAAAGGATCAAACAAATATATAGCTCAATTATGCCCATTCAGACAAGGTACTGGACTAAGCATGCTAAATGCATAACCTCGTAGTACCTGAGTCATCCTATTCAGACAAAGTACAGAACTAAGCATGCTAAATGCATAACCCCATATTACCGGAGTAATTAATGACGCCGACTTAAAACTCTAGAACACACCAAATGTTACATGTCTAATGTTGTAATCAACTGACACCCACAACAAACTATAGAATTACAAATGAGAATAGCCAGAATTTTCAATTTCTTATAGTACCAACCTTCCCTGCTGAAAGTGGTTTCCAATAAATGGGTAATCAACATCCCTCAGTCGTCCCTTGATTATGCTTTCCATAGTTTGAAACAGGAGAGGCTGGTGCTGGGTGTATACATTCTCAACACCCTAAAGAGAAAAGTCAGAAAAGCAAGAAGTTACAATTAAATGCCCAATAGAGACAAAGAAACAAACATAATTTTATCATCCCAACCTTCAATCCACGAGCCATGTTCCGAGCAATATTTAGAAGATCTCGATTCCCATAAAGATCCCCTGTTCGCTTATCCACACCAGCCTGCTTCAGGAGGAACTGCACAAGCTGCCATTTTCGAGATGAACAATAAACAAAAACCAGTTTGTGAGATGATGTAGCCACAACAGTAGATGTAAGACATCTCAAAACAATTGTCAGATGATTGAATCTAATTGGAAGACCAAATGTTCCAAAAAAGTTACAACCAAGTGAAGACTTATCCAGTTGACATGAAATAATCAAATACAAGACCACAAGATTTGATAAGGTTAGTGCGATGAACAATGAAATCATCACCACTGACAACTTCAAATTATTGTAAACAGTGATTCCTTAAAAATCATCAGTAACAGGAAAGTGTTATTAACATGTTAAGCAAGGTTCCACAACAAGAATAGCATACGATGCAAATAAGAGCTGCAAGGAATATTAGTATTAAAGAAAGGTATCAAGAAAAGCAATTAAATTGAGGGAAGGTAGATCTAATTTAAAAGATTACCCCAGGCTTGTACTTAGGAGATCTAGAAGCCAGTTTGTTGAAAAGCTGCATCAATTGAACAGGGCTTTCTTTCTCATAGCGAAGAGCATATAGCATCACCAGGCGAAGACAGTCAATATCAGATATATTTTCATTGTTCAACAAATTTGTCACAGCCTGCAACAGAACAGAAGAAAAAGGTTCATCACATGCACATTACCACATGTCCCCTTATGAGTTTCACAAAAGTTTCATGCACTAGTAAGGATATGTAGTGCCCACTGTAAATTCATCAAATTATCTTAAAACTCATATGATGGGACGAAAGTATACAAGAGGATAGAAATAAAGACATATCTGCACCTCAAAAGCAGCCCCTTGTCCACCATTACAAGCTAACTCCTGCTCTGTTTGGGAGACTAACATGAGCTTTCTATCTTCAACTATCTTGCTCATCTCTGTTACGAGTGTAACATGCTTTGAAACGTTGCCATGCATCTTCCTATACTCTGGGTAGTTCTCAACAAATTTTGCCATGTCTTCTGGAAAAGCTCACAGTATTGTACTGTTTAACAATGGGCAAACTATCTCAAAAGAGTAACATATTCCACATTCAATGATATAAGATACTAACCAACTGTTTGGATGTTTTGATTACTTTTAGCAATTTGCTGAAAGTCATCTACCATTCGCTTTATATTCATTCCAATATCTCCAAAATTCTCATACATGTTGCCTTTGAAAAAGGCATCTTGCTCTGATGAAAGTACAACCTCCTGTAAGTACACAAGGCAAAAATAAGTACCAATGTGTAACTTCTTTCAGGTATCTGCAAAACAAGAAGGAAAAAACTAACTTGTTGATCTTTCCCAAATTTACCAATGCTTCTCAAATCTACTTTGTTGTCCTGAATACCTATCAATTCATGAACCATGGCCTACAGATCAAAGGAACATAATCATGAAGCAGACCATCAGCGTAGAATCAAGGTAAAATAGAAGTAATACCTCAAGTATTAACATAATAAAGCTCAGGTATAATAGTCATAAAAGCACACCTGATACGTCCACTGATTCAGTAAAGGTGTCACAGGATCATCCCTCCGATCAAGTATAAGCAACAAAGGAGAAATTTCAGTTCTCCTGAAATCAAAAAGGCCACTCTCCTGCTGGTACATCAGCTTCTGTTACACCCAAAAAATTAATGAAACAAGCAATCAATTTCTATCAGAGTAGAAAATATGGGACACATATAGTACCTTCAATTAGCAGAGATAAAAAAAACATAGTGATTACATATAGTACCTTCAATTAGCAGAGATAAAAAAACATAGTGATTATATACATCAGTCAAAACGTGATTATATACATCAGTCATTTATGTAGAATAGGTTTTTCATGCATAATTATCCTCTGCCAGATTCTAAAATATGACAAATATGAAAACATATGGCTTCAAACTTAGCAGTTGGTTTCTGTTCCAAACATAATTATGTCTATGGAATGATACAGTTTAAACTATTACTCACAGCTGTTTCCTGCGCTATCCTTTTTGCAGTATCAGAGGTCCTTTGATACCGAATAATAGGTCTTCGTTTCAATGCTAGGAAAACTGCTGCTATACCATCGACAACTCTATCGCAGAAGTGCTGTAAACCTGAGGGATCTACAACTGCTGGTAGCATATATACATGATTTGAAGGAATGTTTAATGTGAAATGATAAGGGTCAACTGCAACAAAGTCTGCATAAAATTCCTGCAGCATCAATATAGAAATAATATAAAAGGTCAATTCCAATCCAATGTAGGAATAGGTAGACAATTAAAAAATATAGAAGCAACAAAAAGAAAGAAAGTTTTATAAATGTTGCTGTAGTAGAGAATAGATGCAAAATGACTACAAATATCCATCTATGCCGAATATAAATGACCTTTCTACATTTCCCAATGGAATTTGTACCCAGACACAATTGTCCTCGGTTTAGCACAAGTGAAAACATGCCTTCTTTTATTTAATTGCATCTCTTGCAACATTGTATGCAGTACAATTTATTGTGCATCAAAATATTTGCAAAAGAAACATTGTCATACAAGGTCCTATCTTTCTGCATGCAATTCAAATGTTGCTAAGATGGATAAATCCAAGGCAGTGCAATTTTGATTGAAATCATATTGAAATCATTGTGTCTTCCTCGATTGCCAGAGGTTGCTTTCCTCTTCAGTCAGTTTGTGAAACAAAAATGCCCTCCTTTAATAATGATAAAGGACAATTTTCAAGCTCCATTCAGTTTACTGAAAGTGTTGGTAAACGATGAGTTTACCTGAACTTGCTGGACAACTTCCTGCTCGTCAGAATCTGCCAGAATATGAATCTGGGTATCCTTCAACATATTGGAGAAAACTACAAAGCCAGCATAAAAATGAACGTGAGTGAACAATATAAATCAGACAGTCAAATTAATAAATCTTGCAAGTTAAGGCGAAAAACAAATATATAACCTATGAACTCACATAGGTGATACTCTCCGAATCTAGGACTAGCAAGCTGACGCCGTAACTGCTGAATGTTCTCTGAAGTAGGACGGATGAAGTATACTGCTTTGAGATGTGACATTGATTCTCTAGACTTGGAAATTGAATCCAGCAATTCAACCAGAAACACTTCCTTTTGGAGAAGTTCTGACTGCGAATAGGCCACACTCACAATACTGACCTGGAAATCACCAACATAAAAAGATCAATATGAATAATTTCATAATCCTAAACTTTCTAATTCCAAAAAACCTAAACGACGTGCTTAATTACATTACTTCACCTCCGTCTCAACACTTAAGGTAATATATGCTAAGTGATCATTTAATTCAACACATCGAACCAGAATCATATATTTAGTAAAGAGAAGAAGAAAGTAAAGAAAAATCTCGCATAATTGAAGATAGGGGATTTCACCGTTTGGGAATCGAGAATTAGAACCTTCATGCCGGAGATGTCTTGCAACATCCGATTTATGTAATCACGTGCGGCCGATACCACCACCATTTTTTTTGTCTCTATCTGTAGGATCAACCCACCCACCCAGATTGACCGTCACAGGAAAAGGGAAATCTCTGTTCCTCTTGGAGGTATGGACGATTATGGATACTCTCGGCCTAGGGAGCGAAGAAACTCGATCGGATCGATAATGCTTCAAAAGAAGAAAGAAGAAAGATCGAAACGCTCCGTTTCGTGGTTCCCTCAACTTAGCTAGTTGGGCAAACAATCCTTCGACTTGGGCCCTGTTTTACAAACAGCTGATTACATTAGCTGTTAGCTGATTCCATTAACTGTTAGCTGATAGCTGGTTCTATCAGCTGATTTGACCAGCGGATTGTATTAGCTGTTTGTTAGAGATGTTTGATAAAATTAGCTGTTTAATATTAACTGTTTATGTGTAAAATGACTTAGAAGGACATGACTTTAAAA
>JANIHZ010000002.1:14201247-14221557 GCA_027478365.1 Erythroxylum rufum | reverse complement strand
GCTTTGCTCCAGTAGTATTCTATCTCATTGTACCGATTTATCATCAATACAAGCAATCTCTATCGAGTTTCCTAACACTTCTTAATCTAAGTAACAGTTCATTTCCTTTTCTTATTTTACCATGTAGCCGTAGTTTCCACGTTATCTTTCATACACAATCCATTCACTTGTGAAGCTCTTCAAAACTAAAAACCACGTACACTTGTTAACTCTTCTGCTGGAGTGTTGAAATTAAAATTTTCTAACTGCAGTATAATATTTTCTTATCTGATGCCATGATACCCATCTCATCTCAGAGAAATAGCTCCTTTGCAATGTCATGTATATATGGGCATACATACGGCAAAAATACTTGTATAGCATTACTTACAATTCTGTTACAAGAAATAAGTAGTCAGTCAGCAACCCATATATGAGACGTAATTGTAAGTAGAGATGACAATGGGCCAACCCATGAGCCCAGATTCAAGTGTTTTCAGCCCAGGCTCAAGCCTAACCTGACCCGAGATCTAATTATTTTAAGCAAAATAAGAAGAATTGGGCCTCGGGCAGGCCTAAACCTGAACAGCCCAACCCTTGACCCAATTAAAAAAAATGTTTTACGCTTTTAATTTTAAAAAAATTATTTTAAAAAATTGGTGGAGCTGATCTATGAGCCGACCCATTGCTATCCTTAATTGTAACATAATACATCATAATAGAATACAACAAATTCTCTGTCCTCTCTCTCTCTTCCCCCTCTCTTTCTGTCCCTCTCTTTCTCTCTCTGCTCTCTCTCTCTCTCTCTCCCCTTCTCTTCCCATGTCAATTCGTTGGCCCCTTCTCGCCATCCCTATCTCTTTCTTCTTCTTCTTCTCAATCAGCTAATATACATCCAATTTCTTCTTCTTCTTCTCAATCAGCTAATATACATCCAAATTCCAGTTATGTTCTAATTGGGACATAACATGCAACCATGGGGTAGGATATTGTTTTTATACTTTCTCTAGCACATTATAAATTCAACTAAAATTTACGAAAGGAATTTATCACACAAGGACCCCAAAACGCCTGCACACCAAGCAAAGGAATTTATCAAATCTCCTAGCATCTAAGATTGCTTACACATGTACCCAAGCTAAAAGCTACTCCTCTAAATCTGTAAACAATAACTCTTCTAACATACACATCATTAGGGTTGGCAATGGCTCGAACCTAACCCTAAAGTTCTAAAATGGGTCTGAGTCAGATCCAACTTCGGGTTGAACCAAAAAGTCCAAAGCCCAATCGGACTTCAAGCTTTTTTCGAGCCTCCGAGCTTAAAGCCCAAATTGTTAAATTTAGGCCCAAGCCCATCCCAAATCCCAATCAACTTGGGCTTTTCCCATTGACTTTGGACCCGGGCCACACCGTCAACCCTCAATTTACAACCTCGTATTTCTAACTTTTTCAAGCATTTCTCCACATTCAAGTCTGGTAAAATCATGTTTGACTCAACATAATTGCCACGAACGAAAGCAATACCAAGGTCCATCCCATAGGTGAAAATGACTATAGAGCAACCCAACAAGTGAATACTATGTCAAATGAGGATCAATAACTAAAAGCACTTTGACATATTAAATAAAGACTTCCAGAATTCTGAACATAAAATAGGCTACACATACATATTGCAATAGCTAATTGCAGCTTCTGCACAACACCAGTGACTATAGAGTTTATTTTTATCACATAATGGCGTGAGAATGTGCAAATGGTAAGTTAAGATATATGAAAATCACCAGCTAAATTTTACTGCGGAAGAATATGGAGTACATAGTATTATAACCATTCTTACCTGGTTGGGCATAATTTGGCATCGTATCAATTGTAACCAGAGCTTTATCATGTATATTAGTGTAAAGATTTTGCTCCTGGCATTTCAGTTTCAACTGCTTCCTCAAGGATATCTTTTCAATCGGCCGTTCATCACATAAACTATTCATTCCTGTAAGAGGGGATGCACTATACCATCAAAACAATACAAATATCAAGTTTCATTGCAAATGTCTAAACAGCAGGAAACCATGTTCAAAAGTATTGAACCTGTTTGAAGGTAGTAAATATCATCCAGTGCCTCAAGACTCTTATTGCACCCACCGATGAACATAAGTATGCCCGCTTTTGAAGGATCCAAAGAGTCTCCAGCCATAGAAAACCTCGCAGAAGGCCCATCTCCAGTAGTCATTACCTTGGTCCACACGCCACTCTCTGCAATTGATGAAATTTTAGAAAAGCCGGTTAAAATGAAATTTAGTAATTTAAAACTGTGATTAATGAATGATGTAGAAATCACAAACAAAAGCAGCTTAACATATTCCCAATGAAAATATATATAGCATGTCTGACAATTCTCACAAAAACATTTTCTCACCATAGAAAAATTTACATCCAACTGTTTATGGATTTGTAGCCTAAAAAAAACATATGTAAAACAGAAACATTTCACATGGATTCCAGTGTAGAAATGGAATGAAATTAATTGAATTGAACTATGTTCATTATTTGTTAGTTATTCTTTAAGTTTGGTATATTTCATAGGGTGAAAGCATCGAATTGAACTCTTTTAATTAGTATACATCTTTTAATATGACAGTGTTAAATTGATTCTAATAACAATTTATTAAACTATCCATGTCTTTAGTTTCTAGAAACTACAAATTCTTTTTTACTTGTAAAAAATATGTTCTCTACTATTAATTAATTCTTTTCACTTTTGAGGATACTACGTACTACCAAAGTTGTATCATTGTTCTTCACCTTGTAAGCTATTAATTTTTTACTTAGCATAATAAATATTAATAGCTAATTTTCAAGTAACCGGAACAGCCTCTCTACTATGTAGAGGTAAGGCTGCGTACTATCAGACCTCTCCAGACCTCGCTTTTGACTTCGGACTGGGTGTGATGATGAGCTAGTTTTCAAGTCCTTGAAGATTAGTTATGTGTAGATCCTGCCTTTGGAGGCACTAAAACTCGCTGACCCTACAGCAATGAAATAGTTGGAGCATTTTCAAGGAATCCATCCAAAGGATAGTTATGGTGTATACCATTAAAATGAAAAAGACATGCAATGCTAAAAGATACTTTAGGAAAGATAAAACGGAAATTGGAGCCTATGGCATCAACTAAAGGAATTAAGTTCACTAAACTATAATCTTTTGGAAAGAACCGATAAGCTTATCAAGTATGATATAATTTAGAGGGTGATAAGCCAAATAATGAACTGACAAAAAATAGTAGGAGAGCATTTCACATATTTTAACAATACCAAAAAGCTGTTAAAGATTCTAATACGGCATATATTAGTCAATGAGGCTTACAATCTATGAAATGAAATCTTTTTTGATTTTTGAATGAGAAGAAAGAACTATGTGAACAAATGAATTGACAAAATATAGTCCTATTGGACAGCATTTCAGATATTTTAACAATACCTAAAAGCTGCCAAATATTCTAATACGGCATATATTTAGTTAATGAGGCTTACAGTCTATGAAATGAAATAATTTCTGTTTTTTGAACGAGAAGAAAGAACGTGAACTTTTTGGATTGCCTTTAAAATAATTTTGCAAGTCTACAGATACGTACCTACATCAAGCATAAATAGATCGTCATACAAATTTTGTGCATCTGAAAATCCCCCAAAAACAAATAAATTCTTTCCAAAAGGAATAGTAGCATGGCCAGCTCGCGGTGTCATGTTTTGACCAGATGTGCTCAACTCCTTCCAAACAAGAGTTTCTAATAACGATCAAGGAAAAAGAGTTTAAATAGAAGAAACTTCAATACAAAATTGGTAAATGTGATAGCATAGGCAGACATAAATCCTTCTTGTGAACAAACAAACGCTTTTACTTGCATTGAACCATTCAGTATGGTTGCATGCAAATGAAAGGAAGTGGATGTGTAAAGTGCAGTGTATGGTTTGTGCATGTGAGTATATCTGAAGCAACATCGTGTTCATACTGTTGCTATAAGATTGAACAAACCTGCATCTAAAATGTGCACATCAGACATATAATAGTCATTTTCATTTTCACCACCGATCACAATGACTTTATTCTTCCAAGATGAGCAACTATGGCTATCACGTGCAGAAGGTGGAGTGCCTGATGTTGTTGCATGTTTCCACACAAAGGTCTCTACAGAAGACAAAAAAAAACAGTGGAAAAAAGAAATGCAGTTTAAATATTTATTTTGTTCCAAAATCCAACAGCTAGTGCAACAGACAAATTAAAAACCATAAAAAGCAATGATGGAGCAACATCCCTTACAACAAATTTCAGTAAAGTAAGGAAGGTTTGGGTGTGGAGGGCTCTGTGCACCGGTTTGGGACCCTATATACTAATGTGAGACCAGAATGGTCACAACTGATTATGGCCAGAAAGTTTAGCAACCATCAAATATGCAGATAAAGTTTTGAGGTGCTCACCGCAAGGTACTACAAAGTAACAATAACTGCAGACAGTTATGGCTAGAAATTAAGCAAGTATCAAATAGGCAGGTGAAGTTTTGAAACATAGGCACTGCACTGTATGATAATGCAAGGTCAGAACAATCACAGTAAATTATGCCCAGAAAGTTAAGCAATGAGGCATATAGTTGAAGTTTTGAATGTCATAGATGAAGTTACCAGTATTCAATATGTAAAGGTCATTGTAATACACTTCAACGTTATTGTCCGATGATTTCCCACAGCCTCCAAATATGAAGAGACGTTTACCAACAAGGGCTGCACTATGACCCTCCCGTGCCTCTGGTCCATCACCTCTTACAGTTGGGTATATCCATGTATGCGATGCTAAAATAACATAAGACAAATGAAGATGTAAACAAGATAATTCTCATAACTCCCTGGAGTTGCTGGCATCAATAAGAGATATTAGGATTCAACAATATTAAAACGTTCATAAAGTCAATGTCAAAGGAGAAATTATGAAGATGGTTCCTCACAGGTGTCCAATATATGCAGATCCTTGAGAGGGTTTCTCCCATCAGTACCCCCAAACACAAACAGATTGTCTCCAATAGTTGTACAGCTGTGACTGTCCCTTGGAGTGGGCGGCGTACCATTTATGAGTGGCTGGCTCCATACCTGCTTAGCTGCAAATCAACCCAGCATACGAACATAAACAAAAACTTCATATGAAGATTCTGGGCAATCAAGTCCACGTGGAGAATTTCTCGCTAGGATAACTCTGAACCCCTCCAGTAAGAGATGAAAAATGTCATAAGCAGCTAATGCTACGAAGTTTAATAAGAGCAATATACTACAATTTATAGGCGGAATTGAAAAACCAAAAAAGCAGTGTACACATATATTCATTACCCTGGAAAAGGAAATTGTCAATCAAATTTCAAGCCATGCGGGTAGGGCAACAGGCACAGAGCAGAGTGAACAAAAAAGGGTCAGCTCAGGAAAGTGAGAAATAAAGGGAAAAAAACAACCTCATGCAAATACTTTTAGCTCCACAGTGTACCATAAATGCTATAATTGAATAATGAACAAGAAGCCAAATGAAGCATCAATGCCGAAACTTAATAGTCAACCAAATTACCAATTGTGAATCCCGTAGAACGAATCTGTCAAGAAACAAGCTGTGAAGGATACATACAGGGCAGAAACATATAGCCAAGGCAAAAACGAAGAGAAGGGGCAGACATCTGAGTTTTACTTCAGAACCAAATCTAATCAACAGAAAGAAATATCTCGTAGTATGACACACAATAAAAATCCACAAGAACCCTAAGAATGTATATCAATACCACTTCACTCATCACAACATTAAAACAGAGCATTCCAGAGAAAAGAAATAAAAACTTTATCCAAGAAGAGACATTACCCATAATGCATATTCAAAGTAACTAAAGAGTAACAAAAGCGAAGACCCACCAGTGTCAAAAACATGAACTTGGTTGGTCTGGCAGTTATCTTGGCCATAGCCACCAAAAAAATATAGAAATCTCCCTCCTTTAATGGAATTGCAAGTATGTCCCCACCTTTTTCCCGGCCCACTTATGTCCTGATAAGGATGGAACCTTTCCCATCTCATTTTCTGGAATAGTTTTTAGTGGGTGAGAAAGTGAAGTTTTGTCTGGGAAAGGCAATGGAATCAAAAGATGGGATTTCTGGGGAGTTTAAGTTTTGGTTCTAGATTTTTTGTTTATAATATAAGCTCCATGCAAAAAGAGAAGGAAAGGGCCTAAACAAACGTGTTACTGACTTATTGCTAATTAGAGAGAGAGAGAGCTTATAAGAAATTAGGAGAAGTGACGCGTCGATGAGACAGAACACACAGAACACTCACATTCTGATGTATCTGATGCGTTGAAGTAGAATGAACGAGGGACGGGGTGAACTCGTGGCACATGACGATGGTCTTGTCTGATGTCTACGTCAGATCAAGTATTAAAAAATAAAATTTATTACCAAATATATATATGTATATCTAAAACAAGGCTAAGTAACTAACTCAAGTCTTTACAGACCTTTCATTTTGCTATGAAGACAGTGCAAGCAAACAGTAGTAGTAGGTAATACTAGGTATCAAAGTGATTATCAGATATGACAGTCTGTTTGAATTGTGTTGGCTTTACATGGAAACTAAAGCCATGGAAATATGGAATTAAGCCTGAAGGCTACGGAAGGTTACGGGTGGCTAGCACCAGTAGGCTTCATGCCCCACTGCAAACCATTTTTGGAGGTTGTTTTAAAGTTTCTGCCCAAAAGGGTCTTCATTAAAAGTTTCGCTGAACCAATAAGGTCCCTATGCTGTAGATGGAAGGAATAAATACTTATGTTTGCAGTGGACATGGCCAATCTTTTAGGAAAGTGACTCTTCAATGCGATCTGATCACTTGATATTTTCAAAGCACTTGAAGATTGAGATAGAGACAGCTGCTATGTCTCTTTTAATGAAGGCATCTGAAAATAAGCTAAATTTTAATTGGTTGAATCGTATCTCTGACAAGATTCCATGCCTTTCTCTCAAGTAATTCCTGGTTACTGGCTAGTAGTAATTACAGATGAAGCTGCCTTTTCTTTGCGACTTTTGAGCAAAACATAGCAGACTAATAACAGATTGGGTACGTTAGGCAAGAAGACGAGGAAAAACAAATTTGATGCAACACCCGAAATTAAAACCAAGGTCGTAATATCAAATATGGTAGAACAGAATGGCTGTCTCCTAGGTCATTCCAACGTTAACACAAGCTTCAAAAAGTGTTCGCTTTACAAAAAATTATTTGAGAACGGGAAAAAAATCATTGCTTTCTTGCACAAATTCGAGTCTTAAGAACTCTCCATTACCTCCCACCAATGCATGTATACTAACGGCTATGAAGTACAGGACAGACGACCTGATTAAGAAAAATGAAAGTAACATTCAATACACCATAACTACTAATTAACGGTCATCCTATAGTTTTACCAAAAGCCTAATTGGTTGAACATCCTCTGCCTCAATGAATCTCATTTCAAGAGAAGTTCATATCAATAACTATCAATAAGGTTAACCAGTTCAGTTGAGAACTCAGAAACGTCCCTTCCTGATTCGTTGCCATGCTATGGCAGCAACTGCAGCACCCCCCAAATGCGCAGATCCTGAGATGTTACTATTTCCCTGCAATAGAAATTGATACCAATCACGGCAACATACAGGTTGCTTAACAGGGAGTCATTTTAACCACAAAGGGCCAAGCAAACTAGTTTCAAAAGGAAGGTTTAAAAGCTCCAGGATAAAACACAGACCTCTATTATCCTCAAGATATCCTTTCCGACTAAAAAGATCCCCTAAAAGACCAGAAAAGGTAGCAATGTAACCATATCAGACTGGACACAAAATAATAATCATTGATTGGTTATAAGAGCTTTACCAATAACATGGCAGGAACAGGTATGATAAAGTCAAAGTACAAAGTAGCTCCTGGATTCAAGAATATATCAAGCAACATGATAGCATTGACAGCCCCACTAGCTCCCTAAACAACACTTGTTAGCAAATGATTGTCAGATATAACAACACTAGCTGTTCATACATCCCATTGCAGGAAAAACTTGAACAATTTCAAAGACCATAAGGGGTTGGCATTAAAACTATTAAGATTTCATACAATATCACAAACTCGGTTTAAATTTGCTATCAATTTCTTGTCTTCCATTATCGAAAACAGATCAAAGATCGAACTCAGAATTCACGTTTTGAACTGCTTGTATGGAGGTGAACGGAAAAGAAAAGCTTCAAAGAAAAATTAGTTTAATGTAAGTCATAAATATACCAATCCTAGAGTCCTTGAGGGGTCTCTAGTCCACATTCCTTGTCCCTGTAAATAGCAAAATGTGAACAAAGAGTCAAATTTGAGTTCAAACTCCATTAGAAATTTTCTAGGACTTATATGGCATACACAAATGAATAATTCAAGCAACATGCATTGGATATGATACCCTTTTACCTTTGATGATGCAGCCATGAAGGCATGGTGCACCAAATAGAATACTGAACCACCAATTGCTCCCGCTAGATACAATTTCAGTAAATATTTAGGTCCAAAATTTCTTGCAATCTGCAGAAACACCACATGAAATCAGCCACTGGAAACCATAAGAATAATGAACAGTAGACAATTCACAGGCTCACAGCACATATATAAGAATATAGGTGAAACTATATCAACTTCATGTCTCTTGGGAAGTGCATGTAATTCACAGAAAATTTTGGAAAAGACAAGTATCAAGCAGCAGGATCTAGAAAATATCGTTGTAAAAACCTTCTATAACAGGAAAACCTAATCTTTTTCGGTCATTCATTCATTATAAATACCTACGTATTTACAAGATTGACCATAAATACCGACGTCCATAGACATATGTTGTTCCACTTTCCTTCCTCTTCACGCTGCGTAAGCATTGGTGTGTGCTTGTGCGTGATCAATTCATCTATTCAAAATCCAAACCCAGCAATCAAATTGATAAAAACAAAAGAGCAAGATCCACATTAATCCCCAAATAATTACTGCATAAGCAAAAATCGAAATTAAAAAGACAGATATTTGTACCATTGAAGTCAAAACCGAGGAGCCATAGATCAAACAGGTGGTGGGAAACGATGGTTTTGCGCCCAGAATCCTGACAAGAGTGATGAGAGAGAGAGGCCATTGGAAGAGTAGCTCTGGCCAAGCAAGCCCCATCAACCAATTAGGCTTATCGAAGATGAGATAGTCGTTGTATTGCCTGCTATACCAGCTCTTGAGATCGACGAAAAAACCTGGGAAAAGGGACTGAGGGAGGCAGGTCTGGGCGTCGATCAACGGCGTAGCAACAGCGATCACGAAGAAGAAAAAGAAAAGCACAACGTCCACAAGCTTCAGTCGGTAGTAAAAGGGCAAAATCGACGTTAACACAAAAAATTTCAGCTGATCGTCCCGAAACGCTCCTCGATAGCAGCTTATCCGAAATTAGCTGGTTGGGTTGAATCAGCCAACCCAACAGCTAAGAACCAAACACTTTTAAGAGCTTTTTCATAAGGTCAATAAGTTGAAATGAGTCAAACAGCTAAAAATGAGCTTATCAGCTCTTTACCAAACACAGCCTTGGTCTCTTCCTTGCGCTAGATACAAAGTTATTGATTATGCATTATCTTTTTTTGTTATATGTGAAGCAGCAAATTTTCGAAGCAGCAAATTTCTAGAAGCCAATCTCTCTATAGCAACAGAAGGAAAACATATAACAACGTACAAGAGGGTACAATAAAGATGAGTTATATAGAAAAATAATTTTTGTACAAAATTAATATTTTTCTGGAAATAAATACTTCAGTTTGCCTTTGTATTTTGGATTTAGATATGCATATTATAATGTTTGTAAAAAGAAAAAAAAAACATAGTTTCATTCGATTCGTTATGATTTATTTATGTTTATTTAATTACTTATATGTACCAAATTTGATGTTGTGATCCTTTAGAAAATAAGGTTAATAAAAATTATAAATGGCCTTTAAACATTAATTTTGTCATTTTTATTATGTTTTGCATATTTGAGGTGATATAAAAAATATAAATTTTATTTACTAGGGAAAAAAAGATGGATATAATGTATAGTCTGTCTCTTTATCTTATGCATATATGTTAAAATAGTTCTTCATTTAACTTTATTGTAGTCCTCAAGGAATAATTGTAGTTATTTCATATACATGATAGAAAATAATAAAAGTGTGCTTGTTATATATCATATAACTATTACAAAGAGAAAATTTGCTCTACTTTTCTTATTCATAAAACCCAAATATATACAATTTGTTATAACGGTAAAAAAAAAAAAAGTTAGCCTAAGATTATGTTATGAACAAGGAGAGAATAAGCTAGTTAAATATACTATATACAACAAGATATATGTAAGAGATATGCATGATATGTACAGCTATATGTAGAGCTAACTAATACTCCCCCTCAAACTGGATGTCCAACTTATGATATAACTGGGAAAAATGATCTTTGCTTAAGGATTTGGTAGGAATATCGACAACTTAATCATGAGTTGAGATAGGATGCAGTTGAATAATCTTTTGTTGAAGTTTTTCACGAATGATGTGGCAATCTATTTCAATTTGTTTTGTTTGTTCGTGAAATATAAGGTTGGCAGCGAAGTAATGAGCAGCTTGGTTATCATAACAAAGAATAGTATGAGTAAGGGAAGTAAGACCAAGATCTTGAAGCAATATGTTAAGCCATTCAATTTCACAAGTTGTCATTATCATAGAACGATATTCAGCTTCATCAGAGGATTGAGAAATAGTGGACTGTTTTTTACTCCTCCATTAGATAAGACTATACCTAAGGAAAATGCAAAAACTTGTAGGAAAACGCGTCGTCATCAAAAAACTAGCCCAATCCGAATCGTTGTAAGTTGATAGTTGTAATGAAAATTTTGATGATAATAAAATCCCTTAGACTAGGCTTTTCTTCAGATATCACAACAATCGATGAGTAGCATCAAAGTGAGGTTTGCGATATTAGTGAATGAATTGACTTAGAATATTAATAGTGAAAGTGATGTCTAGTCTTGTGATAGTGAGATAATGAGTCGACTCGCAAGTCGTTGATAGAGGGAAGGATCTGAAAGCAAGTCACCATTGTTATTATCAAGTTCGAGGAGTTGCTCTATAGGAGTTTCAGCTATGCAAGAACTAGTAAGACCAGAGTCATGAAATAGGTCTAGCACATATTTTCGTTGGCTTAGATAAATTCCTTAGGGTGAGCGAGCAACTTCAACGCCAAAAAAGTAATTGAGAGGTTCTAAATCTTTAACATAAAACTAGCTAAAAAGAAAATTCTTAACATTATAAATAATATTATAATGATTACCTACAATCATAATATCATCAATATAGACTAAAATAAAAACACATAAAGAACCATTTTGTAAGATAAAAAGGAAATGATCAATATAAGATTGACTAAAACCTAAAGATAATAATGCAGAAGAGAATTTTGCAAACCAGTTGCGAGATGCTTACTTTAAGTCATGGAGGGATTTGTTGAGTTTACAAACTAGATCTTTCTCTCTTTTTCGAGGATGGCCAAATGGTAAGAGCATATAGACATCCTCATGTAAATCACCATATAAAAAGGCATTTTATATATCAAACTGGTGCAATGGCCAATTCTTGATGGCAACAACGACTAACAAGGTTCGAAAAGCTACTAATTTGGTGACAGGTACAAAAGTTTCATGAAAATTGATACCATTAGTTTGGGTGTATCCTTTTGCAACAAAATGCACTTTATAGTGTTCAATGCTTCCATTAGAATGTTGCTTTATCTTGTAGACCTATTTACAGCTGATGGGTTTTAATAAGATGGTAAAGGAACAAGAGACCAAGTGTCAGCATCTTCTAGTGCATCAAGTTCAATTTCCATTGCATTCCACCATTCAGGAACTTGCATAGCTTGTGAAAAAGTGGTAGGTTCCACAATAGAAGATAGAGAGCTGAAAAATGAACAATGTTCATTAGAAAATTTTTCATAAGACAAAAAATTATGTAAAGGAAGTATTGTACACATGGATGAAGATTTTTGAACATTATAACAATGGTAGTATTTAAATTTGATTATTGGGTTAGTTTCTCAGGAGTAACAACATAAAGAAGGACCAATATTGGTTGTTTCAAGAGTAGGGACATCGATGTGAGGTATGTTTTTAGGCGTTGTTATGGGGCGATAAGAGTATGGTCTTGAGGTGATGTTTTGGATGTGGTTGCTTGGTTATTATTAATGGGTATACTAAGATCATAAATAGGTTTTGGCAATGGTGAAGATTGTATTGTAGACAAGAAATTGCCAACTTCCAAGAATTTGCAAGGAAAATTTCATGGAAGATGACATCACAACTAACATAAATCTTTTGAGTTTCAATATAAAAAATTTTGTAGCCCCTTTAAGAAAAAGGATATCCAATAAATGTCAGGGTGAGAACGTTTATCAAATCTATGTTGGATATGAGTATTATATCCAAAACATAAACAATATGTAGGCAATTTGTTAAAAAATAATTTGAAAGAGTTTTACCGTTGTGCACCATAGATTGAGTTCAATTGATTAAATAAGCTATAGTAAGGATGCATTTACCCAAAAATTTTAAGGGTAAATTTACTTTGAAAACGAAATGCACGAGCAACATTGAGTAAATGACAATGTTTACGCTCAATTACACCATTTTATTGAGGTGTATAAGTACAACTATGCTGATATATAACACCAATAAAAGAAAGAAAAAAATTCATTGCTAATGTGATTGAAAATTTTTAAATCATTATCAGTTTGAATTTGTTTAATAGAAACATTGAATTGATTTTTAATTATAGTGAAAAAATTAATGTAAAAGCAAGTACGAGATTTTTGTCGCATTAAATATCCCCATTTAATGCGAGAATAATCATCTACAATGGTTAAGAAAAAATGTGAACCAATAATAGATGGAATATTGTATGTTCCCCAAATATCAACATGAATAAAATCAAAACAAGCAATAAATTTAGCTACACTATGATTAAATGGTAAACGAATGTGTTTGGTTAAAGGACATATAGTGCAAGAATAATTATTCGAAAATGAAATGTTAGAGTTTAATTTAAAAAACTTTGATGAAATATTTTTACTTGGATGACTAAGTGGCCAATGCCATAAGATCCATATCATGAGAATTTGAGGCAAAAGAAGCAAAAATGGCAGGTTTGTTGTTAAGATGATGGAATCCCTTATGTTTTTTACCCGTGCCAATCACTTTCTTCGTTTGTAGGTCCTGAAATATGCAATAATTAGTAACAAACTAAAAACTACAATTAAGATCCTTAGTGATTTTACTGACAAATAACAAATTAAATTTAAAAGAAGGAATATATAAAATATCTTTTAATGTTATGTTCTTGGTGAGCTTACACGATCCAATTTGAGATATAAAAACATTATCACCATTTAGTAGTTTTATCGATGGACCATAATGAGGATTTGTAGTTTTTAAAAAATTTAAATCATAAGTCATATGGTCTATGTAACCAACATTTATAACCTAATTACTAATAGTTTGAGAGGAAATATTTAAAGCCATACCTGCAAAGTTAACTAAAGGATTAGAGTTGCTTAGCTAAATTAGAGCAAGTAGTTGTTGAAATTGTTCATGAGTTAATGGTAAGGCTGATAAATTATTTTCAATGTTATCAACAATGGTAACGATTAGTTTATTAGCAACGTCACGTTTATTTGAAGCTCCTTCTTATTGATAGTTTGGGTTTCTGGGCTTCTTTTGATATCATGATTTAGAGTACCCATTAAGTCCATAGTAATCATAATGATATTGCATCTTATCTTGATGATAATTTGGATTTTCAAGCTTCTTTCGATATCTTGATTCTGAATTCCCATCAAGTCCACAATAACCACAATGATATTTTAGCTTGTTGCATGTTTTGCTTACTGATTATGGAAGGTAGCTAAAGTAGATTGTTCTTAACGATTGACTAAATTTGTTGTGGAAACATATCACTATCTTTATTTCTACAAAAAAGAGAATAAGCTTTGGAAAAGTTAGGTAATGGATTCATTAGGAGTATTTAACTCCTAAAAACATTATAATAGTCACTTAGACCCATAAGAAATTGAATTAAGTGATCTCTTTGTTGGAGATTATTAATTTCATGTATGTAGCCACAAGTGCAAGACGGATAATTGTTGTAAGTGGAGAGTTCATCCCATAAACCCTTAAGATTGGTGTAGTATGTAGTGATGGAATCGTTCTTTTGCACATGATTGGCTATAGTTCTTTATATTTCAAAGATTCATGGAGCATTTTCTTGTGAAAATCTTTCATAGAGATCAATCCAACCTTTTTGGGCATTCTTCATATAGATGATGCTATTAGCTATTTCTCTTATTACAACATTGAGAATCCAAAAAAGTATCATGTTGTTGCAGCAGTTCCAACAAGAAAAGAGGTGAGAGTTGGCAGGTGGTTTGCTAATTGTGCCATTTACAAACCCAAGTTTTTTCTTTACTTCTAAAGCCATGGTGATTGCTTCACACCAGGTGGGATAATTATCTCCATTCAATTGTACATAGCTCCTGGATTGTCGAGTGATGTATCTAGTATGGTAAGAGGGAGTAAGTTTTGAATAATGGATGTGTAAGAGGTAACATTATTACTAACAGAAGATGTGTAGTTCTACGAATTGTTTATGGTTGAGATAGAGAAAGAATATGACTAATTCTTTGATACTATATTACAATGGGAAAATTTGCTTTCCCTTTCTTATTCGTAAAACCTAAATATATACAACTTGTTATAAAGGTTAAAAAAGATCTTAGCCTAAGATTATGCTATAAACAAGGAAAGAATGAGCTAGTCAAATATACTATATATAATAAAATATATGTAAGAGATATGCAAGATATGTATAACTATATGCATATCTAACTAATATAGAGGTAGTATTCAAACAAACTTTATGGGGGTATCCTAAAGAATTGAAAATTGAGTGACTAATAAAAATCAATGTTTAACATATGATGAATTTTTTGTCATTATTCATTTGATTTGTAGGGTTAACGTGGAACAATATTTATTACAAGTAATAAAAAGGATAAGAAATATTGTTTATAAATTAATAATGGTGTGGGTTTGCTTATTAATTAAAAAGAGTATTCAATTTACATAAATGAAGTAGATAAAGGATTGTGTGAAGGAAGTGGAAATGCAGAAAATAAATTGAATAAAGGTTCTCATAGCGTTGAAGCTATTAAATCAATTGAAGAATGATTATTAAAGTTGTTAAAGAATGTGGGGTTGTTCAAGTTATTGAAGAATACGAGATTGTTTAAAATAATTTTGTAACTAGAGATGTTGATATTAGTGCAGATGTTAGGGATTTTCATGTTATTGAAGAAGTTAAGACTATAGGAGAAGTCTTGATAGCAAATGAATTGGCATATAAAAATGCTAAAGTTGTATTAGCAAATTAAGAGGAAGTTCAACATGAAAATAATAAAATAGTTTATCATTATGGTTTTCTTTTAAGCATTGATGATAAAAAGTTGGTTGATGCAAGAAGTAACTATATTCATCCTTTATTTAATTATATAGCTACAAAAGTAAGTGAGGGAGAGAAAGAAACGACCTATGCAGAAAAAAGATAACAATAATAGAGATGCGCGTGAGGGTGAAGAGATTGATTATGTTAACAATAATAACAATACCAATTATGCATGAAGTGAGTTCAATGCAAGTGAAGAGGAAGAGGATAACAATTTAAAGTTGATAAGTTCCTAATATAGATATGATGCAATAATAGAGAGGTATGAGTGTAATCTTGGCATGCATTTTGACGATGTAAGTAGGAATCAAACTTACATCTGGGTCTAGTTCGGTTTGGTCTAAAGTCAATAAGTTCAATTTGAGTTGATTGGACTTTAAGTTGTATTTCAATTTTTTAAAATTTTGAAATTCAAACCAATCTCAACCAAAAATTTCAAGTGTAAATGATGTCTTTTTAAAATTTTAAATTAAAAAGTTCCAATCGCACTTCGAGTCATCTAAACCCAATCAGGTTCGGGCTCTAATTGTGAGTCTCAATCCTGTTATAGCTCGATTAATTATATTTTGCCTCAAGTTTTCCTAGGCCTAGTTCAACCCACGCCAATCCTAAATGTAAGGGAGGTATAAAAAGTTATCATTAGGTACTCAATAGTTGAGAGGAAGAATATTAAGTTTTCAAGAAATTGTAGAGAGAAAAAAAGGTTAACTTGTGATAAATCAAGTTGCCTATGGTTAGTTTATTCTTTCATATATAGGATTTGTAGTAGTTTTATTATGAAAACATTCTATCACTGTATCACACCCATAACTATTCCTTATATGTTCAAAGTGAGGAACTTGACCATTGAGTATTTAGCCTTTAAACATTTAAAAAAGATGACATAGATTAAGTTTATGAAGATTATTGTCATCCAAAAAAATATCAAGAATCAATTAAGTCAGTATGTTTCACAGATCAAGTGTTAACAAGCTAAGAAATTGGTGATGAACAAAAGATATAACAAAGTAACAGATGAATATGCCAAATTATAAGACCGTGATGTCGAGATTTTGAGACCTAACCCAAGATTTATATCGAAAATATCTATTTCTAAGATTGAACCAGATGAGACTTCATATTTTGATAGATTGTAAATTGTATTTGGTTGTTGCAAAAGAAGTTTCTTAGCTGGATGTAGAAGAGTAATTGGATTAGATGATTGGTTTTCGAAAGGCATATTCAAAGGATATATTGACAACATATTCAAATGTTATATATATATGTTTTACAATGGAGACATAATGCACAGATAAATAAACATGATTTCTTTAATTATTAAGTGATAATTTACAATTATTTGTCAGTGGTGGTTATACAGGTATTAATTATCAATAAAAGGTAACAAAATGTTATATGACATATTATGGATTCGTTTGACTATGTAAGGTGATTTAATTATGACAATGAATTAATTTTGTAAGGATTAATTCATGTTGCCGAATAGGTACTTCTTATAGTATAAGTTTTTCGTGCCTAACATCTATTTTGCAATTTGAGGAAGAATCATAAAGGTACAAAACTTCAAAGACAATTTTAGGCATATGTTAAATTAAAAAATCAACCAAATTATGAAAAGAAAATGATTATACTAAAGGAATTGAAGCAGCAGACATATGATGATTTGGACAATATACATAAAGAATTTTGGTATAGAGCATTACTCAAGACTGAATTTCATTGTGATATCAGTGACAATAATTTATACGTGGCTTTTAATATTTAATCAATATATATATTTAAATCTATAGTTTCAATGTTGGAGGGCGTTATCTTGTTGGTTATGAAAAGGTTCTGTGTCAGTAACGACCTTACAGCTAAAACAAGGATTTGGCAATGACAGCTCGTGTTGAGTGTATTGTAAAATTTACCTAACTATACACACTAAAATTTGTAGTTATAGTGAGTCAGGATCGAACCCATAGGGAATGTTCGGTTAATTTCTGTAACGAAATTAATTGATGCAAGGAAAATATAAAAAGGGAGTTTTTGGATTTTTAGCAATTTATAAAATAAAATAAAAGCAAACTATTAAAAACCAATTAAAACAAACGATCGAAAATGATTAAACTGTCGAATATACGTAAGGTCTGGTTCTAGGTTTAATCTCGGCCTAAACACGATCAAGCATATTTCATCATCTTAACATTTCTATAACTCTCTTCAGAATATCGATCTGTGACTAATAAAATGCTCTACTAATCTCAATTTTTGCTTAGGTTTTGTTTAATCAAGATACGATCATTAATCAAGCCTAACTATCAAATAACCGAGGATATGATCTCTAGATTTAATTTAGCAGCAACATTACGATGTGGAAAATGATTAATATAAGTGATAACCTCACACGTTCGGGTTATCAAACCTAAGTTATGTTGTTCTTAATGATATGGGATCATTAGATGCTACTAACGAACATCAAAAGTAACGATTACGGATTACAGTCAATGTTTCAGCAATAGGTTCAAAATAGAACAATCAAAATAATGTATTAAGATAATTCATCCAAAAATCCGATCAAATCAACACCAACAACACAACAATCTAAAAAGAAATTACAACATTAAAATGATAAAATAGCTTAACCGTGACTTGGCGTCGATATTACCGTTGAATCGACGTCGAAAAGCTAGCTTTCCATCTCCATTTTTATGCTTCAAGCATCAATCGTCTTCTCCATGGCTACTTCGTTGGTGAAAAACGAATAAAGAACCTAACACATCCACCGTTCTCTGCTCCTCCCTCTATTTTCTCATTTAATTTTTGGTCCACCACTACTATACACTCTTCTTAAAACCCTCATCTGTTACTATGCGTTTTAGTAATGCACAATGTCTACGTTAAATGTAGACATATGACCTGTATGCGTTTTATTCTCCTCACTAACGTCGTTTTGGCCCTTTTGCCCCTCACCAGCTACTGTTGTTTCATGCCCAATTTGCTGCCATTTTCGGCTCCATTAAATTGATGATTTTGTATGGCAAAAACATGCTTGTGTGTTACTTTCTATAATTCTTCTTCTTTGTGTTCCATTTTTCTTGTCTTCCTCTTGTCTCTTAATTTTATTCTTCTTGTTCCATGAAGATAAGTGAATATTAATCTTCAAAAAATAGCTCAAATATCGTGCTTTCGAGTCACTTTCACTTCTTTGTTTTCGAATTATGCCTAAAATCCCATATGATTCAAAGTGAGTATCTTAAGCATTTCTAAAGCATTAATCAATAAGTGTAGCATATTAAATGAATCAAAATTTAATCACATATCAAGTTCCCCCACATTTAGCTTTTGACCATCCTCGGGCAAATTATCAAAATCAAAATCACAAACCAAAACTTTTACTCATTTTCTGTTGGGCTCCGTTTCCAAAGCCCAACATACGAATTCCTGGACCTTGTGCTGAAAACCCTGAAGGGTCACTTGCTGTCATTCCCCAATGGTGGTGAGCGCACATTAGTCAAACACCAAAACCATAAGTTGACTTCTTCATAGAAATTGTAACTCTTAGCCTCTAGTTTGATTTGAATCAAGAATCACTTCAATTGGAGCTCTATAGCTCAAGATATGCTTAAAAAGCCTAAGTGTGTTCATACTCCAATTATGCTCTTCTAACCGACCTCTAACTTACTTTAATGCAAACTTTTTCGATTTAACTCCAAATGGTACCAATATTTCATGAGGGAAGGATAAACATCTTAGGAATCTATTGGTCTAAGAATCACCTCAATTGGAGGTCGGATGAGGGAGCTATGCCCAAAAGAATAGACTATGTTCACCCTCAAAATCAATTTGAACCTCTCTTGGCGCGATCGCCATAACGTTCAATCTAGAAGTCGGATTGAGTTCGTTTTTAGACCATTAGGACATCTAGACCTACAACTTTCATGAAGACCATAAAACGAGATTCTGCCTCTAAGATTGTCAAAAATCACTATTTGTCCCATGAATGTCCGTTAAATGTAAATGGACATGCATCGAGCTTAGGAGGCCAAAATGACCCGAGAAGGTCCGTTAAACGGACATGCATGTCCGTTTAACGGACATGGACTGGGCAAGGGGTGTTTTTCCACCCGAGAAGGTCCGTTAAACGGACATTGGGGCTCCCCAAAGCCTCCAATGCCTCTCCAAAGCCTCCCATCTTCAACCTAACAACATAAACACTTATACACTTCCCAAAATCGCTTATTCTAATGTCAAAACACTTCATAACAACTCCACAACCACTTCCTAACAACTCCACATCAAGTTCAACTCACCAAATTTCTCAAATCACAATCATCAAATTCATCAAAACCACAAATTTCAAACATTCATCCAAGCTATCACAAATACAAAGCATAAACAGCATCCTAACTTGCAAAACTCATATCTCTCCATTCCGACATCCAAAAATCACAAACTTCATATCGTTGGAAAGCTAGGGAAATCTTCTACAACTTTCAAGAAGACAAATCTCACCAATTCTACCCATATTTTTCCAGAATTTCCTTAGAATCCAGACACATTCATACTCATATGGCAATATGCAAATAGCAAAGTAAAGATTTGAAAAGCCAAAATCAACCATAATGCATATGCATTTCATTTACATCAAAATAAGTGTTTTACAATGCTTTAGTGGGCATTTCAAGCCACTTACATCATAATCCCAAAATACAAACTTATCAAAAGTAACC
>JANIHZ010000002.1:14054916-14077544 GCA_027478365.1 Erythroxylum rufum | reverse complement strand
TATATTAAAAAAATCTTATTTTAATAAAAAATAATCAAAAAAGTTATAGAAACCTAATCTAAATAGTATAGGAAAACGTTAAACTTTAAAAATTATTCTCTAATAAATTAATTATAATTTTATTATTGTTAAATATACGTGATACAAGACAAAGATAAAAAGAATTTGTATGTTCATGTTTTTTAATAGGTTTCGTTTTTAAAAATATATTATTAAGATTTTATTGAATCTTTTATAAAAATAATTATAAATATACCATTGAGTAGTAGTAAGAAAGTAATAGGTCAGAATTATTATTTTTCAAAATTATAGTAATTCTCATAAATGTTCAATTACAAATTATTTAAAAATTTTACAATTTATTCTCAATTGAACTGTAATTAGAAGCTAGAAAGTTCTCACGGACGACGACGTTTGGCCCCAAAGTCGCGAAGTAGAAATCACGCCGAGCTGTCTGCAGCTCCACCGCAACCATCTCTTGCCACCCGCTGTAAGAGGCAACAGAACCATTTCTCCGTCTCCGGGCAATTTGCATTCGTATTCATTTCAATAGGAAATCTCAAAACCTTTAAGTTCAATACTTTCTTTGTTTTTATTTATTTATTTTTGGTTTCTCTAGAGCTGAAAATTATGGAGCTAGTATCAAGTTGGAACTCCGGAGTTGGTGTAGTCTCGGTTCCAACAGTGAATGCTTTCTCCCTTAGGCCTTCTATTCGAAACCTTATCTACCGATTTCCGTTTTGGACATACCCGGCTCATCAAATTCCAGTTAAGCCTTGTCTACTTCGTGCCAGGAAAAGAAAATCGCAGACTGACCCAACTCTCGAGCCTTCGTTAGTTGAAGAAGTATCTTTTGATAATGACGATGAAGAAGAAGAGCTGCTTCTTTTTGACGACTTTGAAGATGGTACTTTCATTGGCTGTCCTCTTTATTCTCTTTACCGCGAGCCTAAAGTTCTTTTCTTCTGTTCTCTTTCTAGTTTTATGTTCTCACTTTGTATTTTGACTGACGAAAAGAATCTGATGTCTTTCCATGGAACTTATTTATTTTTCTTAAGATAGTTAATACAGTTAAAGGTGGTAAAAGTTGTTAATTTTAGTTTTCGGAAAGTTTGGAGGATGAAAAAAAGAATTCAGATAGTTCTAACGCAGTTAAGGGGGCAAAGTAATTAGTTTGTGACATGAAACATTAATATTCGTATCCTACTATTGTTTATGTTGATCTTAAGGAATTTGGGGCGTCCAACTTATCAGCAACTGCTTATCATTGAAGTTTTGTTATCGTCATTTTGGCGTTTCTCATTAAAATATTAGCTAATGAGCTTATTGATTAAGCTGCAAATCTTTTTCCTTTGATTGTCAGCAAAACCAGTTGAGTATTTGTATTCCACGTTTTAAACAAGCAAGTTTAATCTTATATAGATTTTCGAATTCATCAAAAACCACATCGTGATTCAGTAGGAACGTGGAAGTATATATCACATAATTATGTGATTCAAATGATATAACTTGCTAATATGGATCCTTAAGGATCATTTTACTTGCAGAACTAATGGCTGAACCATGCAGTCTCTGTGATGCTACCTTCCTCTCTTTCGCACTTGGCTTTTTACATACACTTTTACAGTAATATGCCAGCCTTCTAAGTGAACTCTTGATCACATAGAGACATTGATGGATGGTGATGATGATGATTTCGACAATGAGTTACTGGAAGATGAAGCAGAGCTCTATGTAAGCTTCTTTGAGTGTTTCTTGTGTCCTTAGTCTTATAGGTATAATTAGATAGTACGGTCACATATTTTTCATCCTTCCTGAAGGTTGGGGATGGAGCTGGAGGAGGTGGGATTGCCCTTGCTGGGACATGGTGGGACAAAGAAGCATTAACAATAGCAGAAGAAGTTTGCTCGTCCTTTGATGGTGAGCTGAAAATATATGCTTTTAAGACATTGACAAATTCCACCATTCAAGTGCGGATTGAAAGGCTTACTAATAAGTAAGAATATCTAATTGCATTTGCATAGATGACTGATGTCTGTTCTCATAAATCCCCTACATGATTATACTCTCTTGAGAATTTAGATAGTGTTTTAAATAAAGTTCTTAAATTGTTGATCTATCATGATAATACAAAAGTTGTAAATTATGGGCAGGGATCAGGTGGAAAGAAGTCTTGTTGAGTTGTTGTAACTTCTAATCATGAAACTAGCGATTGTTTAATTATCTCTCTAAATTAAAGATTTTTGTTGTCTATTGCCTCACATCCTAAAAGCTTCGTTGTGTACTGATCTTGCTCCCAAAAGTCTAAAGTCAACAGATGAGATGCTATATGTTCTCATCTTCTACCCTTGGATGCATATCTTGTAATCAAAATGTCAAAAAATGTCTCAAGTTCTTTTTTTTTTCCAAATATTCATCGAAGAGAGAATGTTATGAGAAAGTTTTTTCTTCCCATAATTCTTTTGATGATGGAAAAGATCTAGAAGTTGACTTTGATGCTATACAAATTATTTCTAAAAGCACAGTTCATAACTTGCAGGTTAGATTGCTTTCACGTTTTTTCTTACTAACATGGTATTTCTTTCAAGAGAATATGTTATTTGCTTCCAATTGTTCCTCTCTTTGTCACAAACTCTCTCTTGTTCCTTTTCTGATATTGAGTGTTAGCAATCTCAGAACCTTGAGGTGCAGTTCTACCTGGATTGATAATTATATTTGGTTGTTTGGATAAATTTCAGTATGTTAAAAATCTTTCTCGATGTTGTTTGTATATGTAGATTCTATTCTTCAGACGATCAAAACTATCTTAGGCATCTACTTGAACCTTAGAAATTCACTTCCCTAACTTAGACAATGTGTGTGAAATAGACAAAGTTTGTCTAGCAACCAACTTATAGCTAGTCTAAACAATCACTAGCCCTTAAAAATATGCTGTGGCGAAGGCAATTCTATATCTACTACAGTATCTTTTATTTGGATACGTTTTTCCTTTCTTCATTGTTTCTGGCACACTTTTCTATTATCTGTTTCTTTTTCTTCACCGTAAGTTGTTATCCTTCTGCTGATAACTTTTTGGGTTTAATTCACAACATCGAAGGTCTGGCTCCCCAAACATGGAAGATATTGAAGCTTTTTCAACAACTTATAGAATTCGGTTGGATGAAGCAGGGCTTGCTAAAACTATTCCTGACAATATAACTCTGGAGGTGAAGCTTTTGTAACTAGTTCTCTACGCACTTAATTTGTCTTCAGAACTAGTTAGTGCGGAGAAGGACCGTAACTTCTTCTAATCATGGATGAATTTGGTGATGCCCAAAGGATCTCTCTCTCTTTCCCCTTTTCTCATGTTAGTCTCAAATGTTATGTTATGTTATGTATGGCTTCTGGTCCTTAGGTTGATCCCTGCTTTTTCATCAATAGGTACATGTGGTTTAACATAGCAATGCTTTACAATTGATCCTTGTATGATACTAGCGTCAATTTGCTAAGGTCTAAAAGGGTATGTTAACCTCAGGTATCATCTCCCGGTGTTGAAAGGGTGGTTCGGATTCCAGAAGAGCTGGATCGATTCAAGGATAGGCCTTTGTATGTGAAATATGTCAATGAGGGAGCTGCGTTGAATTTATCCTCAGAAAGTAATGGCGTTTTCAGTCTCATTTCTATTGACATGGAAGCCAAATCATGCAGCTGGGGTTTGGCAAATGTGCGAGTAAATAGAGAAAAGGCTGGGAAGGGAAGGCCACTCAGCAAAAAGCAAAAGGAGTGGCGTTTGAGCACACCCTTTGATTCCTTGCGTTTAGTTCGACTGTATTCTGATATCTGAATAAAAATTTGGATTAATCTGTATTTTCATTGTCATATATGCGAGCTTTCGGATTACACTTGTAGAACCCGGAAAATAGTAATTTAACGTGTCTTATCTTTCGTTTCATTCATTCCTGGATTAAACTAAAAGCTTGCTTGTTCCAGTTTGCGTGTGAGAATCAGCAATCTCAGTGCGACATCGTCAATGAATGCTTTTGATCATTTCCCTAGATATTGTATCAGACGGCCCCTCTTTTGTTAGCTGAAACAAGATTCTATTTCTACCAGTTCAGCAGTTCTACGATTTGGCTGAAGACAAAACGTCCATTCCCTTCTTGTTTCTGCTTGGAATGCTATACATCATAAAACAGTCATAAATTTATTAGTTTAAAGAATTTTATTTTTAATATCCTGGATCGAGTTATGCATCTAGTTCTTTATAAACTCCTGGAAGGTATCTGGTAAAGAAATCATGTTAGCCCAATAGCCCAAGTGGCTATACGCACGTCAGTTCCAAGGTCTGGCTGGTACCTGCGGCCTCCTAGTGGTAGGAATTCACAGTGCAATTCCCACAACGCTCGTTAGCTTTTTAAATTCTTCCACACCAGATGTTTCCTACCGTTACGCCGCACTCAACAACTCCTTTCACGCATTCAATCCTGGCTCACGGAATCTATAAGAAGGGTGGGGACCCAAAAACTTGTGCCTACTTCATACAGCTCACTATGTATTGTCCAACACTGACCTTTGTCCTTTAGGTAGTGCCGTAGTGCATTGCAGTGGAGTGCAACTTGCTTACTATTCCCCTCCTATGCAAGAGATTTTACTTGCATCAAATTATCAAGCATTAAATTCTCCACTTGCTTGAACAAATTTGTACTGTCCCCATTCTGAATTTTGTTCACGATAGAACTTGTCCTTTTGACTTTCTACGATGGTATTGATGAGAGAAATAAGCTGGACAGCTGCATTAGTTATGAGGTTATACAGCAACTATGGTATTAAATTATAAACCGTGCAAAGGGAGATATTAAGAGAAAGAAAAATCAAAGAGACGCTAAAGCATGAATGATCATGTATTCGAATATACCGTTCCTCAAATCAGAACTTGTTTAACAACTCCCTTGTCTCAGTCACTTGCATTAATTATTGATTTATGATAAGGTTTGGAGTGGATTTTGACTGAGGGGATTCTTATTCTGTACCATATATATATTTATTTGTTTATCATCTTCTCCTGACCTCTTGCGTTTCATTTTCTGTCATCTTTCCCCTCTTCACTGGTCACATATCAAAACTACTTGCGCTCCAAATTGACTGGTAGTGGAAACTTGGTTGTTTGATTTCAAGACAGGCTTGCTTCGTCATGATATTTAATTAAGATGCTTGAGAGAGAGATAATGCTAACTAGTCTGACCGATATTAAGTAGAGGACAGAAAAAGTCACGTAGAAAACGTAGTTGCTGCTAACCCACCACGTTCATAGATCCTTATCCACCCCAGGTTTATTCTTCCTTTTCTAGCAGTCTCGTTTCAAAGGACGCACCATCTTGGTGGTATATTTCTTGCCCCACTTGTTGTGGTCCTAACAGTGGTACAGCACTCCTCATGCAGCGTCATGAGTCTCCATGTTGTGCCTTTTGGTTTCTTCACGTTTACTGAAACTGTTGTTCTTGTGTTGGTTAGTAGCGGCAGGTTCCTCATGCAACAGCTATGTGAAATTTTGCTTCTTTCATGGAGTACAAGTTTTATACATCACAAAGTAACAAATTTACTGTCCAAATTTCCTTCCCTCATTACACCAATGGAAATTGGATGCAACCACTGAACCTCACATTTCATTTTCTTTGAAATGACGACATGGTATCATGAGTTGATCTCCATTGCTCAATTTTGCAATTCTGCAACAAAAACCTCTTTAACGGATGTCAGAGGTCACCATGTGGGATCTAGCTATCATTCCATTTTACAGATATTACTGAAGTTCACTCATGATGTCATTGAATAGTTCATCTTAATCTCTGATTTCTCATCCTTTTGTGATGAAAGCCCACATGCCGTCCAGAATTACACAGTACTCGATGAATCATAATGTCTCCAGCGTTCCGTAATTATCCATTAGCAGTGGGACCATTAGGCTAAACTTATACAGCAATTTACCAGACTAGAATATAATATAATATAATAAAGAAGCAGTCAGTACTCAAATGTTGGCTTATTAGGGGACAAATCTTCTGTCAGCTATTTTTGTGCACCAAGCCTGTGTCACACAAAAATAAATTGCTTTGATTTAATAGCGCAAAATTGATATACAAAAATGGGTACAAAGGATCTCAAGCTGGCTTATTGAACGATTTGGTTAAATATTCATTGGTTTTGCTTATTGGTATGTTCGAGTACCTGTTGTGGTTATTACGACATGTCTTTTCTGTGATGAGCAATCAGCAAGCCAGTGGTTCCGATCTGAAAACACTTTGTTCTACAATGAGTTAAATGACAACTTCCATCCCACGCCCACACATTATTCTGTTTCTATGTAGTAGTCAGATTTTGTTTGGAGGCAAAGGATCGATACTAACTATGAACTCAACCACTATATGGAATCGCTTGGAAAACAGACATGTTAATTTACTGCTAACTAAATGTTAAAAAGTGTTGGAATTTTAGAACATAAATGATTAAAAGAAAAGTGAGAAGAGAAAATGAGAACAATGTAATAAAAGAAAATAATATTAACTCACACTTTTTTAAATTAAATCACAGAACAAAATCTTATATAAGACTTACATATAGTGGACAACATGGGCCATAAAAGCATTAATAAAAAACTACCCACTACTACTATCATGACTCAACAACTTAGCAAACTACCCACTACTACTACCATGACTCAACAACTTAGCAACAATTTATTGACTTCCTATAGACTTGGACAATTAAATAACCTTGCTAAACATGTGACATAAATCAAACTAATTCTTAATACCTTCTCTTAAACTGAACTCTAAAATTTGAATTAATTCCCAATAAAAAGTAATACATGTCCCCACTAAAAAATGAAAATTGATCCTTAGACTATGATTAATTAGCAATCCTAAACATTTAGTATCGTGTCACCCATGTTTTGCTTTTTCTGTGCTTGTGAAGGAGGAATCGGTTTGGTGTTATATAATAAAAGGAAGAACACGACCCAACGCGGGAAGCAATGTAAATGATGACTGAAACGGTGACACAGTAGTAAACATAGTACGCAACGTATTAAATAATATTCAGAGATGTAATGGTGCAATGGCATATATTGAATCTTACTATCACCTGAATATAAACAGCCTCCAACAGTTTTTTTTTGTTTCTCACGAGGTGTCTTAGGCGGGTCCTAACTATAGGAAGGCATCTTTAAGCCATCTACACCCAGACTAATCCCCGCTCGAACCAAGTAGGTCCCTTTGCGGGAGACAAAACTCTATCCCCAAGTTTTAAACGACTACATACATGAGGGCTGTTTGAACCCGCGATCTCACTTAAGCCAAGAGAGCCCCTTATCAACTCACCTGCGCCCTGAGGTTATGCTATGATAGATATATTGATATGCTATAATAGAATACCGTTGTTCCCTTTTCAGAATTCTATTATGTGATTCTTCTCTCTCTTCTTCCTTTTCTATCTCCTTTCACAAGGGTTACGTTGGAAATCTTTTGTCAACATAAATATATCTAACACTTGGTATCAGAGCAACGATTTAGGGAGAAACAATGGCTTAAGGAACAAAAGCTGCGGAGATGTGGAGGCTAGAGGAAAATGTGAGGAACTTGGTGGAAATGCAAATGAGAAGTGAGAAAATGTTTTTATAAATTCAAAACAAAGCTACGAAGATAGAGAAGAAAATGCCACAGCTATGAGCTATGCTCCTGCAATTATTGCAAAAGCAAAGGAAAACACTAGAAGAGACATCGCCGAATCACTCACATCCCACTTCTTAAAGTAGTCACCCAAGGTAGGAGTCGGATGACAACTTCACATCGATGAGGTTGAGCAGGATTGAGTCCCCTTTATTTGATGGTGAAAATGTTAAACTATGGTTATACCACTGTGAACAATTTTGCCAACTAGATCAATCTCCAAAGAAAACAAAGGTATGTTTAGCGATTTTGCATATGTATGAAAAGGCTCAATAGTATTGGTATCGGCTACACATTAAAAATTGTCAAAAGGCAGAAATGATCAACTGGGAGGAGTTCACCAGGGCCCTCAAAGAGAGGTTTGATACAGATATTTTTGATGATCCAATAGGAGACTTCAAGGGATTAAGACAAGAATAAACGGTGTTGGATTACTGTGCTTAATTTGACCATCATTCCAATAGGTTATTGCTGTTAGAGGAGTACTTGATTGGCTTCTTCATTAAAGGACTCAAACCGGAGATTGACGTGACTGTGAAATTACATGAACAAAATTCATTACATCAAGCTTATTTGCTAGCTCGTAAACAAGAGGCTATAATAATGTCTAATGGAAGTACCATGTTAAATCGAGGAACTATTATGAAGAACGTGAGCAATTAGGGTAACCTGAATGTTGTGCTGAGATCGCAACATCTAACAAACACACATAGAAGCTCAACACCTTATGCCATATTACCAACACCCACCTCAACGTTGCGTTCATCATCTGTAAGATCTTTTAAACCCTCTAAACAAATTAGAAATAAGGATTTTGACGATAAGAGAGGCAGAGGCCTCTGTTTTGGTGTGATGAGAAATATAGCATAAGTCACAAATGTGAAAAGAGACATATGCAGTTTTATGTAGTCATAGAGGATAAAAACCATGGGAAGACAATTTTCAAAGGCAATGAGGAAGAAATTGAGGAGATATCAAGAGATGATGTCTATCCAAGTGTTTCAATGTAGGCGATGCTGGGAATATCGGAAGACATGAGTTCAAACAGATGAGATTAATGGGAATACATTGGAGGAAATTAATTCACATTCTGATTGATGACGATAGTACTCACAACTTTGTGGATACCTAAGTTGTAAGGAAGGGGAGCTGTGTTCTTCGGGAACTTAAACCAATCTATATAACAGTGGGTGGAGGGTTGCGGCTGGAATATTGATGGTGTTGCGAGAATTTTGAATGGACCATGCAAGGGATACAATTTACTATAAGTGCATTGGTCTTATCATTAGGGGGTTGTGACGTAATTCTGGGTGTGCAATGGTTGGCAGGTTTAATTGACGTATTGTGTAATTTTAAGGAACAAACAATGGCCTTTAATTGGAATGGAGAGTTGGTAATGTTGAATGGAAAAATTGGGGGCAAGTCATGAGTGGTGTCATGCAAGGACTTCCAAATAACTCTGTAATGTTCGAAAAGTGGTAACTATTGATGATGCAGCTAACTGTTCTTGTTGAGTTTTAGTTGCAACAAATGAAGACGAATGATGGGCAATGGAGTGCATTAGATGAAATCAATGTATTTCTAGCTTAATATGCTTTGATTTTCTGACGTACCAAATTGTCCCCCACTTGACTGCAAATTCAACCACCAAATTCTTTTAAAGGAAGGTGTTGACACTATTTAGGGACGACAATCTTGGCAAGGGCTAAGACTGCTTAGCCCTATCAGTCTATGGGCTGAGCTCGGGCTAGGGTTGTCCTTGCCCAGGCTGGTCCGTGGCTCGAAGAGAAGGTAAAAAAATAACGTCATTTTTTCCAAAAAATTTTTAAAAAGTGTAGACGTACCGACTTGATCTAGCCCCTCATGGCCATTCGAGCCATAGGCTGGTTAGCCCATGGTCAGGCCAGACCAATGGTCGGCAGCCGTTGGCTTATCGAGTCACGGATTGCCCAGCCTAAGGTTAGGCCGGGTCGACATCCCTAACACTATTAACATGTGGCCATATCGTTATTGAGGAACACAAAAGGATGTAATTGAACAGTAGGTGAAGGAACTTATGAAGCAAGGATTTATCTGTCATGGCTATGGTCCCTATACATCACCGGTTGTACTCGTGAAAAAAGGATAATTCATAGTGCATTTAGATTATCGGGAGTTAAATAAACACACAATCAAGGACAAGTTTCCAATACCACTAATTGAAGAATTGCTGGATGAGTTACAAAAAGCTAGTTGGTTTACTAAGTTAGATTTACGATTGGGGTATCACTAAATTAGGATGCAACTGGAGGACATACCAAAAACGGTATTCAAAACACACAATAGCCACTATGAATATCTAGTCATGTCGTTTGGTTGAACAAATACCCCATCAACATTTCAACGACTGATGAACGAGTTATTCAAACCATACTTGAGGCATTTTATTTTAGTACTTTTTGATGACATCTTAATATACAACCAATACTTACAACTTCATATGGAGCATATCACCATAGCCATACAGATTCTGAAGAACAATCAACTGTATTTACGAGGGAGTAAGTGTGTATTTGGAGCTTGACAAATTGAATACTTGGGTTATTCTATTTCAGAGGGAGGAGTAGCGAATGATTTCAAAAAGGTGAAGAATATCATATAATGGACAAAACCCAGAAATGCTAAAGAGCTCCGAGGTTTTTTGGGGATTATGGTTTATTATTGAAGGTTTATAAAGGGGTATGGATTGATTGCTAAACCATTAACAAATTTTTTGAAAAAAGACAAGTTGGTCCACTGGGAATGGCAACAGGAGGAAAGGGAGGCGTTTGAAAAACTGAAGAATACGATATTATTAGCTCTAGTATTAGCTCTCCCTAACTTCTCAAAACCATTCATGGTGGAAGCAAATGCTAGTGGGTGGGAATAATGGTGGTTCTACAACAGAGAGGTCACCCAATTGCCTTCCTCAACAAATCACTAGCTAGAAGACATGAGGGGCTATCTACATATGAGAAAGAATTCTTATTCGTGATTAAGGCAATCAGATATTAGCATCATTACTTGAGTTGTAAATCCTTTGTGGTTAGACAGATCACCGAAGTCTTAAGTATTTGTTGGAGCAACGTTTAATAACCCCTCTGAAAATCCTGAAGGATATATTTCGCAAAATTTTGATTCTGTTGTAGTTGCTTTGAACTGTATATTATCAATTTTAGTACAAATGAAAACAAAAAAATTAAACGCGAAATAAAAAATTAATACCTGAAATTTTTTAACGCAGTTCGGCGCACCTTGTCTACGTCTGCAAGGCTCTCACCCAGCTTAATACTTTCACTAACGATAATAGTTTTATACAAGGCTTTATTGGGTTGTCTCACTCAACCCTTGACACTATCCCTCGTCCTCACAACCTGTGAAAGTATTTCACACCCAATAATATGACCAACTCGTGCTAATCTCAACAGAGGATTTTCTCAATAATGTTTAATAATAACGATATGAAATAAACAACCCAAGTGATTAAACAAAATTCAATATAAAAGAAAACACTTGAAATAAGAAAAACATCATCCCTAATAATTCCAGCTTATTCAATGAAAGATCGGAAAGTTATCCCTCAATAAATTTGTTGTAGTCTTTCAAGATTATCACCTTAACATCATATACACAGCAACAAACAAATTTCCAACACGCGTAAACGTTTCTTCATTGAAACCATGCAAATATCGAGTCTGCAACAACCACAACAGCTGCTAGAATTTTTCTCATACAACCACCACTATCAACAGCCACAAAACTTCTACATAGCCCATTGTTGTCTTTCAAGAGATAGAGAATACACAGTTGAAAAGATTCCACACAATCATGCAAACACAAAGAGAAAAGCACGCTACTAAAATGCCCTCAATAGATGTTCAAAACAGATGAATATGCAGTTGTCAAATCACTTAAGAACAGAACATGCAGCAGCAATATATGAATTAATAATCAACGTAAACTTGGTTGCATAAAATTAACACATTCAAAAATCAACACAACCCACAATAGTAGTTCAAAGGCTGGAGAAAACACAGTCGCAGAATCACACCTAATCAATAAAGAACATCCCAGCAAAGTTGTGAAACCTTGACAGAAAAAATATAGCAGCAAATCAGGATTATATCCCCATGAAATTAGTTGCAAAAATATTATCCAAGATAGCCTAAAAATCCTAGCTACCAAGACACCATATGCCCATCGTTCCTCCACATAAAACGACACTACTTTAGCCCACACATCACGTGAAATACAGCCAAAGACAACCGCAATGGTCAAAACAAATCTCCAAAATTATTGCTACCTTAGATAGCCATTATCTCCAAAATAAGCTATACATTAAATCCCATCTTGATTAGATTTTTAAACCTAATCAACCTTATCTCGAAAGAGTCCCACATAAGTCCAACTAAGTTTAATTTCAAATAATGCCCAAAATTACATAATAAGATATCATAATATATATTTTAACAATCTCCCCTTTTTTGACATTATTTGTTACATACTGAAACTCTCCCTTAAGAAGATAATTGGACATATAACATCAAGTCAACATAAAATATAAGAACTCCCCCTTAATTAAACATCAAGTTCCAAATAACATCAAGTTCATCAAGTTCAAAAAAAATCTAAAAAAACAATAATCCCAAATAAACAATTACCCAATCATCCAAATTTCTCCCCATTAGGACAAAAAGATGCCAAAAAGAAACAAGACTAAGAATGTCTTCAATGCGATCAATCTCAACAAATAAAGAAGTATAAAAATCAGTAGTAGTTGTAACTGAAGAATCATAAGCACCCCAAGATGACAATTTACCACCAATTAAAATACTAGCCAACATATCATTACTTACATCAAAGCCATCCGCATACGATTGATTAAATTTATAAATTCCAAAAATGCATTCAACGAATTATAATCGAACTTAATCAATCTCCTTCTCACATAAACCATATGAACAAAAATTGCTTAAATTCATACAACCCACGATATAGAGAGAAACCAAGATAAACTTGAGAAATCCAAATTATAGAAAATCTGAATTTTCCTATAAGTCTCCAATCAAGCATCAACATATTATTGATATAATTCCGTAAATCAAAATCTAAAAGTAAAATTCTCAAATCATTAAGCAAAACCTCATTCTCATATCAAATATACTATTCAATAAGAAAGGAAAAGCCAGACACACACCAATCAACTAAACCTTAGAAAACCTATAAATTAAAAACTTAAAAAGTCTAAATGATAACTCCTTCAAACCTTTTTTTTTTGTTTTTTAATAAACAATATCAACAAACTTCAAAAATGTAAAGCATGCAGTTCCTGTGTCCCTCGAAGAAATTTAAACATGAGCTTATTACTCGTCATATTAACTTTGTCATCAGATGTCAGGTTTGTTTCTCCTTCAGAAGCAACTAATATATCCTTTGTCTGATTAGTTTCTTTAATAATAACAACTAACTGTGAATCTGGACAATTTCTTATTTTTCCTTCACTACGTCTTTGTGCTTTTAATTGTCCCTTTTTAACCCAAGTATGTTTTGATAACATGGGCTGCTACTGGAAATTTAATGGAGAGTATCTAGTTTTTCGGTTTAGCCCCTTTGAAATATCATTTGTAACAATTTGTAACTATTCAGACTTATCTACTCAATTACCCCACAAAAGTGACACGTAAGTATAAATTTTTGTTTCTTCCTTGAAGTTTCTCCTTGGACAGATCTGGCTGCACAATTTTTCTCATCATTCGACTTAGAACATTCACCTTCATCACCAATGCCGTGAAAGTCTCCTTTAATCTTACCAATTTTTAACAATTTTTCTAACTTTTAGGATGATGGGAAGGGAGTTATCCTTTTCAATTGCTAAATTCAATATTGCAATATGGTTCATTAAGAGGTTAATGCTAAAAAAGATTTTTTCATAAATTCAAAATGTGATTATTCTTCTTTGACTTTCAAACTATTAAGCTATAGAGTCAATGGTTTGTTGATTTTGTATCATACAACCTAATTTTCTAAAAAATTTCATACTTGAAGAAACCTGTTTCGAAATATTTATAACATTTCTTAGCATATGACTTTTTCGGATGACGAAATAGTGCAAGGACTTTAACTTAAGTTGAATTCTATTTTATATGATGTATGGAACAAAATATAGTAGTAAATATAATGTATTGGTTAATTACACAATTTCATTAAGTGATTCAAATAAACCAAGTTCTTACACCACACAATTAGTTGTTAATTTAGATTTACCTGACTTGTCTAATACTAATATGCATATTGCTTATGAGATGGAACCCTTGAATCTCAATTGTTTAACCAAGATAGGAATCATCACAACTCCACCCAAACTAGTTGATGATAGTTTGAGAACATTTCGAGACAACAAACCTTCAGCTGCCAAACATCTAACTATCAATTCCTAAAATGATGTCCCTTCCTCTTCCTTAACTCAACTGAATAACCTAACTTGACTAAAAAAATTGAAAGCAAATTGTATTAAATGGAACACAATATGATGACTTTCTTCTTAGACCATGGTTTCTGACCTCCTTTTCATCTTCTCCAAAAGTCTGTCGTTCATTCCTATCACCCCAACCACAAAGGGAAATAAGGAAGTCTATTCTTTTAAACTCTTTATTTCCTATTTTTGATTTATTTTCACTATTGAAGACAATGTTTTAATTAGTTGTGGTGGTGGGAATATTTTTCCTTTTTCTGATTTTGTGATATTTTGAACAATTTTAGGATGTTTGAGCACTTTCTTTGTCTTTTTTTGTGCCTAATGCTCTTGGAAGTTGATGAAACATGATTTATCAAAGAAATTTTTACTAAACTATTCTGAATGAATTTGATTATGTATGTAAATTGAGACTAAAATTGATTAAGATGAAGGCTAAACACTTTAATAAGTTGAAATAGCTAGGGTATGCACTACGAAAAAGTAAAACAATTGATTGATGAAGTCTTGCATGAGGATTAGGTGAATTTATCTTAAACGTGTGATCATTTGAGTTTTAAAGGCTAGAAACATCTTATATCTATCCAAATTTTCTTTTGCATCTATTTTTTGTCATTTGGATACTTTTAGAACTTGCATTGAACCAATTTGAATCGCTATGCAACATATGAGTTTGAATACGGTAAAGGCCTTCCTTGTTTTAGTCATTTAACTTAAAAAGAAACCTTACTTAATTATCCCTGGTTCAACCCCTTTAAGTTATTTTTAAGATCCCTTTTCTTTATGTTTAAACCCATATCACAAACCTATACTATCATATATCCTATCACCTAACTATTATCCAAATTCAAATGAAGGAGAAATCTAAAAAATAATTAAGGGTGAATCAAGGAGATTTGAGCTAAAAAAATATTTTATTTTATAAATTGGGATTACTTTATGAGAATCAAATTGAAATATGAAAAATAATCTAGTGTGATCTTAGGCGTGAGCACACTCAATGCAAGCTATAATTTCCAAACTTCGAATATACGAGAGAAAAATATGTTAAAAGTGGTTTAAAACCTTATCTTGGTCATAATTAGGGTGAAAATCAATAAAGTTATAATTTGAGGGATCCAAAGAATGACAACCATAAGATTTCTACACAGGTTTCAATGGCTATAAATGGAGCTAAGATGTGAAGGAGCAAAGCATCCGTTTTTCAGCTTCTTAAAGTCATAATTTTCTTCCTTTCTTTAGTAGATATTATAGTAGTCTTTCTTTACAAGCTAGTTATAGGAATGACTATTATTGGCTAAGTCTTTTATTCTTGGTTGAACGAAGTGGAAGCCCTTTTCAAACATTGGAGATTGGGAGGCAATTAGGTCTTATAGTGAAGTATTTCATTTATTCATGTATTGAATTGATTTTCTATACTTCTATCTTATGATTATTTTTTATTAATTTATAATGCATGTGTCTAGTTTATTGATTGAAATAATAATTTGCTAGATTAAAGTTTCAATAATTAGATGTTCAATTCTTTTAATCATTAGTAACATTTAGGAGTTTTAATTTGCCGCATCAGAAATTATACTCTTAAGAAAACATCCAACTAGATTAAATACAATTGTAGACATGAACGTCCATGATGATAGTGAGGAAGTTAGTTATTTAAGAGAGGATTGTGAAGGTCTACTATCTTGCTTCGATAATTTCTTGAAGCTATTATTTAATTAAATTTTGGAGTTTAAAGTTGTTAAGCAATAATGGTTAATTAAATTATATTTTCGATTAACTAATCCTAAGAAAAGACAAATATTTAGTATCACATCGAATGTATGATTTATGAAATAATTATTTTGTGCTAATGATCAAATGCAATTCTAATGGTGGAAGCAACTGTAAGCCAAGATTCATTTCATTCAAAACTCTCATTTTATTACTTCATTTATTTTCTTTATTACAAAATTTCACAAACTCCCTTTATTTATTATTCACTTTTGTAACGATTGACAAGCAAGAATTCTTCGTAAAACCGATTCCTACTTCCTTCTATTATATTTTTTTAATTTCAGAAATTTAAAAGTTAATTTATGGTACCTACCACCGATTCATCAATTTGATCCTAATAAAATAAAAAGTTAATATTATAATGTTTTTGAATGTTTTTTTGGATTCTTTCCGTTCAATTTGAAATATTCAAGATTGTTGTACAGCCTAATAGACGATCCAACGGTAATGCAACAAATAGAAACAATTTGAGAGACAATTATGATAAAGAGAGGCTACCAACCATGTGAGAGGCGTGGGAAATTTGGATTGCTTTAGTCCACAATTAAGACTGCATTGAATTTGATTTTGTTCTTTTTCGGGGTGGGACAAAGTTCAACTCCTTTTCTTTTATACATTAATATTTTAGAGAACATTTTAACAGGCCTCGCAGTTCAATGAGACATCAAAAATTACGGATGGGTGTTTATCATATGATCATCATTAGTTCATTACAGTAATTACTGAAGCGTTCATATACTTAACCAACTCAATTATTTGAATACCCTTTTCGACCAAGTTTGACCTGATCATGAGTGACTTCCTTAGAACTTCCTCAATGTTTCATTTATTTTCATGCAAGAAGGCATCATCATTTCCAGACGAGAAAGATGATTAGTGTTCGGGCTTTCCCAAGTTCTACCACCTTATTTATCTTATTCTCCTTTGCTTTCAATTTTCAAAGCCAACCAAAAGCGGGAGAGATTAGGAGAACACAAAAGAGCAAGGCATCATGCATGGGTGCCTTGAAGTAAGTTAACGATGACTGTGTAAAAATGAAACCCACCCATCAGGATGTGTGCCCAGTATCCAAGACTCTTCCATTCATTTCAACAATATATTACACCGAGTATGGTTATTGTGGAGACTGTAGTAGCGAATTTGCACTTTTACTTCACGCCACCATTAAAAAACACACATATTGCTCGGTGTGCTGCTTTGTAAATAAAGACAGATAATAGACAAATAAATATGAGGCGTTTATTAGACGAGTTGTCCTACTTATTTGGAAGATATTTTTTTGTCAATTAACCTCAGCACATATAATAGATATTTTGGCCTTTCTATTCTTAAGTGTTTATTTAGCTTATCTTCCCACCCAAACAAATATAATTTCCGAACTCAGCAAAAAATATACATTTCAGGATTTGGATTGTGCTTGTGTTTAACAAATGCCTAGCTACGTCGTGACAACTTTATGCATATTCCAAAATCAACAAGATCATGGTCTTCACTTTAAGACATCTAATGGAGATTGAAGCAAAATAATCAAATGAACTTGTGGAGATTCAGAATTATCGGTTTTATATATTTTTTGATTTTTCTGAATTTGTATGCTTTTTGTTATATAAATTAAAGAAATGATATAACTTTTATTACTCATTTATCCATCTAGAGTTTTGTATAACACGAGTTGTTCACATGATTTTAAAATTTAACATATTAATCACTATATTGTCTACTACTATTAATTACACTGTTTGTAGGACGGTAAATTTGGTGGTTTGAGCCCCGAGCGTGCGCATCTCAACGAAAAGAGAATGGGTCCAATGGTTTTTAAGTGATGCAGCCAATGAGGGCGGCTCTTTTTGTCGCCACACACTTTCCAAATGAAATCATGGATAAGATTCAAATGTTACAGACTCCCCCGCACGTCTACTACACCAGGACCTACCTCCTTTCCATAACTCCAACCCTTTTGGGGCAATTAGATTTAGGAGTTAATTTCGTTTCTGTTTTTGCAAATTAGCTGTAAAGGTCTTACATAATTATGTTAGGTAAATGGTTACTATTCTTCAGGCTTGAGGATAAACATTTATTGTCAGTTAGTTGTTCGTAAGAATTGGGAAATACCACTTCAGTCGATCTTCAGGGGATTCTCTGCGAGATCTAAAGATATTTATTCTTAATCATTGTTATTAATTACTGTTTTTGCTTTAAAAGGACATAATTTCACCTAGAGACATATAGACAGAATAAGAAAAGGAAGCACACATTAGCGGATTCTTCCACCAGATAGGCTTTGTATCTTAACTTTAGCTTCAACAGGATTCTTCCTAGGCGCCGAGTGAATCCGAGGTCCTTTTCCTTTTTCCTTGTTCAAAAAAGAAAAGAATTCAATATTTACAGCTATATTGATAGCCACCTTCATTACTCGTTACACCAGCTATTTGTATCTTTAATTACTAGTCAAACAAAGAAAAAGATACTTGTTTATAATATTGTATGCAATTTTAAATTTTTAATGGCGTCTTTTTTTTTTTTTTGGGTTACAAATTAATGGCGTCTTTTAAGAGTACGTTCTTGACTTATTTGACTGTAGTGAGCTGTTATGTCACCATCTTTTGGAAGAAACCAAATGAGATCCTCTTAACGGAAGAGTCAGAAAATGTGGCCAGTTTATACTCCCAACAACGCTGTCTTTTTCTCCGTCTTTCTTTTGAATCCATGTATAGGAGGGATACATGCATACTAAAAGAAAGAAGGAACAAAAGTCAGTCTCTCTTCGTCTGCAGGTAGCCTGCTACTTGCATTTTAACATATCGTTCATTACCCTTACATATACATTTTGCGTTTATATATAATAAATACTATAGAAACCGGATCTTGGCCTATAAATATGTAGATACCTTTTATGTTAAAAGTAAGTTGATTCACGTGCCTTTGCAACAGAATTTAGAAAGTCTACTACGTATGCATTTGTATCCTTTTATTATCATCAAGAATTCATTTTTTTTTTTAATGATACTTTTGAGTGTGCTTTTGGTGTTGTAGTTACTATATAACAGAGAGAATTGGTTGGAAGTGGATCAGAGGTTTGGGTTGTGAGTTTTTGTGAGATGGGTAGATGTTGGTTTGGTGAGGCATTTATTGCTCTGCTTGCTGTTGGCTGGTTGGTGAGCAATGTAGTGGCAAATTCCCCTGATGACGATCTAGTCGTGAAGCTGCCTGGTCAGCCAGAGGTTAGATTCAAGCAATATGCTGGGTACATCGATGTTGATGTCAAGACTGGTAAGAGCTTGTTTTATTACTTTGTTGAAGCTGATAAAGACCCCAACAACAAGCCCCTCACTCTCTGGCTCAATGGAGGTTTGCTTCTATCTTTCTAAGATTTTCATTAAGTTTTCTGTGTTTCATCATTTGATTATGTGTGTACGGTTTTGTCTGTTTGACGGGGGTTCGTCCGTTTTTTGTTCTCCGTAACTTTCAGATCTAGAAGTTCTTTTCTACTGTACTTGCTAGCTGTCTTGTCTTTCCTTCTATGCTGGAGATTCATTTTCTTTTTCCTATTCTTTTCACTTGGAAAATCTTGGAATGTTCACTTCTGGATCCCATTCTAAGAAAATCCGTGTTCTTTTGACTTGCATACCTCGGCAAGTGCAAATTTTGTGGCTTTCCTTGCCAACTGCAGATACGGATAACTCTGATTAAACTTCTTTTAACTTCGTGTTTATAAATTGCTTACTCCTTTAGTTCTAAGCAGTTCCGAAACATGTGCACACATATATGATTGTACTTTCTTTCAGATGCCGGTTCCTGTTGTCTTGGAGAAGCTTATAAGTATCTTGGGAGTTCAATGACTAAATAATGCCAATTATAGAAACAACCTTTGAGGGCACTACTTCATTGTCTGGTTCTCATAGTAAAGTATTTGATTCTGAGGTTCTTTTTTATTCTTATTAACTTCAGGCCCAGGTTGCTCCTCCATTGGTGGTGGTGCCTTCACGGAGTTGGGTCCATTTTTTCCCACAGGCGATGGAAGAGGCCTACGGATAAATAAGATGTCTTGGAACAGGGGTAAGCATACAGCGGGCATAAGAAATCAGATTTTCGCATTTCGTTTGTGCTGGATTTGGATTCCTATGTTTGTTTATGCTTAAACTCCTTTTGCAGTATCAAATCTCCTCTTTGTTGAATCTCCTGCTGGAGTAGGATGGTCATACTCGAACACACCTTCTGACTATGTCATCGGGGATGCCAAAACAGGTGCAACAAAAGCTCTTTTGATTACTGTTCATAACATGTGACGAAGGATCAAAGTTCATTTGTTTGATGGAAAAGGTTTCTTTTTCATCTCTCACAATTCAAGTTGATTAACTCCATCTCCAACTGTTGTCTGCGGCAGCTAATGATATGTATGTCTTCTTATTGAATTGGTTTGAGAGGTTCCCTCAATTCAAATCCAGAGATTTTTTCCTTACAGGAGAAAGTTATGCAGGTATGAATACTGACTGTGTGTCTCTGATGTAAATGAAAGTAGATTAAAGGATGCCAGAATATCTCTATATGAAGCTCACAAAAGAAACTTGCTTTTTGGTGAATAATGTCATATAGGGCACTACATACCACAGCTTGCTGACGTTCTTTTGGACCACAACGCCAAATCAGCTGGCTTCAAGTTCAATATCAAAGGAGTAGCTGTAAGTAAACAAGGGACTAAAACTTTCTGTCTCCGGAGTTATTCTTCCGTGTTCTCATTTAACCTCACTTTGGTTTCTTCTGGTTAGATTGGGAACCCACTTCTTAGACTTGATCGAGATGCTCCTTCTCAATATGAATTCTTATGGTCTCATGGGATTATTTCTGATGAAGTTGGTCAGAAGATCTTGAGTGAGTGTGATTTTAATGATTACACTTTCCAAGAACCACACAACGTGAGTGCTTCGTGCAACGAAGCAACGTCAGCAGCTGATGAAATGGTTGGTGATTACGTTAACGGTTATGATGTCCTCCTTGATGTCTGCTACCCATCTTTAGTAGAGCAAGAACTGCGCTTGAGAAAATTGGTATGCAGAGTTTGCACTTCCTTTATTCATTCTTTAAGCACACAATTTCTTCTTCAGCTCTTCTAAGAAGGTAATCCAAATATATGCAGGCTACCAGAATCAGTGTGGGGGTTGATGTTTGTATGAGCTATGAAAGAAGATTCTATTTCAACCTTCCTGAGGTTCAGAAGGCTCTTCATGCAAATCGAACTAAGCTACCTTATTCATGGTCTATGTGCAGCAGGTAAAGTGATAAAGTGATATTTATTTATTATCTTGTGCTTCCAAGCATACGAGCCAGGCTAACTTTGGTTGATTGTTCTGTACAATGCACGGCGTCTGTTTTAACAGTGTTCTAAATTACACCGACGTTGATGGCAATATTGACATACTTCCAATTCTGAAGAAGATCATTCAAAATCACATTCCTGTCTGGGTATACAGGCAAGTTACTAAGATATATTATATTATGTTTTGGATCATTTTTACAAGTTGGTTAATTAGTAATGAAACGCAATGTAGTGGTGATCAAGATTCAGTTGTGCCGCTGCTCGGCTCCAGAACGCTTGTTAGAGAACTAGCTGAAGATATGAAGCTTGAGATCACTGTCCCATACGGATCTTGGTTTCACAAACAGCAGGTACTGACAATGAACTTCAATCACTTCTCTCTGTCCTCAACACACGTAACTTGTTTCGATTTGATGATTTTGATAGGTGGGAGGGTGGCAAACAGAGTATGGAAATATGCTGACTTTTGCAACTGTGAGGGGCTCTTCTCATATGGTGCCATATGCACAGCCATCAAGAGCTCTGCATCTGTTCAGTTCATTTGCTCGTGGCCGCAGATTGCCTAACAGAACTCGCACTCCAATGGGCTTTTAATTGGGACATATGGTCATAAAAGAATTCCTTAGGTTCAATACAATAAGAGCATCATTGACTCCCAAGTTTCTGGCAATAATAATTGCAAAGAAATAGGCTTAACAGTTGTAGAATTGTTATTCGATTCATTGCAGACAATTCAAAGAAAGAGTGATTATGATGGTCTTGTGTCCATATGAATCGCATAGCATATAGAGTCAGTTTTCTGGGAATTTATTTGGACTCTGGCCTCACAAATGGGGTAAAAGTAAAGCCTTTAATTGAATGTCTAGTTCATGAAAACAATTTTTTAAAAGCCACAAATGAAGATAAACATTAAATTGTCCAAAGACTGATATCTGGGTATAAAAAGACAAGAACAATGCAAATACAGCCAAAATTTGACAATTTAAAAAGATAAATATTTTGTCTTTTTACATGTATGAACAAGAAGAAAGCAAAATGATAGATTAAGAAACTCTACAATCTTATTCTAAAATTTTATGTGTATTAATTTATCGTAATTGAAGCAAAAATGACTTATGAATTTGAATTAATTAAGAGTATCGTTTCTGGTGTTAATGTATTTGATTAAAATATGAATACAGGGACACTTTTATAATAAAATTTTAAGTAAGAAAATATAAAATATGAATTAATTCAGTAAAATTTATCATATTTTTATTAAAATGAATAATTATATAAGCACGAATTTTTTTGGGAACTAATATTTATTTACTTAAAATATATTTAAATTATTTCAATCAATAGT
>JANIHZ010000002.1:13979527-13991614 GCA_027478365.1 Erythroxylum rufum | reverse complement strand
ATCAAATTAATCACATAATAACCAAACATATATAAAAAATTTGTCATTATCATTCTCAATATTTGATACCAAAGTATAACTATAAACTTCTATAAATTTATTTTTAATGCCTGCATACTAAACACGTATAATCACTAATTTCATTTATATTCTAATTCTGATTTTTATTTTTTATTTCTTATTTCAATTCTTTTATTGCGGGCCATAAAAAATGTGAACTAAATATGTAAACAATTCAACTCGAGTATCGGAAGCACTCGTCGACAATCTTATAAATGCTCCTGGGTTTATCATCTAATGGTAACCCACTCCTCCATCCTCCTTACTTTCACGAGCTAGTAATAATATGTTGGCCACACTTCCTTACATTCTGTCCTTCTTAGTCATAGCTACAACTTACTGGATATACAGATGGAGGAATCCACCATGCAGAGGAAAACTCCCTCCAGGTTCTATGGGGTTGCCTTTGATTGGAGAGTCTATTCAATTCTCCATTCCCAGCAGATCTGCAGACATGCCACATTTCGTAAAAACTAGAATGGAGAAGTATTTGAAGCATTTTTAATTACCGCGTCTACGGTCTATCATCCTTTTGTGTTATTTTTCGTGAGGCATTACGTGTGATATTCTTTCAGGTACGGGCCAATATTCAAGACGAGCTTGGCGGGACGATCAGTTATCATTTCCACTGATCCTGAGTTCAACAATTTCTTGTTCCAGCAAGAAGAGAAGTCTGTAGAATTTTGGATGATGGACGCATATTCAAAACTCCTTAACCACACAGGCTCTTCTAAGGATGGTGGTACAAGCAGCTTAGGCGGAGAGTATCACAGGTACTACAGGAGACTGTTCCTAGATCACCTTGGCTCTGAAATCGTCAGAGAAAAACTTTTTGCTGACGTTGTGCAAATGAGCATTAAGACACTAAACTCCTGGTCAACCAAGGATTATGTTCAACTGAAATCCGAAATTTCAAAGGTCTGCACAGTACCAAGTTCTTTTTCCAAAGTTTTGGTCTTCTGGGGGGAGGTATTCACAAGAGATCCAGTATCAGATACTAACCTATTTACCCAATCTTCTACTTTCAGATGTTCTTTGAATTCTCAGCAAAATATCTTTTTAGTTATGACCCTGAGAAGTGCAAACTAAAATTGTGGGACAAGTTCTCGGAGGTGACGCGAGCATTTGTGTCATTTCCAGTACGCATCCCTGGCACTCCCTTCTACAGGGCCTTCAAGGTGATTACTTCTACTGTTCTAACACATCTCAAGAAGAACCCAATTCAGGTCATTTTTGCATCTTGAATCGATTCAATTCTAACTTTAATCCATTCTTCACTGTCAGAGTCACAAGGAAATTATAGATTTCCTAATGAATACGGTCAAACAGAGAAGGGAAGTTCCTGAAGAAATGCGTAAAGGGGACTGCATTGATCAAGTTCTCGAGTGCATGAAAACCGATAGTCGCATAACTGATGAATTCATTGCAATTGTGTTTTTTGGGTTTTTGCTTGCTGGCACCGAGTCAGCAGCATCGGCTTTTACTTTTGGCATCGTTATGCTTGAACAAAACCCGGTAGTGCTTGAACAGTTGCTGGTATGTTTTCCTAATTATATTCACTTTTAGCATGATATTTGGGGCTAGTTTTCTTGGATCTGTATTGTTTATTCTTTTGCCCTTCTCCTGTTTTTTCATTTATCAGAATGAAAACGAAGAAATTATAAGAAAAAGAGAGAACAGGCAATCTGAATTGACCTGGAATGAATACAGATCAATGGGGTACACCATGCAAGTGAGTTAATTCTCTCAGTTCTATTTATTTTCACTTTTACCTCACCTTTCCCTTTTGCTCTCTAACTGTTTCGGGTGTAGGTTATAAATGAAATGCTACGTACGGCTGGTCCTGTAGCAGCAATTATGAGAAGAACAATTAAGGAAGTTAATTTCAAGGGTATACTCTCTAGTTTATAATATTGTACCATAGATTTTTTCTTTTTTATTCACTTTGTCGCTTACCGTGTCAACCTGGTATATACAGGCTACACAATCCCAGAAGACTGGGTAATTATGATTAATGCTACTGCTACCCATTTGAGTCCAGACCATTATGAAGATCCTCTTGTATTCAATCCATCGCGATGGAAGGTGATGAGTTATTAACCGTAAACCAATTAGGATAGTTAATTATGTCTCACTTAAACTGCCAGGCAAGCAGCTCGGCTGTACTCATATGTTCTTAATGAGGATGAGAACCCTTTAACAGGATTCCTTGACGAACAAGAACTTCTTGCCTTTTGGAGGAGGAATAAGGAAGTGTCCAGGAGCAGAGCTCAGCAAAGCTATTTTTGCAGTTTTGCTTCATGTTCTAGTCACCAAGTACAGGTATTTGTTAGAAGTTTAAATTTGCTTTTCAATCAAAAGTTGCTTGTAATTGGCTAGTCTTGGCCATTTAACAAACACAACTTAACTAATGAACAGAAAAATGAAGCAGAGACATATGCATAATTGTGCATATCTAGCAGGAATTCAGATTCTTTGAACCTAAAAACAAACCATATTCCTACTGCTTGGATTTCTCAGGTGGAGTGTCAAAGGAGGAGAAATTGTTCGCACGTCTCTACTTCTTGGATTTGGAGAAGGATATCGTATGACTCTTTCAGCCAGGAGTGAAAATGAAGAACAGTGAGGTACATATGAGGCTAGGAGGGCCTCACAAGTAGTGGGTTACTAATAAGGTTATATTATATGAGGCTAGGAGGGCCTCACAATAAGGTTATATTATATGAGGCTAGGAGGGCCTCATAAGTAGCGGGTTACTAATAAGTTTCAGCGTGTATTGTAGTACGTGTGATGTGATAATGCAAAACTTATCCTTAGTTATTGCTTCTATTTACCACTTTCTTTAAATGTTGAAAACGTGATTTATGCCGATCTCGTGTCAATATACAGGTGGTATTAGAGTTATGTCTAATGCTAAACTAAGATTGCAGTTACTTTTGGCAGAATTACAGTAATCTCTCTATGGAATTGTCTGTCCCCGTATTGTGCTGATGTACTAAATACAAAAAGTTTCAGACAAACTTTGAGATGCTTTCTACTTTGAAGACAAGATAATTAGCCAAGTAAATCGTTCCGATATGTGTTATCCAAAAGCCAAACAGAAATAGCTCCTTAACTTAAAAGTCAACAAGAAATAATAATTTGGTGACTAAATGGAGGTTTTATTCTCTTATAAAGGGAACAATTGCCAACGTAAAGGACCATTTGATAAGTTGTATTTTCGGACATTTTAATCAATTTGTCGAGAGACCTTTATAATTTGTAACTTTCTGTAAGGTTATAATCACATTGCTAATGCAATATAAAACGTAGAGGGACTGTATATATATGTAGTCTGAGTAAACAACACTACATGTCACCGAAGTTATATATCGCAACGCAAAATACAAATAGAGAGAACAGATAACTTGAGTTGAGCAAGTTTGTTACTTGATTGAAGTATAATTTAGAAGAGAAGATAGTAGGTAAGGAGTCTGCTCCTCCATTTGGATGATACAGCAAAGGCTTTCCCCTCTAAGCATCTTGTCAAAGGCGGCCTTACTGATCTTAGAGAGTGGCATCGAGTGATTAACTTTTCTAGTTCAATCCCCTACAACACATGGTAAATAACAATGTCAACGTGAGGCTTGTTTCTCACAATTATGCTTACTTGGTATAATAAAATATACTTGTTTACCTTGTTCATGTATTTCTCAATGACGGAGGGATCAGAACAGAGCGAGGCTTGAAGTTACCAAAGATTTAAGGTACCTTTCAGAGGCCAGCAGATTCACAGAGTTTGTCTTGAAGACCGCATCCTTATGAGGTAGTTCAACCAGAGCAGCAACTCCCCAACCCTACCATAATTATATATCCACGTTTAAGTGAATTTGCTATTTTAGCAGAATTGGCTACAAATGGTTTGGAGTTAGCGTACATCACGTACACAGTCGAATGCAGAAATCATGGCATCAACATCTCCCCTACCCTCTACGTTTCTGTCGACGCCTCCATCCATCAGCAATTATCTGTTATTGCATTACACAATTCAATACCAACTACCAAGGGTAATATTGAGTGCCTTGAATTTTGATGAACCGTAAACGAATCATGACCCAACCCATATATTTGAGAGCTCGACCCGAAAGAAGAAGAAAAAGATTAGTGGTACGAGCAGGGCGAGGGCTTATGGACATAGCCTAGTTTGTATATTTTTTGGAGTGACCCGAACCGATTAGGTATATATATGATGTATTCAGTTCTAGATTTTATCAATTATAACAGTTCTCTCTAACGGAATAAGATTGCTTTTCCTTTGCCAATGGAAGTAGGTCACATTTGCGGAACCATATAAATCTTGTGTATTTTTCATTTATGTTTTTTCTCTATTGCGTTCCATTTTTCTAACAAGTGGTATCAAAACAAGGTTTTAAAAGATTCATTTTTTTTGGATTCTGTTTTCAAAGTTCGAATTTTTCTTGCAATTTTTGGGAGGTTGTTTTGTCTGCTATTTGGGAAGATGACGACTCATAAGTTTGATGTTGATAAATTCAATGGGTCGAACGATTTTACTATATAGAAGATTAAGATGAGGGCTCTTTTGATTCAATAGGGATGTTCGATGTCGTTAGATGGAGAAGGTAAACTACTTGAGAAACTGTCGACGGAGGAGAAGAATGAAATTTTGGAGAAGGTGCATAGCACAATACTGTTGAGTTTGTGCGATGAAATGTTATGTGAGGTGGCGCATGAAACAACTGCTGTAGGATTGTGAGCGAAACTGGAAACTAGATTTCAGAAGAAATCTCTCACAAATCGTTTATATCAGAAGCAACATTTGTACATCTTGCGGATGATAGAAAGTATGCAAGTAAAAGATCATCATGATAACTTTAATCGAATTGTCATAGATTTACAAGGTGTTGGGGTTAATATTGATGATGAGGATCAAGCTATTATTCTCTTGTGTTCTTTACTGAATTCTTATAAGAATTTTTGTTAAAGAAAGTGCCCTGGAATTAGATATCGGTTAAATTTAATAGTCCGAAAAATAGTAACGAAAATAAATATAGGCAAAACAAAATGAGACAGAACACAAAGATTTACGTGGTTCAGTCAATGTGACCTACGTCCAAGGCCAGAGAGTGAGCAATTTTACTAGTATGTAGAGAATGTATATAAGTACAAAAAACTGAAACTAAAGGCTTTTAAAACTCATCAAATATACAGAAAATAACTGAAGAAAAGATGAGAGGATTTGTGCTCTTTTGGTGACTGAATGAGAGGAAGGAATGGTGTGTTTATGTCTCAAATCATGCCTTCTATTTATAGCTGAAGTCTCAAGCTTTTGTCTAAAATTTCTTCAATCTGTACGCAATCTCAGCAATTGACAACAATGTTATGCACACAAAGAAAATAATGTATCTATGACAAATTCTAAACAGTGGTCATCTATTTTTGACTTAATGGAGGAGGCCAAAGCATGCAATCAATAGCCAACAATTTTTGACTTATTGGAGGGGCTAAGGCATGCAACAAATCTCCACCTTGACTTGATCCTAAACAATTAGTGATTTTCTCCACCTTCTCCGACAATGCCCCAAAAAAGGCTATATCACCAACTATAAAGGCCAATAAAGTCCAAGCACTGCTTGAACTTGTAAATTAGAAGAACCTTCGTAAATATATCAATAGGATTATCCTTAGTATTGATCTTCTAAATAAGGACCTTCTTCTCTGCAATAGTATCTCAAATGAAATGATACTTCACATCAATATGCTTCGTCCTCTCATGATAGTCAAATGAATAGCACTCTGACTGTCACAATAAACAGTAGTAACCCCTTGATGAAGGGATAACTCGTCAAATAAACCTACCAACCATAATGTTTATTTGATAGCCTCAGTAACTGCCATATATTTTGCTTCAGTAATAGATAAAGCCACTACATGTTGTAGAGTAGCTTTCCAGCCAACAACACAACCTCCAATGTAAAATACATAACCTATCAGAGATCTGCGTCTATCGAGATCACCAATATAATCTGAATCTACAAAACCAAACAAAGTGTTGCTGGTTCTACCAAACTCCAAACAAAAGTTTGAAGTGCCCTTTAAGTATCTGAGAATCCATTTCACCACTTGCCAATGTTCTTTGCCAGGATTGGCCATAGATTTGCTAATGACACTAACAGCTTGTGAAATATTTGGACGAGTGCATACCATTGCATACATAATATTGCCGACAGCACTAGAATACGGAACTAGTGCCATATAATCTTCCTCATCCTATGACTGTGGTGATTGAGCAGCAGATAGTCTAAAATGACTAGCAAGAGGAATACTAACTGCTTTGGCATCTCTCATGCCAAATCTCTCCAAAACTTTATTGAGATAATTCTCCTAGGTCAAGAATAATTTACCAACTTCTCGATCACGTCTTATCTCCATGCCAAGAATTTTCTTTGCTGCTCTCAAATCTTTCATCTCAAATTCACCATGCAATAAGGCCTTCAAATGGTGAATATCTGTGACATTCTTGGCAGTGATGAACATATCATCAACATATAATAATAAATAGATGAATAAGCCGTCATCTAACTTCCGAAAGTAAACACAACTATCATAAATGCTCCTGAAGAAATCATAACCCAACATAAATGAATAAAACCTCTTGTACCACTGTCATGGGGACTGCTTCAATCCGTATAAGGATTTCTTCAACAAACACATATGGTCTTCTTTTCCTGCAACTTTAAAACCTTCAGGTTGTTTCATATAAATATGCTCATCTAATTCTCCATGCAGGAATGCTGTCTTGAAGTCAAGTTGTTCTAATTTTAAATCAAATATGGCAACCAATGCAAGTGATACACGAATAGAGCTATGTTTCACCACTGGTGAAAAAACATCATTAAAATCAACACCTTGTACCTGACTGTAGCCCTTTACAACTAAACGTGCCTTATACCTTGCATTTTCAATACCTGAAGTACCTTCTTTTCTTTTGAAGACCCATTTGTAGCCAACAATTTTCTTACCCTTTAGCGGCTTCACTAGAACTCAAGTATCATTCTTGTGCAAAGATTCCATTTCTTCATTCATGGCCATCACCCACTTATCAGCATCAACATTTGAAACTGCCTCTGTATATGTGGAAGGTTTACTGTCTCCACCTGTTTCCTGTGCCATTGATAAAGCATATGCAACTAAATTTGCATACCTCTATAGTGTCGAATCTCTCGTCTTGGTCTGTCTCTGGCTATAGAATGTTCTTCTTCTATTGGCTCATCTTGAACATGATCAGGATCTGGTTCATCAGCTTAATCTGTCTGATATGTAGAAGACGTCTGTGAAGGATCTGAACTACCAATCTCTAACTCCAGCTGTTTCTGTGTACTATCCTCTTTTTCTAAATTACAAGGTTTACAAGACTCTTTTCTAGGATACAACATAGAGGACTCATCAAATGTAACATCCCTACTAATTACAAATTTAGATGACTTGGGATCAGGACACCATAAATGATATCCTTTCACCCCTGAAGCATAATCAAGGAAAATACATTTTCTTAGCCCTATGCTTTAACTTTCCCTCATCTACATGTATATATGCTGGACACTCAAATATTCTTAAACTAGAGTAATTAGCAGGAGTACCTAACCAAACTTCCTTCGGAGTCTTGAAATTAAGAGGAGCACAAGGAGAGCGGTTAACGATGTAGCAAGTTGTAGCAATGGCTTCTGCCTAAAAATCAAGTGTTAACCCTGTATTAGAGATCATACACCAAGCCCTTTCCAAAAGAGACTGGTTCATGCGCTCGACAACTCCATTTTGTTGTGGAGTCATTCTGACACTGCAATGCCAAGCAATTCCTTCATTCTTGCAAAATTCATTGAATTCACCTCTATAAAATTCCAAACCATTATCTATCCGTAGCCGTTTAATGTGTTTTCTTGTCTGCTTTTCAATCAAAACTTTCCATTGCTTAAAGGTTAAGAAAACATCGTTTTTATGTTTTAAGAAATACACCCAAACCTTCCTTGAATAATCATCAATAAAAGTCAACATATACCGGGCACTTCCTTTAGATGGAACACGAGAGGGCTCCCAAAGATTAGAATGAATATAATCCAAAGTACCTTTAGTTTTGTGAACAACTGGAGAACTGAAATTGACTCGTTTCTGCTTCCTAAAGATACAATGTTCACAAAAATCCATCTTATCAGTACTTTGACCACAAAGTGGGCCTCTCTTGCTTAACAACATAAAACCTTTCTCACTCATATGTCCCAAACACATGTGCCACAATTTGATAATGTCATCATCAGTAGAGACTGCCGCAGCACTTGTTACTGTAGATTCCTGCAAAGCATATAACCTACTAGACCTGCAAGCTTTCATCAATACAAGAGCACCTTTAGAAAATTTCAAAACTCCACCTTCAACTGAGAACTTGCACCCTTGATATTCGAGAGTGCCCAAAGAGATGAGATTTTTCTTCAAATCAGGAACGTGTCTAACATCAGTGAGTGTTTTAATGATACCATCATATATTTTGATCCGGACTTTACCTTTACCAACAACTTTACAGGCAACATTATTACCCATTAAAAAAATTCCACCATTCAATAACTCATAAGTGGAAAAACATTCCCTGTCGAGACTCATGTGGTAAGAACAACCCGAATCTAAAATCTACTCCTTAGTAGACTTAACTTTATCTTCTGTGGCTATAAAGATAATTCCCTCATTCTCATTTGCTGCTCAATTTTATTTTTCTCCTTATATTTCAATTTATTGCAGTCAGCCTTTATATGCCACTTTTTCTTGCAATAATTACAAATTTTATTTCTATGTCTGGATTTTGACCTACCTTTGGATCTTCTTCTTTTAAAATCTCTATTTTCATATCTATCTCGTATGAATAGTCCCTCTGTTTGATTTCCACTAGTCTCCCCAATGTTGTCCCTATCAATTTGCTCTTTTGACTTTAATGCAGACTTAATACTATTATATGAAACTGACTCTTTCTCATAAATCATAGTATCACGAAAATATTTAAAGGACTGGGAAAGGAAACATAACAACAATATGACTTGATCTTTATCCTCAATTTTACACCTACATTCTTCAAATCCAAAATAAGAAAATCAAATTTATCCAAATGTGAAAGAATAGAAGTACCTTCTGTAATCCTCAACATGTACAACTTCTGTTTCAAATAAAGCCGATTTTTCACTGTCTTCTTCATGTATATAGCTTTCAACTTATCCCATATACCTTTAGCTGTGCTTTCAATGGCAACCTCCTGCAAAACCTCATCGGAGAGATTCAATATGATGGCTGATCTAGTCTTTTTATCTAGATCCGTGAATTTATCTGACGCCATATCTGCTGGCTTTTTCTCCACTCCATCAAGTGCAATCTCACACCTAAATTGTATTAAAATCAATGACATGAATTTCGTTCCGTTCCGGATGGTTCCAGCCGGAACGTACCATACCGGTCGGAATCCGGAACGGAATCGACCACCATGGTACTGGCCTAAAATACCGGCCGGTACCGGTGGTTTCCGGCCAATACCGCCAGTACCGGAGGTACCGGACAATACCGCAAAAAATCAGAAACTTCAGGGACTTGTTTGCAATTTTAAGAAAACTAACCCTAAATCCCTAATTTTTCTCCCCAAACCCGACTTCTTCTTCTTCTTCGCGATTCCACTCTTCTCTCTTAAGCTATTTCTCCTCTCATTGTCTCACCTCACCGTCACCGCCTCTCTCCTCTTCTCACCGTCGCCGGCTCGCCGCCTCTGTCCTCTTCTCGCCATCGCGTCTTCTCCTCTTCTTCTTCGGTCATCTCTAGTCGCAACATCGTCTCATCCTCCATCGAAGACATCAAACTCGACGATGCTTCCTCCTCCACCGGCCACCACCTCCTCCACGTGAAGCCACCGCACCGCACCATCAGAGACGCGTCTGAAGCCACCGGAGACGGGTCCACACACTGACCCGTCTCACCTCTCCTGCTCGCCGCACCACCGCTGCACCTCTCCTGCTCGCACCTCACCGGTTGTAGACTTGTAGATCTTCTTTTATTTTTTACCGAGACTCAGATAGTCAGATTGCGTGCCTCTGTTCTTGTGTGGCTGTCTTGCTCTTGTTGGAAATTGAATTTTGTTTTAGTAATACAACGTGCAGATTAAATGTAGTGAGTAACTCAGTAACCCAAGACCTTTGATTAAATGCAGTTCAATCCCACATTGGAATCCGACGTGCTAATGTGCTATCAAAGATTCAGAGACCATTTGGCATTTGTTCATTTGTTGTTAAAAAAGGCATGGAAAAGTTGTCAGAATTAAAATGTTTTTTTATTCTTATAAATAATTATTTTAAAATTTTCGAAAATCAATATTGAATAATTCAATATTAATAATATAATAATTCAAATTGTTTTGGAATAGAATTTTTAAAATTGATAATTTGAAATTGTTAGATTGAAGTTGAAGAATACCATAGGTAAGTAATTTATTTTATTTTGTTATGAATTTATAATTATGCAAAGATTGTAAAATGAAATTGGAAATTTGGAATTGAAAATGGAATTGTAAAATGGGGTTAATAACTTAGTATGTAATTAATTAATTATGTATTATGTAATAATCAAATATGAAATTAATAATCAAATGTAAAATTGATAATTAAATGTAAAATTGTAAAATTTATAATAAAATTTTGTAAAATTGTAAAAACTTGTTTGAGCATAAAGAAGTGATATTGAATGTTTGTTGTCAAATTGTGAATATGTTGTAGACTTGTAATTGCAGATTTTAATGATTTATACTTACATTTATTAATGTCAATTAAAAATTGTAAAAGCAACATATATATTTAAGAATGAAATATGAAATGATGTATATAATATTATGGTTTGTTAAAAATGAAAAGAAGTTCAAAGGTTTAAAAAAGGGAAAAAAAATTTCAAAAAATTTATATCATTCAACTTGATCTCATGTTATAAATAAATCTTTGAACTTGATAATTGTGTTATGAATATATGTGTATGAACAATTGTATAAGATATGTCATGCGTTATTTGCTAATAGTGTAAATCATATTATACCCTTCAACTTGATCATTATTTTTCAAACTTTGAATTGAAATTGTTGGAAATAGAATTGGAAATTGTTGGAAATTCAATTGGAATTATGAATAGAAATGGAAATGGAATTATGATTGTTTTGAGATTGTTGGAATTTGGAATTGTTGTAAATGTAAGGAAATGAAAATAAAATTATGAAAGTTTTGTGATTGTTAGAAACTTAGAATTGTTAGGATTGGAAATTGTTGTAAATTGAATGAATAGAAATGGAATTATGATTGTTTTGTAATTATTAGGATTGGAAATTGTTGTAAAATGAATGAATGGAAATGGAATTATGATTGTTTTGTAATTGTTAGGATTGGAAATTGTTGTGAATGAAATGGAATGGAAATGGAATTATGATTATTTTGTAATTGTTAGGATTGGAAATTGTTGTGAATGAAATGGAATGGAAATGGAATTATGATTGTTTTGTAATTGTTAGGATTGGAAATTGTTGGAAATGAAAGGAAGTGAAATGGAATTATGATTGTTTTGTAACTGTTAGGATTGGAAACTGTTGTGAATGAAATGGAATGGAAATGGAAATATGATTGTTTTGTAATTGTTAGGATTGGAAATTTTTGGAAATGAAAAGGAAGTGAAATTGAATTATGATTGTTTTGTAATTGTTAGGATTGGAAATTGTTGTGAATGAAACGAAATGGAAATGAAATTATGATTGTTTTGTAATTGTTAAGATTGGAAATTGTTGGAAATGAAAGGAAGTGAAATGGAATTATCATTGTTTTGTAATTATTGAAATTGCAAATTGTTAGAGTATGTTTTGTAATTATTACATAATGAGTTATATTATGTAAGATAGATATGCATATTGTCATTGTGTACTGAAATTATGTGTTATTTATTTTTGTGTACAGATAAATGGAAGGAAGTTCAAATACT
>JANIHZ010000002.1:13754669-13768986 GCA_027478365.1 Erythroxylum rufum | reverse complement strand
ATGAATAGAATGAATGGTCTTAAAATTTAGTGACTTTTGAGTATGTTAGATGATGCCATGTGTAAGTTGGATTGCCACGTGTAAGTCGGATTTTCTTTTGCTCCAACATACCATTATCATAAGGTATGTACTTGAATGTCCTTCGGGTATTCGAGTATTCGCCTTATGGTAGTGGGATGTTGCATTTTTGGTATCAGAGCGTGGTTTGGCATCTTTAGGGACAAATATGAGTTGAGATATGATAACTAATGAGATATTCCAATAGTGATCACACTTTTTTTTATGATAGGTCACCTTCCATGGGAGATCCAACTGGTGAGTCAGCTGACATGGAGTCTGTAGGAGCCAATGAAGAGTCTCCTGTACCTGAGTTTGCTCGTATGCCTCCGAGAATCCCCATGAGGTGAGAAAGGAGATATGATAAGCTGAGAAAGCAAGGGGCTGTGGACTTCTACGGAAGTAAAGACCCAGCTGAAGCAGAAGGGTGGTTAGAGAGAACCGAAAGAGTGTTCGATCAGATGGACTGTGAAGCAGAGGAGAGATTTGATTATGCAGTCTCACTACTATAAGGTCCTGCATATCAGTGGTGGAAAACTGTTTTGGGCAGCACCACTAGACCTTTTAGCTTGACCTGGGAGGATTTTCTGAGGACATTCCAAGAGAACTACATGCCGAAGATTTACATGGATCGAAAAATGAAGGAATTTTTAGATTTGAAGCAAGGCAGACTCACAGTGGCAGAATATGAGATAAAATTCAATGTATGCGACCGCACTGATTCCAACTGAGCAAGATAAATGTAGGCAATTTGAGGACGGTTTGAATTTAGAAATCAGAATGAGGCTTGCCATCTCTAACTTGGGCAATTTTACAGAACTCCGAGCAGCCTCAATCAAAATTGAATAGTTATTGAAGGATGGTCAGAGAGAGCACAGACAGGAGGGTAGAGGAAAGAGGCAGAATGAATCTCATGTTGATTTTGGCAGAAGCTTTAGAAAGCGTCAGAATAGATCGTCTCGATTGGTACAATTCGGAAGCAAAGAAGCTAAAGTGAGTCGAAAGAACAATATTTGGGTCATTTTTTGAAGATTAATTTTCACTTGTCTTCATGGAGCAAGAAGAAGAAATTAAAAGACAAAAAAATTATACAAAGAAGATTTAAAATTGGTCACAGCTATGCATGTCCCTTGAAACAATGTGAGTTCAAATTTAATGGAAAGCATTTAGATTAACTGGTAGAGCAACATGAAGGAGCAGTCCATGCCAGAAGAAAACGACGCAGCATAAGAAGGAAGCTGCTAGGATAAATCACCAAAACGACAGCACATATGTGACGTGAAGGAGAAGGACAATACGACAACAACATATGAAGAAAACGTAAGGCTGCAAGGTGGATCAAAGAGCAAAATACAGATCAGATGGCTGCATTTAAGGTGGATCAACGTCTGTGTTTAACCCAGACATTATACAGACATTAGGAGCATTTTAAATGAAATGTACAGTAACAAAGAGCACATGAACAGTGACGGTGGACATCATATTAAATTGTCAAATCACATAACAATACCGAGGGAGAATAAAACAGGAGGTGCAGTGAAGAAAGAACCAAGGGGGTTTCATCTAGGGTTATTTTGAGTGGAGTTGAAGCATTTTTCCGAGAAAGACCCATGGAGAGGTAATGTCCCAACATCGGTTCGAAGGTGACATCGACGCCAACGACCTGGGTTAAGTGTTTTCCATATTTTTGTTATATCTTTCTCTCCTATTGAATTGATAGTGTTATCCTAGGTATATGGATTTGGGTTGTGTATGGATAATTGAATTTTTGTTATTTTTCAGTTATTTGTATATGAACCCACTGGGTATTGTGAAAAGATGATTTTAATGCGTTTATTGAATCATTTATTTGCAAACCCATTATTAGAATTTCGATATAATCCGTATTGTTATGTTGAAATTCATGTGTAGCGACTAATAATTCGTAATCATTAGGAATAAGACCTAGGTGAAATGACACATCATATGTGGTTGTTGCCATGATTAATTGGTTTTCCTAATTCGTAATGCTACTGCCTAATTGAATCTAGAGTTTATATCCAAGGTTACTCGGTGGTTAGGTTAAATTAACGATCGTATATAGATTAAACAAAACCTAAGGAAAAACTCGGATTAATTAACCCAAGATTAATAGTTGCTAGGAGAGGTTAGAGAATAACAAATCAATGAAATATGTTTAATTAGGGTGTAGACCGAGATTGAACTAAAGAACTGGGTCCCTACCGAATTCCCCATTTTTATCATTTTTCGCATGTTTTCTTTAATTTATTTTTATTAGCCTAGTTTCATTTTGTTTTCTTATTTCCAAAACACCGATTAATTTCATTTCAACAACTTTACACACACTCTCTGTGGGATCAACCTAGACTTACCTCTGCTATAGTAGTAGTCTAGTTATTTTATTTTAACTAGCGTTACGACGCGCTGTCAAAAGGACCATTTTCCATTACCCTTTGTAGATCAAATGTTAAAAAGACTTGCTGGTAAATCTTGTTTATGCTTTTTGGATAGTTTTTCAGGTTACTATCAAATAACAATTGCTCAAGAGGATCAACAAAAGACTACATTCATGTGTCCCTTTAGAACGTATGCTTTTAGGTGAATTCCATTCGGTGTCTGTAATGCTCCAGGTATGTTCCAAAGATGCATAATGAGTATATTTTCTGAGTATATTGAGAATTGCATTGAAATATTCACGGATGATTTCACTATTTATGGATATTCATATTGATGATTGTTTAAATCACTTATCTAAAGTTCTTAAACGATGCATTGCAATAAATTTGATATTAAATTATGAAAAATGTCACTTTATAGTAGATCAAGGCATTGTTTTGGGACATGTGAATTCATCCGAGACATAAAAGTTGATAAAGCTAAATTGGATCTAATTGTGAACTTACCTTACCCTACAAACTTTAGGGAAGTTCGATATGTTCTTGGACATGCAAGATTTTACCACAAGTTCATTAAAGATTTGTCCAAGATTGCAATACCCTTATCAAAGTTGCTACAAAAAGACATTCGATTTGACTTTGGGAAGGACTGTAAGGAAGTTTTTGACAAATTCAAGGCACTATTAACAATTATGCCTATTTTTCAGCCATCAAATTGAGATCTTCCACTCGAGATCATATGCGATGCTAGCAACTATGCAGTGGGAGTTGTTCTAGGCCAAAGGGTTGAGAAACAAAGTCATGTTATCTTTTATGCTTCGAGAACATCAGATGCCACACAGTGCAACTATTCTATAATTGAGAAAGAGCTTTTAGCAATTGTTTTTGCTTTAGATAAATTAAAATCTTATTTGCTATGCTCGAAAGTTATTGTATACTCTAATCATGCAGCATTGAAATATCTTTTGGCAAAGGAGTCTAAATCGAGGCTGATATAATGGATTCTGCTACTTCAAGAGTTTGATTTGACGATAAAAGATTCGAAAAGACACAAAAAATTTGGTAGCGGACCATTTGAGTAGGTTGGTAAGAGATGAAGACATTTTACCTATTTCTGAAACTCTTCCTGATGAGCAATTGCTCCAAACAAAAGGTATGGTTCTATGGTATACTGACTTTGATAATTATTTAGTTATTAGGACTTTACCTTATTACATTAGTAAGTCTAGAAAGGAAAAGATAAGAAATGAGGCAAAATATTATGTATGGGATGAACCATACTTATGGAAGTTCTACTCTGATCAAATTATAAGGCGTTGTGTGTCAGAAAATGAACAAAATTTCGTCTTAACTTTTTGTAACAAATATGCATGTGGTGGTCACTTTGGCTCCAAAAGAACTACTAGGAAAGTTTTGGATAGTGGATTGTATTGGGATACTTTATTTAAAGATGCATATATGTTGTGTAAAAGTTGTGACAGATGTTAAAAGATAGGTACGTTATCTCATCGAAATGAAATGCCTCAAACCGCAATTCTTATATTTAACATATATGATGTATGGGGTATTGATTTTAAAGGTCCCTTTCCTTCATATTGTGGATTTTCTTATTTACTTTTGGTTGTTGATTACGTTTCCAAGTGGGTGGTAGCAAAAGCCACCAGAACTGATGATTCTGTAGCTATTGTAGGGTTTATAAAGACTAACATTTTAATACATTTGGAATCCCACGTGCCATTATTAGTGATCAAAGAAGTCATTTTTTGCAACAGAGATATGGTAGCACTATTTAAAAAGTATGAAGTGCATCATCGAGTAGCTATCGCATACCATCCACAAACAAATAGACAAGCAGAAGTATCAAATAGAGGGATGAAATCTATTTTGGAAAATACTGTGAATCCTAGTCAAAAGGGTTGGAGTTTATGACTAGACGATGCTCTTTGGACATACCGTACAGCTTACAAGACACCAATAGGAATGTCTCCTTATCGATTAGTTTTCGGTAAAGCTTGCCATTTACCAGTGGAAATTGAACATAGAGCTTATTGGGCGGTGCAATGTTGCAATATGGATTTGGTGAAAGCTGGAGAGGAAAGGAAGTTGCAATTACAAGGGCTAAAGGAAATAAGGTTGAATGCTTACGAGATTCAAAAATTTACAAAGAGAAAACCAAATTGTTCCACGATAATATAATCTTAAGAAAGCGAATTAAGGTGGGACAGAAAGTGTTATTGTATAATTCTCAATTAAAGCTTATGCCAAGTAAGTTATGTTCTAAATGGCTTGGCCAGTTTGTTGTTTCTAATATATTTTCTCATGGTACAGTGGAAATAAAAAGTTTAGAGACTGGAAACATTTTTAAAGTTAATAGATATTGACTAAAACCACTTTATGAGGAGATGACAGTTTCTAGTATGGTGAATATTGATTTAGAACTTCCATCATACAAACACGTTTAAGAAGAATTGACTCCATCGAGCATAATGATGTTAAACAATTGTGCTTTTCAGGAGGCAACCCAATATATGATAGTTTTATTTTGTTTTGTTTTCTTTATATATACCTTGCATGGGATTGCTTTTGAAACATAAATTTATTGTCTTAAAAAGATCAGGAGGTCTTAAAATTTCAGACTACTAAATCTCACAAAGCGATATATGATCTTATGTGGTTTAGTATTTTGGAGTGAAAACCTTAAAATTTTAGACTATTAGATATCATAAGAAGAGATGTCGCGTTATGTAATTTAGTGCTTTGGAATTCTAGACTACTAAATCTCATAAAGCGATATTTCATCTTATGTAATTTAGTGTTCTAAAAAAAACCTTAATTTTGTAACCTCTCGTTTAATTATTTAACTGAGTTATTTACTTAATTATTGTTTTTAATTATTAAAAAAAGACCCCACCACTCTAATTTGTTGTTTCTTCTTTGCAAGGGAACTTAATTGGTAAATCAAGAAGACCAGCTTCCACGCCAAAAAACTTCGACGTAGCACTCACCAACGCACGCCCACTCTACCAGCAGCTAACGCTCAGCCAAGCCACGCCCTACACACGCAGAAGCCCCACACCAGTGACGCAGAAATTGCGCATCAGGCAGTCCCATACACACTCACCTCCCACGCAGACCAGTAACGCAGAAATTGCGCATCAGGCAGTCCCATACGCCAGCCTTCAGTAGCTCCACTACACACTCACCTCCCACGCAGACCAGTAACGCAGACGAAGTCCAACTTCTAACACCCACCACACAAAGCACTTCCCTCACAGCTGCGATTTGTTTAGTGTTTTGCAGGAAAAGAAAAGTCACAAAATTTGAACACCTACGCAAACCATCAGCTCCAGCGCACCCAACTCACAGAATCCACGCCCAACGCCTCCCCATTCCACAGCTCCACTACAAATTTGGCAGCTTCCTGACACAACCCACGCACCAGTAGCCACCACAAGCAGACCCAGCTTCCTCACATATCACTAGCACACGCCCTTTTTGATGCTCACACCTCAGGGAGTCCTCTATTCTTTATTTTCTTCGATTATCTTTATTGAGTTGTGAGTATCTTATTCATATATTAGGGACAATGTATAATTTAGGTGTGAGGGAGCAATTATTTATATTATGATGAACATTATAATTTGTGCTTGAACTCATAATATGTTGATTCATATATTAATTATTCTTTATGATAGTTTCATAATTTTTTGATTGTTGTTCATGAATAATCCTTAAGTTATGATACATTTTCGGTTTAAGATCTAATGTATGAGAGAAACAAGCATGATTAACATTTTCATTGAATTATTTCAAGTATCTCATTAATTTTGTTGAATGAAAGTGTGCCAGAATTGATACAATTTTGACACCTATGTGAGCTTTGAGTCTAAGAGCATTCATCATATATATATACTCATACATATTTTTTTTGTTGTGTGATATCAAACATAGCTTGTTTATGCTAGAACTTGCTTTTAAATACGTATTGAGACCATATTTTTGATGAATTTGTATATAAAGATGATGAGGACATTTAGGATAACCTTTTTTACCTAAACAAGTCTACCTTACTTTTTATCCTTAGAAAACTAATTTGAGCCTTAACCTTTCTTTTCTTGCATAATAACCTTGTTATAAACCAAATTTACCCCTTTTGTTGTTGATATCCTTAATGATTTTAAACTCCTAAAATGAAGAAATTGTATCGAGCTTATTTGCATATAATTTTGACTATTTCTATAAAAAGTTAATTAGATGATTCAAGTTGTAGTGTTTTGATTTTTTTATAAAATGAAGAAATATATAACAAAAAACAAAAAAAGATCTCCTCTTTGATATTTTTGTTTAAAAAAAAGAAAAGAAAGAAAAGAGAGAAAAGAAAAATAGAAGAAAAGAAAAAGTGATTGAAAGAGATGTTATTTGGATCAAGTGAATTTTTATTTGATTTGAAACTTGCGTGAATAAGTTTGTATGATTCCCTTCAATTTATTTAGCCAAAAAGTTTCGTCTTGTCATACCTTACCTAAGCCACGTTACAACCCTTATAAAGACCCTTTTCTTTTTGTTTAGTGGTGGCGATATGATTCTTGAGCAAGCTTATGGAAATAACTTGCTATGTTTTGATTTGAGAGCTTAATGAACTCTAAACAATTTGAGTGTATACATAGAAATCCTTGAGAATGTGTTAAGTCTTATTCATTTGATTTTGATGGAATTGATGAGATGTAATGTTTTAACAATGTGTCCTACGAGTGCTTATTCTCTCAATTGTTATTTTATCTTAAGCCTTAAATTTGTATTAGCTTTTGGATGTTTCTGGATAGCATGAAAGGAGATGAGAGGTTCTTATGAAGATGATTAATATATTGAATTGATGTATGCTTAAGGACAAGCAAAAGTTTGGTATGGGGGAATTTAATAAGATGTTATCTTGATATATTATTTGATATTATCTCCTTTGTTTTGAGCTTATTTTAGTGCTTAAATATGAAAATTAATGTTTGTTTTGTTTTAGGAGATGAAAAGTAGAGATTGCATCAAATTGAGACTCTATTGATGATAAATCACAAATTTTGAATGAAGTGCAGAAATTGTTGTAATGGATAAGAATAATCATTTAAAGACTTAAAGTTTAACTGAAAAACGTCTTTCTATCCCTATCATGTAGGAATTTGAATTTGAATTAATTTGTTTTAAATAGACATCTTTGAAAGGTAGAATTAGATTAGGATTAGATTAGGAAAACCCTAAAAAAGGGACATTCCTCACAACAAAAAAGGTTTCTCTCTTCTAAAGTTTTTTGCAATTTTGTATCTTTCTTATATTTTTGCTATTGGAGAAAAAGTCATGTGTGACTAAACTCAATGATTCTAACTCAAGGAGATTCGATATTATAGTTGTAACTTTATGAGGTTTTATGTTCTTAACGTTTATTCACGTTTTAATTCAAGTATTTCTTGTTTTGAGTTCTTATATTTGATGAATGATTAATATTTGATTAATCTGACAATTTAATTTAATATTGATTATTTTATCGCTATCTATGAATTCAATGATCCGTATGAAAACGATCTAGAAGGGGGGGTTGAATAGATCTTTTAAACTTTTCGTAAAGTGCTATAAAATAAAGAGTTAAAACACACAAAACAAACAAACCAATTGAAAAGTAAAAGAGTGGAGAAGAGAGGCAAACACAATGTTTATAGAGGTTCGGTGCTTAAGACCTACGTCCTTTACCTAAGCTCCCACTTAGGATTTTGGCAAACTCTTTACTACACACTTTTGAGTTCAGTGTGAACTCTTCCAACTCAACTTGACTTCCGGCTCAAGCTACACCTTACAATCGATCTGTTTTCCGGCACAAATCCTACTTCTCAAGTGATTCTCCTCTAATCACTCAACTCACAATAACAATGATAGAAATTAAAGTAAAGCTCAGTACAGTTGAATACAATTGAATATGCTAAGAGCAAATTTTGATCTTTAGTAAGTATGCTTGACTTTGGACTTGTGTTATCGATCCTTTGAAGTTCCCTCAATTTATTTGCAGGCTTCAAGATGTTTTTAGACATTGTAGAACTCTTCTAGCCGTTGTAGAATGCTCCTAGCCGTTGTATAAAGATTTTTGTTCCAATTGACTCAGTCAGATATGTTCAGCTGCAACTGATAGTCGACTTGTCGGTGTGTAATAGTCAACTAGTACATTATAGTCAACTTGTCTTCAAGGAATCAGTCGACTAGTACTCACGTTTTTTATAAACCTTTCTGCTCCGCTCTTTGAATAGTCGACTAATAGGCTAATAGTTGACTAGTCCATTTAACCAACTGACAGGTCTGTTGTCAATAGTCGACTTGCAACGTGCTGGTCGACTTGTCTCAAGCTCCAACTGACAGATCTGATTATTAATAGTCGACTTACAACTTGATAGTCGACTAGTACTTAGCTCCAACGTACATCTCACATAATCTTCAATCTATGTTTGTTGAGACACTGATTTGAATTCCAATCCGATCTACACGTTGTTTATCTCTTGCATGTTGAAGTATGATACTTAATATTGCAATCTTGATTTGCACAAATCCTTTATTTGAATTTCAATCCAAATACCTGAAATTATTTCTTAACCAATTCTTTAAATTTTTATTATTATCAAAACATAGAAGGATTTAATTTGTCAACCTCCATTGGTCCAACAAGAACAAGTGAGTTCTCATAAGGCAGCTTTCTTAGAGAGTAATTACCAGATTAATGGCAAAATGAGTTAGAAGATTATTCATAAGTTAAAGTTAAAAGGTTACTTTTAAACATTTATTAAGGATATAACGTTGCAATATGTGAACCAACCGGTTATGAAGAAGCACTTAAAGGTCCAAAATGGAATAAAGCAATGGATGAGGAGAAGTCAATGATTTAGAAAAAGAATAGAACCAGGGAGATAGGTGACAAGTTAGAAGATAGAAAGGTCATTAGAGTGAAATGGGTGTTCAAAACAAATCTTAATACATATAGCTTCATTAATAAATATAATGCCAGGTTTGCAGTTAAAGCATATGCCCAAATTTGTGGTGTTAATTATTCTCTCACTTTTGCTCCTATTGTTATGTTGGAAGACCTTAAAGAACATCATCTTTTAAAGTTAGTCTATACTAAATTCTTTTTACTGATAATTTTACAAGAATTTGTTGGATTTGTTTATAAAATCCAAGTCAAAAGTGGCTGGGATATTTTGGAAGTTTAAGAAAATGGTGGAAAATTAAAGTGGCTACTTGATTCAAGTTCTAAGGTTAGATAATATAAAGGAGTAAACTTCAGTATAATTTAATTTATTTTGTGAATAAAATGGCATTAACATCAGTTCATGCTCCTTTCACCCAAAAACAAAATGGTGTTAGTGAAAGAAGAAATAAATTCATTATGGAGATGGCCAAATATATGTTGCAGGAGAAGGAGTTACCAAAAATGTTTTGGGCAGAAGTAGCTAACACAGCAGTCTTTTTACAAAATCATTTTCCCACTAATGCTTTAAAGATACAACTCTATTTAAGGCTTGGAATGGTTATAAACCTTCACTGAACTTCCTTAAAGTATTCTGTTATATGCGCTTTGCTCATATTCCACATGTTAAGCATGACAAACTTGACAAAAGGCCAATTAGACTATAATAATCTACAAAGAACAAGTGAGTTCTCACAAGGTAGCTTTCTTAAAGAGCAATTAACAGATCAACGGTAGAATTAGTTGGAAGGTGATTAATCAGTTCAGTTAGATGTAAAAGGCCACTTTTACACATTTATTAGAGATATAATGTGGCAATATGTTAACCAACTGGTTATGAAGAAGCACTTAAAGGTTCAAAATGGAATAAAGCAATGGATGAGAAGATGTCAATGATTTAGGGGAAAAAAAGAACCTAGGAGTTGGTTGACAAGTTGGAAGACAGAAAGGTCTATAGTGTGAAATAGATGTTCAGAACAAAGCTTAATACAGATAGCTCCATTAATAAGTAAGGTTAGGCTTATAGTTAAAGCATATGCACAAATTTATGTTGTTGATTATTCTAACACTTTTGCAGAGCATTATTGGATTTGACACTATCAGATTGATGCTAGCAATAACTTTACAAAAAGATTAGAAATTGTTTCAGTAAGATGTCAAGTCAGCTTTTTTAAATAGTGTGTTGCAAAAAGAAATATATATGAAGTAGCCAAATAGGTTTGTGAAGCAAGGTGAAGAAGATAAAGTGTATCTACTTAAAAAGGCTCTATATGGCCTAAAACAAGCATCAAAATCCTGTTACAACAAGATAGATGAGCATTTGTTGAGCTTAGGCTTTGTAAAAAGCCTATATGAGTCCACTCTCTAAGCGAAACATAAGGGCAATGACTTTCTTATTATTTCCCTTTACGTTGATAATCTTTCAGTAACAAGAAATAATACTTTACTAATTGAAGAATTCAAACAAGAGAAGATGCAGCATTTTGAGATGACAGATCTTGGTCTTATGACTTACTTTCGTGGAATGTAAATCAAGCAAAATCAAGATGGAGCGTTCATCTATAACAAAAAATATACAAGGGAAATATTGAAGAAATTTCATATGGAGGAGTGCAAATCCATAAGTATGCCAATTAATCAAAAGGAGAAGTTGAATAAGGAAGATGGTACTGATAAAGTTGATGAAGATTATAGAGGCTTGACTAGGTACCTAATGTATCTTACTGTAATGAGGCCTAACATTTTATTTGTCGTAAATATCTTATCTTGATTTTTGCATTATGTTAGTGAAATGCATTTAAGAGCAACAAAAGAATATTAAGGTATATCAAAGGTATTGTTAATTATGTATTCAAGTTTAAGAAGTGTCAAAAGTTCAAGCTATGTGAATTTTCTGATAATGATTGGGCCAGATCTATTAGTGATATGAAGAGTACTTCAGAGTATTATCTTTCTCTAGGATCTATATTTTTCTCATGGAGTTCAAAAAAGTAGGAGATTGTAGCATAATCCATGACAGAGGTAGAATTTATAGTAATAACAACAGTAATGAATCAAACCTTGTGATTGAAAAAATTATGTGATTTATATATAGAGCAAAAAGATAACATAAGAATTTTTGTTAATAGTTAAGCACCAATTGAAATCTCAGATAATCTGTTGTTTCGTGGAAGAATAAGCTTTTTAATATCAAACTCTATTTTGTAAGCAAGGTGCAACAAAATGGTGAAATAACATTAGTCTACTACAAGTTTGAAGATCAGTTGGAAGACATATTTATAAAGCCACTTCTAGCTAACAAGTTCGAGCTTTTGAGATAGAAAGTTTTCTTAAAGCAAGGGCAGTGCTAGATATTTTCTTTTAGAACATTATTTTTGGAATTCAAATTTTTTTCAAAATAGTTGTTGCAAGTCTTTAGTAGAAAGTTTACTTTTGTTACTATTATTTAGGCTAAAGTTAGCTTTATTTGGTGTATAATAGAGCATGCTATGGTTGTTAGTATTGCAAAGTTTTCTGATTTTTTTATTCTAAGTTACTATAAAAGCAAGGGTGATAGATGAATAATAATATTAAGTCATTAGCAGAATGTCAGAATTGTTCCTTGTTTCTCTTTAAAATGGTCTTATTTTACTTCAACCTTGTTTTCATCTCTAAAACCAACAATCTTGAGGATGTTGCACATGTTGCTTTTTTCAAATTTGCAATGAGCAAACTCCTTACATTCCCTGGTAAACATAGGAAGGACAAATTGATATATTTTATGAATTCTAAAAGAAAGATTGAGAATGTAGACAAGAGGGAGGAAGACGTGTATTGTATATTGAGGTATGTTTGTAAAGTGTACAATAGTAAGGTATTTATACAGGAGTCATAGGTACCAGTAAGGAAGTCTAGCAATAAATTAGGCCAAATCTAATATAATTACAATCAAATTACATCACTACAAATTAGGCTAATATTGGTTAACACCCCCTCAAACTTAAGTTGGTATAGTAGAGGCTAACTTGATTTTGGAAACAAGATCCTGAAGTTTGCTAGGTAAGTATGTCTTGGTAAAGATATCAGCTGTTTGATGGAAAAAGGAGACAGTTACAAGATGAATAGTACCTTGTGTAACATGATTGCGTACGAAATGACAATCAATTTTAATATGTTTGGTACGCTCATAGAAAACATCATTAGGTGCAATTTTAATTACACTATAAGTGTCGCAATGGAGAATAGTAGCAAAAATGAAGCGACATCCATGTCTTCTAGTAATTGATGGAGCCATAATAGTTTTGCAGTGGCATCAACAAGAGCACGATATCCAGACTCAATGCTAGAACAAGCAATAATTGTTTGTTTCTTGCTTCGCTATGAAATAAAATAATCTCCCAAGAAAAAACAATATCCAATGGTGAGCACCAATCAGTGGGATTAGCAGCCCAATCGACATCAGAGTAACTAGACAAACAAGAGAAGAATGTGTAGAGAAGTGAAGGCCATAAAATAGTATGGGTTTGACATATCTAAGAATCCGAAGGACAACAGAAAAATTGGAGGATTAAGGGGCAGCCATAAATTGGCTAACCAAATGCACAACATATGCAAGATCAGGTCTGGAAATAGTGAGATAAACCAAGTTACTGACAAGTTGCTGATATAGAGTGGGATCATCAAGCGAGGTACCATCAGAAGGTGTCAATTTGACATTATGCTCCAAAGGAGTGGAGACAATTTTACTGTTGGTGATGCCAGCAATGCATATTTTACTTGGAAGAGACAATAACCTTTAGAAGTATATGACACTTTAAGACCTAAAAAATAACCAAGAGGACCAAGATCCTTTATCTCAAAGTGGTGGCTAAGATATCCATATAACTCTACAATACAAGTAGTATCATTGTTGGGACCAGATCCCAACCGGAAAACGGAAACGGAAACGAAGCAAACAGAATCGAAAGTCAGAATTATGAATCGAATCGGAAAATGTATGTCTTATCGTAATCGAAGCGAAACGAACGTTTCGAAACGAACAGAAACAAATGCCGACATCCGCTAACAAATATCTTAGAAAAATATATTGCTACGCGTTGGAAACCTTAGGACTCAGCCGAAATTCCCGATATAATTTTTTTTTCATCATTCTTCTTATTCATTCCTTCCTCTTTATACAAAACCATTCCCAATTTCCCTTTTGGAAAATATACTTAATCAAACTCAATTCATAAATTTCTTCTAAATCAATTTATACATATCCCAAATTTTCATCTTTTAACTAATATCTCGAATCATCTTATACATACATACTTGTCCCAAAATTCATCCATAAACCAAATTCTTATTTATATTTTTACTTTGCCGTAACCCGATTTTACCGAAAATCGGGCAGCATAACGGCTGTATTTTGACAGCCCAAAAATTTCTGCAAAGACAAAAATACACTTCTATAACCCAAACACAACTCAGAATCATCGGACCTCCCGTCCGGAATCCAAAACACCAGCAATAACGCAATCCTATATCTAAGCACTTCATAATCTCAATCCATCATGCATACTTCAATTCGAATACAATTCAATCATATTCATATAAACTACCATGATCTACTGACATAATCCAATTCCACTATCATACAGAAATTCAATTCCATAACTTAACTCAATACATCATCAATACCAAAGTGGCATTCTCAAGCCACGATATAAAACCAAAAACCACAATCTCAACGAACCCTATTACAGATACATGCAAAACTGATGTCTGGACCGTCTTCATCCGATCTCCTACTTGGAAACCTGGAGATGGGGATGAGAGGTGGGGTGAGCTTGACAGCTCAGTGGGTAACATACGTATAAATGAAACATAAGCGAAAATTGTCTTTTCA